>CM030838.1:0-91238 GCA_018105865.1 Metaphire vulgaris
GTTTAATTTGCACAAATATCAGAAATCGGTTCTCTGTCAAATGTCTAAAATATCGAACGAGTGATACGAAGGGTTTAAGAGAGCTGGTTTCTTGTATGACAAGTTCTGTAGACCACAAAAATATTATATAATTGATACCCTGTTTGACATTGGACAATGCAAGGATTAGTGCTACAGTAAGCTATAGATATGCAAAATTCAGACAAGTGATGAAACAATTTAAAACAACATTTTCAAGTAGTGTCGTTCAAATGGCTCACCATTTTTCGGGGCATTTCGAATGCTCTAGAATAAAATTGAGGCAGAATGTATTGACAATTCTAGTATGGCTTGACTCAGCTAAGCTGGGGACTCACGAAAATGTGGTTTCAATTTCTTTCATCACTCTTCTGAATTTTGCATATCTATAGCCTAATGTAGCAATAATCCTTGCATTGTCCACTGTCAAACAGGGTATCAATTATATAATATTTTTGTGGTCTATAGAACTTGTCATACAAGAAACCAGCTCTCTTAAACCCCTTTGTATCTCTCTTTCGATTTTTTAGACATTTGACAGAGAACAGATTTCTGAAAGACTTTGCATAGTGTCGTTTCAAATGGCTCACCATTTTTCGGGGCATTTCGAATGATCTAGAATAAAATTGAGGCAGAATATATTGACAATTCTAGTACAGTTTGACTCAGCCTAGCTGGGGACCCATGAAAATGTTGTTTTAATTTGTTTCATCACTCTTGAATTTTGCATATCTATAGCCTACTGTAGCAGTAATCCTTGCAATGTCCAATGTCAAACAGGGTATCAATTATATAATATTTTTGTGGTCTATAGAACTTGTCATACAAGAAACCAGCTCTCTTAAACCCCTTTGTATCTCTCTTTCAATTTTTTAGACATTTGACAGAGAACAGATTTCTGAAAGACTTTGTATAGTATCGTTTCAAAGGGCTCACCACTTTTCGGGTCCTTTCGAATGCTCTAGATTAAAATTTTGGCAGAATATATTGAAAATTTTAGTACAGTTTGACTCAGCTAAGCTGGGGACACAAGAAAATGTGGTTTTAATTTTGCATTATTAGCATTTTGGAATAATGATGGTTGTCATGGATGAGCCGTTTTAAATGCAGACGGTGATGGCCCATGTTTGCAATAGCGATTGATATCAATGTAGTAATGGATGCTAAACATAGTGGCGGAATATGGTGTTTGAATTCTATCTATAACATGATGAAATAACTTTCAAATGTGCGGTGTGTTTACTCAAATACTGTGCATTATTGGCATTATTGAACATCGGGGCTTGTAAATCTGGAGGGGCTCTAAATACATACAGCGATGGCCTACGTCTACAATAGCGATTGATATCGATGTAGTGAAGAATGCTAAAGACAGTGGCTGAATATAGTGCTTGAAATCGATCTCTAACAGGACGAAATAAGTTGCAAAAATGTGGTTTAATTTGCACAAATATCAGAAATCTGTTCTCTGTCAAATGTCTAAAAAATCGAACGAATGATACGAAGGGGTTTAAGAGAGCTGGTTTCTTGTATGACAAGTTCTATAGACCACAAAAATATTATATAATTGATACCCTGTTTGACATTGGACAATGCAAGGATTAGTGCTACAGTAGGCTATAGATATGCAAAATTCAGACAAGTGATGAAACAAATTAAAACAACATTTTCAGATAGTGTCGTTTCAAATGGCTCACCATTTTTCGGGGCATTTTGAATGCTCTAGAATAAAATTGAGACAGAATGTATTGACAATTCTAGTAGGGTTTGACTCAGCTAAGCTGGGGACACACGAAAATGTGGTTTTAATTTGTTTCATCACTCTTCTGAATTTTGCATATCTATAGCCTAATGTAGCAATAATCCTTGCATTGTCCAATGTCAAACAGGGTATCAATTATATAATATTTATGGTTTATAGAACTTGTCTTACAAGAAACCAGCTCTCTTACACCCCTTCTTATCTCTTGTTCGATTTTTTTGACATTTGACAGAGAACAGATTTCTGAAAGACTTTGTATAGTGTCGTTTCAAATGGCTCACCAGTTTTTTGGGGCATTTCAGAATGCTCTAGAATAAAATTGAGGCAGAAATGTATTGACAATTCTAGTACGGTTTGATTCAGCTAAGCTGGGGACACGAAAATGTGGTTTTAATTTGTTTCATCACTCTTCTGAATTTTGCATATCTATAGCCTACTGTAGCAATAATCCTTGCATTGTCCAATGTCAAACAAGGTATCAATTATATAATATTTATGGTTTATAGAACTTGTCATACAAGAAACCGGCTCTCTTAAACCCCTTTGTATCTCTCCTTCAATTTTTTAGACATTTGACAGAGAACAGATTTCTCAAAAACTTTGTATAGTGTCGTTTCAAATGGCTCCCCAGTTTTCGGGGCATTTCGAATGCTCTAGAGTAAAATTGAGGCAGAATGTATTGACAATTCTAGTACGGTTTGACTCAGCTAAGCTGGGGACACACGAAAATGTGGTTTTAATTTGTTTCATCACTCTTCTGAATTTTGCATATCTATAGCCTACTGTAGCAATAATCCTTGCATTGTCCAATGTCAAACAAGGTATATATAATTTATGGTTTATAGAACTTGTCTTACAAGAAACCAGCTCTCTTAAACACCCTTCTTATCTCTTGTTCGATTTTTTTAGACATTTGACAGAGAACAGATTTCTGAAAGACTTTGTATAGTGTCGTTTCAAATGGCTCACCAGTTTTCGGGGCATTTCGAATGCTCTAGAATAAAATTTAGGCAGAATGTATTGACAATTCTAGTATGGTTTGACTCAGCTAAGCTGGGGACACAACGAAAATGTGGTTTTAATTTGTTTCATCACTCTTCTGAATTTTGCATATCTATAGCCTACTGTAGCAGTAATCCTTGCATTGTCAATGTCAAACAAGGTATCAATTATATAATATTTATGGTTTATAGAACTTGTCTTACAAGAAACCAGCTCTCTTACACCCTTCTTATCTCTCTTTTCGATTTTTAGACATTTGACAGAGAACAGATTTCTGAAAGACTTTGCATAGTGTCGTTTCAAATGGCTCACCTGTGCATTATTTTTTCTGGGCATTTTGAATGATCTAGAATAAAATTGAGGCAGAAAATATTGACAATTCTAGTATGGTATGACTCAGCTAAGCTGGGGACACATGAAAATGTGGTTTTAATTTGTTTCATCACTCTTCTGAATTTTGCATATCTATAGCCTACTGTAGCAGTAATCCTTGCATTGTCCAATGTCAAACAAGGTATCAATTATATAATATTTATGGTTTATAGAACTTGTCATACAAGAAACCGGCTCTCTTAAACCCCTTTGTATCTCTCTTTCAATTTTTTAGACATTTGACAGAGAACAGATTTCTGAAAGACTTTGTATAGTGTCGTTTCAAATGTCTCACCAGTTTTCGGGGCATTTCGAATGTTCTAGAATAAAATTGAGGCAGAAAATATTGACAATTCTAGTAGGGTTTGAGTCAGCTAAGCTGGGGACCTATGAAAATGTTGTTTTAATTTGTTTCATCACTCTTCTGAATTTTGCATATCTATAGCCTACTGTAGCAGTAATCCTTGCATTGTCCAATCAGGGTATCAATTATATAATATTTTTGTGGTATATAGAACTTGTCATACAAGAAACCAGCTCTCTTAAACCCCTTTGTATCTCTCCTTCAATGTTTTAGACATTTGACAGAGAACAGATTTCTGAAAGACTTTGCATAGTATCGTTTCAAATGGCTCACCACTTTTCGGGTCCTTTCGAATGCTCTAGAATAAAATTTTGGCAGAATATATTGAAAATTCTAGTACAGTTTGACTCAGCTGAGCTGGGGACACAAGAAAATGTGGTTTTAATTTTGCATTATTAGCATTTTGGAATAATGATGGTTGTCATGGATGAGCCGTTTTAAATGCAGACGGTGATGGCCCATGTTTGCAAAAGCGATTGATATCATTATAGTAATGGATGCTAAACATAGTGGCGGAATATGGTGTTTGAATTCTATCTATAACATGATGAAATAACTTTCAAATGTTTGGTGTCTTTACTCAAATACTGTGCATTGTTGGCATTATTGAACATCGGGGCTTGTAAATCTGGAGGGCTCTAAATACATACAGCGATGGCCTCACGTCTACAATAGCGATTGATATCGATGTAGTGAAGAATGCTAAAGACAATGGCTGAATATAGTGCTTGAAATCGATCTCTAACAGGATGAAATAAGTTGCAAAAATGTGGTTTTAATTTGCACAAATATCAGAAATCTGTTCTCTGTCAAATGTCTAAAAAATGATAGCGAATGATACGAGGGGTTTAAGAGAGCTGGTTTCTCCAATATGACAAGTTCTATAGACCACAAAAATATTATATAATTGATACCCTGTTTGACATTGACAATGCAAGGATTAGTGCTACAGTAGGCTATAGATATGCAATTTTTCAGACATTTGATGAAACAAATTAAAACAACATTTTCAGATAGTGTCGTTTCAAATGGCTCACCATTTTTTCAGGGCATTTTGAATGCTCTAGAATAAAATTGAGACAGAATGTATTGACAATTCTAGTAGGGTTTGACTCAGCTAAGCTGGGACACACTAAAATGTGGTTTTAATTTGTTTCATCACTCTTCTGAATTTTGCATATCTATAGCCTAATGTAGCAATAATCCTTGCATTGTCCAATGTCAAACAGGGTATCAATTATATAATATTTATGGTTTATAGAACTTGTCTTACAAGAAACCAGCTCTCTTACACCCCTTCTTATCTCTCTTTCGATTTTTAGACATTTGACAGAGAACAGATTTCTGAAAGACTTTGCATAGTGTCGTTTCAAATGGCTCACCATTTTTCGGGGCAATTCGAATGCTCTTGAATAAAATTGAGGCAGAATGTATTGACAATTCTAGTAGGGTTTGAGTCAGCTAAGCTGGGGACCTATGAAAATGTTGTTTTAATTTGTTTCATCACTCTTCTGAATTTTGCATATCTATAGCCTACTGTAGCAGTAATCCTTGCATTGTCCAAACAGGGTATCAATTATATAATATTTTTGTGGTATATAGAACTTGTCATACAAGAAACCAGCTCTCTTAAACCCCTTTGTATCTCTCCTTCAATGTTTTAGACATTTGACAGAGAACAGATTTCTGAAAGACTTTGCATAGTATCGTTTCAAATGGCTCACCACTTTTTCGGGTCCTTTCGAATGCTCTAGAATAAAATTTTGGCAGAATATATTGAAAATTCTAGTACAGTTTGACTCAGCTGAGCTGGGGACACAAGAAAATGTGGTTTTAATTTTTGCATTATTAGCATTTTGGAATAATGATGGTTGTCATGGATGAGCCGTTTTTAAATGCAGACGGTGATGGCCCATGTTTGCAATAGCGATTGATATCATTGTAGTAATGGATGCTAAAGATAGTGGCTGAATATGGTGCTTGAATTCGATCTATATCATGATGAAATAACTTTCAAATGTGCAGTTGTATTTGTTCAAATACTCTGCATTATTAGCATTATGGAACATCGGGGCTTGTCAAGCTGGAGGGGCTCTAAATACATAAGGCGATGGCCTAAGTTTACAATAGCGATTGATATCGATGTAGTAAAGAATGATAAAGACAGTATCTCAATATAGTGCTTGAAATCGATCTCTAACAGGACGAAATAAGTTGCAAAAATGTGGTTTAATTTGCACAAATCCTGTGCATTATTAGCATTTTGGAATAATGATGGTTGTCATGGATGAGCCGTTTTAAATGCAGACGGTGATGGCCCATGTTTGCAATAGCGATTGATATTAATGTAGTAATGGATGCTAAAGATAGTGGCTGAATATGATGTTTGAATTCTATCTCTAACATGATGAAATAACTTTCAAATGTGCGGTGTGTTTACTCAAAAACTGTACATTATTTGCATTATGGAACATCGGGGCTTGTCAAGCTGGAGGGGCTCTAAATACATACAGCGATGGCCTAAGTCTACAATAGCGATTGATATCGATGTAGTGAAGAATGCTAAAGACAGTGACTCCATATATTGTGCTTGAAATCGATCTCTAACAGGACGAAATAAGTTGCAAAAATGTGGTTTAATTTGCACAAATATCAGAAATCTGTTCTCTGTCAAATGTCTAAAAAATCGAACGAGTGATACGAAGGGGTTTAAGAGAGCTGGTTTCTTGTATGACAAGTTCTATAGACCACAAAAATATTATATAATTGATACCCTGTTTGACATTGGACAATGCAAGGATTAGTGCTACAGTAGGCTATAGATATGCAAAATTCAGACGAGTGATGAAACAAATTAAAACAACATTTTCAGATAGTGTCGTTTCAAATGGCTCACCATTTTTCGGGGCATTTCGAATGCTCTAGAATAAAATTGAGGCAGAATGTATTGACAATTCTAGTACGGTTTGATTCAGCTAAGCTGGGACACACGAAAATGTGGTTTTAATTTGTTTCATCACTCTTCTGAATTTTGCATATCTATAGCCTACTGTAGCAGTAATCCTTGCATTGTTCCATATCAAACAAGGTATTAATTATATAATATTTTTGTGATCTATAGAACTTGTCATACAAGAAACCGGCTCTCTTAAACCTCTTTGTATCTCTCCTTCAATTTTTTAGACATTTGACAGAGAACAGATTTCTTAAAGACTTTGTATAGTGTCGTTTCAAATGGCTCCCCAGTTTTCGGGGCATTTCGAATGCTCTAGAGTAAAATTGAGGCAGAATGTATTGACAATTCTAGTACGGTTTGACTCAGCTAAGCTGGGGACACACGAAAATGTGGTTTTAATTTGTTTCATCACTCTTCTGAATTTTGCATATCTATAGCCTACTGTAGCAGTAATCCTTGCATTGTCCAATGTCAAACAAGGTATCAATTATATAATATTTATGGTTTATAGAACTTGTCTTACAAGAAACCAGCTCTCTTACACCCCTTCTTATCTCTTGTTCGATTTTTTAGACATTTGACAGAGAACAGATTTCTGAAAGACTTTGTATAGTGTCGTTTCAAATGGCTCACCAGTTTTCGGGGCATTTCGAATGTTCTAGAATAAAATTGAGGCAGAATATATTGACAATTCTAGTAGGGTTTGACTCAGCTAAGCTGGGGACCTATGAAAATGTTGTTTTAATTTGTTTCATCACTCTTCTGAATTTTGCATATCTATAGCCTACTGTAGCAGTAATCCTTGCATTGTCCAATGTCAAACAGGGTATCAATTATATAATATTTTTCTGGTCTATAAAACTTGTCATACAAGAAACCAGCTCTCTTAAACCCCTTTGTATCTCTCCTTCAATGTTTTAGACATTTGACAGAGAACAGATTTCTGAAAGACTTTGCATAGTATCGTTTCAAATGGCTCACCACTTTTCGGGTCCTTTCGAATGCTCTAGAATAAAATTTTGGCAGAATATATTGAAAATTCTAGTACAGTTTGACTCAGCTGAGCTGGGGACACAAGAAAATGTGGTTTTAATTTTGCATTATTAGCATTTTGGAATAATGATGGTTGTCATGGATGAGCCGTTTTAAATGCAGACGGTGATGGCCCATGTTTGCAATAGCGATTGATATCATTGTAGTAATGGATGCTAAAGATAGTGGCTGAATATGGTGCTTGAATTCGATCTATATCATGATGAAATAACTTTCAAATGTGCAGTTGTGTTTGTTCAAATACTCTGCATTATTAGCATTATGGAACATCGGGGCTTGTCAAGCTGGAGGGGCTCTAAATACATAAGGCGATGGCCTAAGTTTACAATAGCGATTGATATCGATGTAGTAAAGAATGATAAAGACAGTATCTCAATATAGTGCTTGAAATCGATCTCTAACAGGACGAAATAAGTTGCAAAAATGTGGTTTAATTTGCACAAATCCTGTGCATTATTAGCATTATGGAATAACGAGGGCTGTCATCGATGAGCCGTTTTAAATGCAGACGTGGATGGCCCATGTTTGCAATAGCGATTGATATTAATGTAGTAATGGATGCTAAAGATAGTGGCTGAATATGGTGTTTGAATTCTATCTATAACATGATGAAATAACTTTCAAATGTGCGGTGTGTTTACTCAAAAACTGTGCATTATTTGCATTATGGAACATCGGGGCTTGTCAAGCTGGAGGGGCTCTAAATACAAACAGCGATGGCCTAAGTCTACAATAGCGATTGATGTCGATGTAGTGAAGAATGCTAAAGACAGTGGCTGAATATAGTGCTTGAAATCGATCTCTAACAGGACGAAATAAGTTGCAAAAATGTGGTTTAATTTGCACAAATATCAGAAATCTGTTCTCTGTCAAACAGAGGCGGATTTACCACGGTACCAGGTGGTGCATCGGTACCGGGCCTCCCTTCAAAATACAAATTTAGGGGCCTCCCTTTTCTAATAATAATTTTTTAAAGACTTTTAATTATTAATTTCTTTAAAGTAATTTATTTTCGGAGATATACATGATTGTTGTATCGTTAGATGTTAGTATTAATAGTGTTTGGACATGGATTAGTAATAATTTAGTATTGAAATGCAATTTAATGCATGCTCCATGAGTCTATGTTAAGAAAGCTTATATATCATATACCCCGGTTTAGCTTACCTCAATTAATGGTGTGGCTCATAATGGCTGGACTCTGACCGAGTGACCGGCGGTTGCGCCGGGCCACCGGCGGTCGTAGACGCCCGGCCTCTTGCATCTTTATGCAGATTAGGGGTACTGCATGACCCAACCTGAGTACCTGTACAGTGTGTCTGGACGGTCAATTCTTACTACGGTACCACCGGTCAAGATGCGCGGGAAATGGGAGGAGTATGTGTATTTGTATGCTTCCGTACCTTTGGAATGGCAATGCACAGTTGCATACAGTGGCGGCTCTAGGATTTGGCAAGTGGGGGGCCGTTGGGGTGGCAACTTCTAATCATGGGGGGCCAACCATTTGTTGTTTAATGTATGTAGCATTAAGTATAGGGTCCCAACTGGGGGGGCACTGGAGGGGGCCAGGCTCTCAATAGGGGGGGCACGGGCCCCTCTGGCCCACCCGGTGGAGCCGCCACTGGTTGCATACAGACTAACGCCATCACTCATTTGTCTTACCGTAAAATGCGTAACACCGTGACAGTGACCTTTTTGGCAAACGATTACAAATCTTAGTTATACTTAGTGCTTTTTTCTAGAAAAAAGGTACCGGAACTCATTATCATGTATGATTAAATTCATAAGAAATAAGTTCAAATAACACTTAAATTAATTAAATTAATTTATACGTCATAACACGTGGATTATAGCGCATTGATATCTAACAGATCATAGGCTGTCATCCTTAGCCATACTGAACATTGAAAATGAAATTGTGAAGACAATCGACTTTGCACAGCTAGTGGAGGCCTTTGCTACAACAAAAAGTCGTCGGCGACATGTTGAGACAATTTAGACTAATTACCAGCTACGGCGAGTTACCAGTACACTACTAATATTATAAACAGACGACAGGTCGACCGTGCCCCAGTTCTTGTACACTGACTGCACGACTGCAAATTCAATGCAAGTTTATTTGAGTTGAAGTTAATGGCATTTAATTGTTTCATTTTTCAATGACGTTTGTTGTATTTTTAGTTTTTTACTTCTTTAAGCAGTGTTTATTCTAGCCACCTTGACATTGGGGGGAGGGATTTTGAAATGTTTGGAGGGACAAGGTTTGACATCTCAAAAGTCTTGACGAGCAAAAAAACAAAAAAAGCAAAAAAAGGTCATCTGCCCGTTTTCCCTTCTTAAACGCTCTGCGACAAGTGTCCTTATTTTTCCCCTCTCCAAAAAAATAAAAAATCCCCCGTCGCCCCACTTTTTTGGAGGGGAGAATTTCCATCTCCCCATGCAACATATAACAAAATTTTAGGGGAGAATTTTTTCATTTGGGGGAATCCCCCCCAAAAGGGCCTAGAATAAACACTTGTTAAGTGACCACGATGGCGCCGGGGGGCCTCCATGGAAATATTTGCACCGGGCCTCCAAAATGTAAATCCGCCTCTGTCCATTACTACAATGATATCAATCGCTATGGCAAACATGGGCCATCACCGTCTGCATTTAAAACGGCTCATCCATGACAACCCTCATTATTCCAAAATGCTAATAATGCAAAATTAAAACCACATTTTCTTGTGTCGCCAGCTTAGCTGAGTCAAAACGTACTAGAATTGTCAATATATTCTGCCTCAATTTTATTCTAGATCATTCGAAATGCCCCGAAAACTGGTGAGCCATTTGAAACGACACTATACAAAGTCTTTCAGAAATCTGTTCTCTGTCAAATATCTAAAAAATCGAACAAGAGATAAGAAGGGGTGCAAGAGAGCTGGTTTCTTGTAAGACAAGCTCTATAAACCATAAATATTATGTAATTGATACCCTGTTTGACATTGGACATGGCAAGGATTATTGCTACAGTAGGCTATAGATATGCAAAATTCAGAAGAGTGATGAAAGAAATTAAAACCACATTTTCGTGAGTCCCCAGCTTAGCTGAGTCAAGCCGTACTAGAATTGTCAATACATTCTGCCTCAATTTTATTCTACAGCATTCGAAATACCCCGAAAAATGCTGAGCCATTTGAAACGACACTATCTGAAAATGTTGTTTTAATTTGTTTCATCACTCGTCTGAATTTTGCATATCTACAGCCTACTGTAGCAATAATCCTTGCATTGTCCAATGTCAAACAGGGTATCAATTATATAATATATTTGTGGTCTATAGAACTTGTCATACAAGAAACCAGCTCTCTTAAACCCCTTTGTATCTCTCCTTCAATGTTTTAGACATTTGACAGAGAACAGATTTCTGATATTTGTGCAAATTAAACCACATTTTTGCAACTTATTTCGTCCTGTTAGAGATCGATTTCAAGCACTATATTGAGATACTGTCTTTATCATTCTTTACTACATCGATATCAATCGCTATTGTAAACTTAGGCCATCGCCTTATGTATTTAGAGCCCCTCCAGCTTGACAAGCCCCGATGTTCCATAATGCTAATAATGCAGAGTATTTGAACAAACACAACTGCACATTTGAAAGTTATTTCATCATGATATAGATCGAATTCAAGCACCATATTCAGCCACTATCTTTAGCATCCATTACTACAATGATATCAATCGCTATTGCAAACATGGGCCATCACCGTCTGCATTTAAAACGGCTCATCCATGACAACCATCATTATTCCAAAATGCTAATAATGCAAAATTAAAACCACATTTTCTTGTGTCCCCAGCTTAGCAGAGTCAAACTGTACTAGAATTGTCAATACATTCTGCCTCAATTTTACTCTAGAGCATTCGAAATGCCCCGAAAACTGGTGAGCCATTTGAGACGACACTATACAAAGTCTTTCAGAAATCTGTTCTCTGTCAAATGTCTAAAACATTGAAGGAGAGATACAAAGGGGTTTAAGAGAGCTGGTTTCTTGTATGACAAGTTCTATAGACCACAAAAATATTTTATAATTGATACCCTGTTTGACATTGGACAATGCAAGGATTATTTCTACATTAGGCTATAGATATGCAAAAATTCAGAAGAGTGATGAAACAAATTAAAAGCATTGAAAAATATTCCGAAAGTCGGATGCAGCATCTGTCTACCAGGCCATTGGGTCAGACTTCCTGCGAGGTCTATACGCCAGAGGCGTAGCTAGGGCTTCCGGGACAAAGCATACTGACGACACCCCTTCGCCCATTCTCGGCGCCCGGGGACATATGTACCCTGTGCAGCGTATCTTTTCGCCGTCTTCAATGGACCAGTGAGTCTCGGTGAGCATTTGGCAATTATAATTGGAAGAGCATCCGGCTTAAGATGCTGTCCAAATGGCTTTCAGAAATGACAGATTTACGCATCCCTTCCATCGCTGATCAATTATTATGTGCTCTGCGTAAGATCATTATTAAGCACAGAGCAGGCAGAATAATGGAATAGAGAATCAGAACATCAAAACAGTGAATAGATAGATTCTGACGTCATCTACTGACGTCGCTCAGTGGCATAGCCAAGATTCCGGATTGGGGCATTGGGGGGGGGGAAGAGGGAGAGGGTGCAGATCAACGCTTTCAGTGCTAAAGTCTTAATAGTCTTGGTGAGGAAATAAAAGACAATTGACCTCATCGTGCCAATTGTTTGACCTTTCTTCCTTCGTTCTCCTCGATCTCATAATACTGCCAAACAAAGAAAGTCACGTGAGTGTCCATCTGAAAGCGCTTAAAGACTCGCTTACTCACCGGCGGCCGCAAATGGTCGAAATGTCGTCTCCACTGTTTAATCGAAAACGCAAAGATCTTATTTAATTGCGTCGATACAATATGATCCGTCACTTCTTACTCTGACTGAAGGCATGCCGCATCCGACAACATTCCCACCCTCGAGTCTTGTACCATGGCCCAAGTAGGTCCTGACTCCTGACCCTTCATTTGGAACGATGACTGCCATTGGCCTAATAGCCACAGAAGGAGGCACCCGCTCCCCCTCCACTTCCCTCCCCCATTTAGACTGGGACCGGTTATACAAGATAAGCCAACGACGACTGTAAAGTTAAGTGCTATTGCGTCAGTTCAGAAGCACGGAGCCAGTTCCAGCGCAGAACCTGTGGTCATCCTCCTCCTTACAATGATAAATGGGAGACTAGGCAAATAGCTTTCACTATTGAAGGCCTATGGATAAATTTTATGACCGGTACAATAGCAATTATTGGTCACTTCTCTAAGTATTATACTTAGGCCCTACTTAGAGATTAGACACACACACACACACACACACACACACACACACATAATGTCCAAAAATCTGTTTTGAATAGAAGTCCACAGAGAAAACATACTGAAGATCATATTGAAGACACTGGTCTGAGTAACGCAAAGGGGTTAAGCAGCCATCCACACGTCAACTGACAAAGCAAAATAATGCATAGTTGAAGTGTGTGTGACGCATGTCCCACTGCGTCTCTCTCGACAGTCCTGGCTCTAATTAAGAATAAGAACTCGGTGTACGAAACAAAATCTCAGAAGAAACCACAAATATGGACTTCTTAATATTCAAGATATATCTTCATGTATGTTGAGTTTGAATTCACAAGAAAAGATATCATCAGAGAAACTGTGGCTTTGTAGAGTTCAAGTAGCAAGAAAATCCCATTAACAGAATGAATAACAAACTAGATACCAACATTTAAAGCATTTATTAATTATGATTAGTTGTGTTTAACCTACTTCACTAATCAAGAGCTCTTGGCCGTCAGCACTAAATCAATTGCTCTAAAGTCACTGCCTCAGGTCACATTTTTACAGCATTTGAGCCTAAGTAAAATATTCAAAAATGATTCGATTGTCTGTACTACAGTCATGTAAGAATATGACATTTTCAGCATTTACATTTTCATTGAAAGCAACACATATGAGAAATAAATTCGAATTCAGTTGAAAGTCGTTCTGCTGTAAAATAAACCTTAAATTTGAAGTCATTGTCTAATGCGGCCGTACATTCAGTCATTCGATAACCAGAATGAGCTTTTGTCATTTTGTAATGTTGGACATGTTGAGTGACATTGATTTGCATTGCCTTTAACCATGAAGGGTTATCCAAAGAGACTTGACAGTAGGACCAAGCAAAGCCCTTATAACAAAACTGACACTTGTACTGCTTTTCTCCGTGTGTTTCTGCAGTATGCACTTTCAAACTCCTCGAATCTTCAAAAGCCATGTCACAGGATTTGCACTTGAAAGGTCTTTCTCCAGGATGTGTTCTTGTGTGTCTTTTGAGGCTAGTGTCCCCTGTGAAAGCCTTGTTGCATACATGGCTTTGTATGGCTTTTCTCCACTGAGTTTTCAAATGCCTGCTCAGGACGCTTGCATCAGACAAAGCTTTGTCACACAACTGACATTTGTACGGTTTCTTCCTCGTGTGCGTTCTGTGGTGCCTCTTTTGCTGGCTTCATCTGCAAATGCCTTTTCACAATATTGACATTTGAATGGTTTTTCTCCGGTATGAGTTCTCATGTGTCTTTTCAAGACACTGGAATCAGACAGATACTTGTGACACAGTTGGCATTTGTAAGGTCTCTCTCCTGTGTGTGTGTGTGTGTGTGTGTGTGTGTGTGTGTGTTCGTGCGTGCCTTCTTAGACTAGCATCTTCTGAATACAGCTTGGTGCAGAACTGGCACTTGTACGGTCTCTCTCCAGTGTGCGTCCTAGTGTGTCTCTTAATGCTGGCGTCATTTGAAAATGCCTTGTGACACAAAAGGCATTTGAATGGTTTCTCTCCAGTGTGAGTTCGTAAGTGTCGCTTTAGACTTGTCTCATCTGCAAATGTTTTCTTGCAGAATTGACTTTTGTATGGCTTTTCTCCAGTGTGGATCCTGAGATGTCGTCTAAGTACTCTAGCATGTGACAAGTCCTTATTACACAGCAGACATTTATAAGGTTTTGGCTTTGGATAAATTTCCAAATGGTCAGACAGAGGACAGTTCATTCTTTGCACCAGTCTCTGCTTTCCTCAATACTTCAATTCCACTGCAATAAAACAGAAACAAATGCAATTGAATTATCACATGGCTAATTAGACACAGCATCCATCCATTTTCAAGTACAGATACTAAAATTAAAGGAATTATTTAATATTTTAACTGAAGATATGATGTTAATATTCACTTACTAAGACTCCATCAATAACAATCAACACCATAGCACAAAGTGCTAGGATGGTACTTAGATGTTAGTTTCACAAAATACAAACATGAAGCTTGCATAATGGATCCCTGTTGCATTGGACTTTGTAACAGGCTGCTTAATGAAGCTGCCTCTTTACATTAATCTATGAGACAGTTCTAATAAAAGACTTACTAAAGAGTTAAGAATAGGGCACAAAGCAGGCTGTTGAACAGCCAGAACTCAATTAAAACAAAGCATCAACCCTTTTACCATTTAAAAACAATCTCTACATCTCATGATTCTTGACAATAAGAGACTGTTGAAATATTCAATTCAATTCAATTTATTTCTTCAACGTCATACACACATATTACATATAATAGTTATTTATAATCAGACAGTACTCAGAATCAGACAGAAATAAAGAAGACAGAATATGAATAACCCTAACGATAATAATGACGACAATGATGAAGCTAAACATAACTGATTTATTGCATTTTAAAAGAGAAACTCTTACCCCCGGCCCGGTGGGCCTTTTGGCACCGGTTTCACCAGGTCGTCCTCATTTCCTGAAAGCAGAAAATTCCCAGTTACTGCAAACATCTTTACTGCTCAACAGTCGTCTATGTTCTCTATATTTTAATGCATATTTCCACCAATAGACAAGCATTTAGTTTTTAACAATTTTATTCAAATTTGAAAATGTTTCCCAGGTTTACTATTTTACTATCAGTTCTTTCAAGATCATTTACATACAGCAGTACACAAGACAGTTGTTCACACATTTCTCAACAGATCACATTCAAAAGGCTCTTAGCTCCTGTTGATCAGTAAATCCTACACACAAAATCTGTCTTTCGGTACATGGTCAGGACAGCCATTTGGAATATGACCCATCACATGACCTGAATCCTTCAGCCTGACCGGGTTCCACCGCTTTGAATTTGGAATGCCATTGCCTAATGCCTCAGTGGCTTAGGCACTATGATATTGGTGCCAAAGAAGTTAATTGAATGATTGACTGAAATCTAATTTTAAATTCCATGTTAACATATCTGACATTTTTCTGTCAATGGATATTTCCATTCCATCAGTCAACATATGGCTTCATATTTAAAGCATTAGCATTCAGTTTTTCTGGTGCATACCATGTCTTCTTCTTTTCTTTTCTCTTTAAGTTCTCTGCCCGGAAGCAGGTCCTGGTTCCCATTGGCGCCATCTATCTCTGTCAGCAGCTTGGGTCTTTAATCCTTTGTATCCGTCTTTTGGCATCATCCAGTGCAGTAGTGATGTACGTGGTCTTCCTCTGTTTATTTTCCCCCCCATGTGCCCTTCCAGTATTGTTTTGAACAACGATTCTCCTCTTAAAATGTGGCCCATCCAGTTCCTTTGCCTTTGTTTTATTGTTTTTATTATTGTCTTTTTCTCTTTCACGATATCTAGGACTTCTTTATTTGATATATGTTGTGTCCAGCTTATTCTTTCCATTCGCCTCCATATCCACATCTCGAACGCCTCCAGTCTTCTGATGTCGTCTTTTCTCATCGTCCATGTCTCTGAGCCATATAACACCACACTCCATATCAGTGTTTTAATCATTCTCTTCTTTAGCCCTTTATCGAGATTACTCCTCATTATTTCCTTCCTTTGATAGAATGCTTCCTTTCCCATTGCAATTCTCCTTCTTATTTCGCTTTGACATCTGGCATCTTCCGTGATAAGGCTGCCAAGGTAGCAGAATTGTTTCACTTGTTCTACCTTCTGTCCATAGATTGTGATGTTTGCCTCCTTTCCTTGCTCTTTACTGATGACCATCACTTTCGTCTTTTTGATGTTAATCCTCATACCATATTCTTCGGATACGAAGGCCAGTCTATCCATGATGTTTTGTAAGGCTTTTTCTTTGTTTGCTAACATAGCCTGATCGTCTGCAAATCGCAATGCTGGTACCAATATCTCCCTACTTTGATTCCTTCTTCCAACTCCTCTAGTGCTTCTTTGATCAGTTCTTCGATGTATATATTGAATAGCAGTGGTGACAGCGGGCATCCCTGTCTTACCCCTCTTCCAATCATACCATGTCTGCTTCATAAATTCTTGTTTGAATTTCACTGATCAAGGTAATCAATAATTCTACAACCCGTTTACTGCTTTAATATTCTTACATATTTTCTCGCCTCTCCAGGTGGTCCAGGAGGTTCAGGGCTTCCTGGTTGACCGGTTGACCCTAAAATATACAATCTACAAATAATACTCAAAACAAATGGCTGCTGATAGAATTGCAGGACTAAACATGGTCATATTCACAGTTCTTATCTGGCATATTGAAGTGAAACAAGGCTGTTGCTAACAGGCAGACATTCTGCAATCATCTCCTTAAATAAGTGGAACTAGAAAAGTCATACCATAACAAGTTTATACATTAATCTGAATAAAAGTTGGTTTAAATTTAAATTACTTCCCAATGTAATGCAATAAATGACAGCAAACAGACTCATAGAATGATAGAACCGATCCCTTGAACCACAATGAACGGCTAACTAGAACATAGGTTGTCCAACAACAAAAGTAATGAACAAATACAGGAAACTGACTTACACCGGATCCACCTTGTCCCGGTTCACTCTTTCTCCAGGATATCCAGCAGGACCCTGGTAAGTAAGTAAGTAAAATCTTTTAAATCTATATAGTGCTTTTGTACTACTACTACTACTACTACTACTACTACCACTACTACTACTACTACTACTACTACCTACTACTACACTACTACTACTACTACCACCTATTTACTACCACTACTACTTTACACCACCACTACCACCACCACACCACCACCACCACCACCACCACCACCACCACCACCACCACCACCACCACCACCACCACCACCACCACCACCACCACCACCACCACCACCACCACCACCACCACCACCACCACCACCACCACCACCACCACCACCACCACCACCACCACCACCACCACCACCACCACCACCACCACCACCACCACCACCACCACCACCACCACCACCACCACCACCACCACCACCACCACCACCACCACCACCACCACCACCACCACCACCACCACCACCACCACCACCACCACCACCACCACCACCACCACCACCACCACCACCACCACCACCACCACCACCACCACCACCACCACCACCACCACCACCACCACCACCACCACCACCACCACCACCACCACCACCACCACCACCACCACCACCACCACCACCACCACCACCACCACCACCACCACCACCACCACCACCACCACCACCACCACCACCACCACCACCACCACCACCACCACCACCACCACCACCACCACCACCACCACCACCACCACCACCACCACCACCACCACCACCACCACCACCACCACCACCACCACCACCACCACCACCACCACCACCACCACCACCACCACCACCACCACCACCACCACCACCACCACCACCACCACCACCACCACCACCACCACCACCACCACCACCACCACCACCACCACCACCACCACCACCACCACCACCACCACCACCACCACCACCACCACACCACCACCACCACCACCACCACCACCACCACCACCACCACCACCACCACCACCACCACCACCACCACCACCACCACCACCACCACCACCACCACCACCACCACCACCACCACCACCACCACCACCACCACCACCACCACCACCACCACCACCACCACCACCACCACCACCACCACCACCACCACCACCACCACCACCACCACCACCACCACCACCACCACCACCACCACCACCACCACCACCACCACCACCACCACCACCACCACCACCACCACCACCACCACCACCACCACCACCACCACCACCACCACCACCACCACCACCACCACCACCACCACCACCACCACCACCACCACCACCACCACCACCACCAATCACCACCACCACCACCACCACCACCACCACCACCACCACCACCACCACACCACCACCACCACCACCACCACCACCACCACCACCACCACCACCACCACCACCACCACCACCACCACCACCACCACCACCACCACCACCACCACCACCACCACCACCACCACCACCACCACCACCACCACCACCACCACCACCACCACCACCACCACCACCACCACCACCACCACCACCACCACCACCACCACCACCACCACCACCACCACCACCACCACCACCACCACCACCACCACCACCACCACCACCACCACAGCAGCAGCACCACCAGCAGCACCACCAGCACCACTACTACTACTACACACTACTACACTACCTACTAGCAGTAGTAGTAGTAGTAGTAGTAGTAGTAGTAGTAGTAGTAGCTGCTTATTCTTATGCGCTAAATCTTTCTTGAAATAGCTATGGGCAAGGTGGACTGTAGTTTTCAGTTATTTATTCGCAAATAATTACTGTAATCATCAACAGTGTGCGAAATAATTCAGCGATCTTTGAATTCGATGCTTGACTGTTTCTGATAAAGTGCATAGGAGGACTCACTGTTGGCCCTGGTGACCCTAGAGGTCCTCGTGGCCCTGGCTGGCTTTGAAAAGTCAAGAGACGCTCATTAAGCGTCGTTTACAAGCACTCGTTCAGTCGGCATCACGTCCAACAAACGTACTCAAAGCATCCGAAACAGATAAAATGCATTTCGTTGCTTCATATTTTAAAATATTGTAAAGAAATTAAAGAATAACTGAGAAAATTATAATTTAATCAGTGCTTATAGGATTACATCATAGATATACTATTATATGATATTAAAGTCTATGGATTACGTCAATAAAGCATTGCATCTAATGATGTTTTCACTTTCAGGTTGCATAGATTCAAATAAAGATGTTAAGTAACTAAGTAAGCAAGTAAGTAAAACCTCGTGAATGTATATAGCACTTTAAAGAGTATTATAGTCTTGTCTTGTCTTCAGTCATCCTCGCTACGAGGGTAGACCGCATCATGAATGAGATTGTTCCACTGTTTTCTGCTGTCTGTCATTCTGATCGCCATTTCCATTGTCTTTCCAGTCCATTGCATGATGTTATCAGTCCATCTGGTTCTTCGTCTGCCTTTTTCTTTTTCCATCAGTTGTGCCTTAAGTATCATTTCTTTTTTTCAAGCAGGTACCTGTCTTCCTCATGATGTGGCCAAAGTACGACAGTTTTCTTCTTTTGATAGACTCCAAAAATTCTCTTGTAACACCTCCCTTCTCTAATACTCAGAGTATATAGCGCTTTAAATAGTAGTATAGTGGTAGCTGTTATGCGCTTACACTCTCTCTTGAATAGCTATGGGCAAGGTGGAGTGTCGGCTGAGTCACTGAGTGTCAGTGTATCTATGAGGCGGCGGGGCGAGCTGCTATGGCTACGGACTCGGAGGAAATGACTTCTGGAATAGGAAGGTTTTAAGTCTAGACCTGAAGGCTTGAGGAGATAGTGACGGAATTAGAGAAGAAAGTAATCAGAGCTTGTTGTTTGACCATAGCGTAGGCAGCGGAGGGAAGCTGGAATTGAGTTCCAAAGTTCTGGTGAGGCATACGAGAAAGCGCGGTTGCAGATTTCGAGAGTTGATTGATCTAACGCCTAACGGCGTTTATTGCAATTCTCTTTACAATGGTATGACCAGATCTAACATGCAAAAGCTTCAAAGGATTCAGAATTCTATTGCCCGAGCCATTACAAAAACTCGTAAGCATGATCATATTAAACCTGTTCTTCAAAAGTTACACTGGTTGCCGGTAGAACAGAGAATTCTATTCAAAACTGGTCTCCTGGTTTAAAAAACACTGCAGTCTGGCCAACCTCAATATTTAAAATCTATGTTGAATCACCCAAACCATCGTCATTCAACAAGGTATGCTGATTCATTGTTGAATGTACCTAGAACCAACACTGAAATTGGTAAGAGAGCTTTTTCTATTTCTGGGCCTAAAATCTGGAACTCTCTACCTCCGGCTGTCAGATCTTCCAATTCACTGAGCATCTTCCGATCCAGACTTAAGACACATCTCTTTCAATTGGCGTTTCCTCCATAGTCCGTCTCACTCTCTCCCTCTGACTGATCTCTGGAATGACCTGGATCTTTTGCGGATTGATTTTGAAGTACCATCGATTGATACCTTGGGTATTAGAACTGGTGCTATAGAAGTGCATAATTATTATTATTATTAACGGGCGTGCGAGTTGTGAGATGAATGACGATCGTGTAAGACTAAGTCGAGGAGGCTGAGGCGTCAAGAGTTTTCGGAAGTATACAGGTTTTTGATGAACGGCGTGAACTGTAGGCATATGTGATGGTTATTATCTTGTACTGGATGCGTTCGGAAATTTTGAGCCAGTGCAGTGACTTCAGTATAGGAGAGATACATGTATGGCAGAACTTTGGAGATTTAGTTACCGCTTGGGCTAGTGCGTTTTGAATGGACGCAATGGAGGTTATAGTTTTACTAATTAATTCTCATTGATTCATTTTCATACGTAGCCTTCTACGATCGTACGACACTTTTTAAGAAAGTAAAGATATTTTGTATCCGTTTTAGAGCAGGTCAATTCCAGAGATCAACCAGTAGAATATAAGTATGCACTTATATGCCACTAGGTCTAGTACTCAAAAGCATCAATCGATGGCTCTCCAAAGCCAAAGTCCAAGACCCAGTCAGTGCAGAGATCACTGAGAGTGGAAACAGTAAGACAGACTGTGAAGGAAACGTCTTTGAATTGGAAGCGCTCAAGTATAGGTCTCGATTTAGAAGCACTCGGTTCGTCAGAAGATGTAACAGACAGAGGAAGCGAGTCCATGATTTGGGTTTGAAGATAATAAATAATATAACTCGAATCAATATATTCTGTTTTTACTTTTGAACTAACAATATTTGCTTAGAACTGTAGACCTATATATAGCTATTAAAGCGCAGCTAATTTAATATTTGGAACGATCTGCAACTCAAAAGCATTGAAGGCGACTTAGCTCCTAACATTTGAGCAATAGGCCTATTATTTTTGATTAGCAGTCAATGTTGAAGTGGATTTACAAGTTACAACACTTCAGTGCAATTGACTTAATAGCTGAGACAGCAACCTTCAAATATCCTTAAATGCAAACGAAAAATACTCGACTCGACTTCCGTCTGCAATAGTTCTGAACTTCTGTCACATATTCCCTTCTTCCGACTGCTTTGTCATTTTCAGTTCATTTCCACTCCTTTGCTACTCCTGCTGCTGCTGTTTGTTTTGACCTTTTCATCAACTGTCCGTCCAGCCAGTCTCTGTCTTCTCATAGTTTCTCCCGCTTCCTTTAAGGAACTGAGGGTGGGCGTGACAACCCTCCCAGCAATGTCTGTCCTGTGCATTTCTGACTGCCGATGACAACTGCATTCGTCACTCTTAATTCCACGCCATCCGACCGTCGACTTTTTGGTCGCCCTTCTTGTCAACCATCTTCTAGTGGAACAATCTCTTTGATGTTTTACAACTTTTCTTTTTGAATTAGTTCCTCGTTTGATATGCGGTCCTTTCGAGTTTCGCGCAATAGAGAAACACTGAGTCAAGAGGCTCATGGCTCAGTCTTACTCGAAGACAAGCCACAGCTGCAGTGGCGGCTCCAACGGGGGGCCAGAGGGGGCCCGTGCCCCCTATTGAGTGCCTGGCCCCCAGTTGGGACCCTATACTTAATGCTACATACATTAAACAACAAATGGTTGGCCCCCATGATTAGAAGTTGCCACCCCAACGGCCCCCCACTTGCCAACTACTAGAGCCGCCACTGCACAGCTGTTAGCCCTGTCTGTCTGCCGTAGACTAGACTGTCACCACTGACTCACCAGGTAGTCTAGCCTGATATCCAGGATTCGGAATTCCTTCTTATGCCACTAGGATTTGTTACGCAATCGTTAGAAGCTTCTGCACAAAAATTAATGGCACAATTGGATTGGATAAAGTGCGCATTCAATGATGCTCACAGCAATTGCCTTTTGAGAAATCATGTCTCCCAAGGCGAAAACGCCTGCATTACATAATAACACAGGCATCGCTAAGACGCGTATGTATGTAATTTTTAACCATCTTCATGCTCTTGTAAAAATGGCGTAGTTTACCTTACAATAGTTAGATCTGTGGCCTTTAACTATTTATTTTGCATTAAGTGCAATAATATTTTTAAAGAATTTATTTAAAAGTTATATTTTCTATTTTTAGCTCTTTTCTTAAAGAGAGCAACGAATAAGCTCTAAATTATTATTTAGTTACTATTTACAAGTACTACTAATAATTTTAAAAAATTGTATTTAATGTTGTTTTCTTCGTTTGCATTAATGCGTAATATTCAACTTATATTAAGTCCAGTAAGAAATACAGTTTTGAAATATTTTGAAATTTGTCTATTACTTTTGACGAACGTTATTTATTTATTTGTTATTATTATCATTTATTATCGGCAATTAAAAATAACATGGAAACTGCTGAAATAAAAGAATGACATTTTACCTAGTGCTATTTTCTGTTAAATTTGGACTTGGCATTTGATCAAACTACATTGAGTACACTAATATTAATTAATTCTCGATTAAAATTCTATTTTTTTAAATATCCACAAACTGATGCCAAATTTTAAAAGCTACCCATGCTAAAGGATTTTGTTATAAATGATTCTATCTAATGATAATGAGATTTCATAGTGAAATGCGGCGCCAGATTTATTTTAGACATGGGGCTAATATTTTATAGCGCTATTATTTATTTCATTATATATTACATATTATTATTATTATTATTATTATTATTATTATTATTATTATTATTATTATTATTATTATTATTATTATTATTATTATTATTATTATTATTATTATAGGTTCTTAAGGAGTTCGTTACGGAAAAGTTGAGTAAAGATTAGCAAATATCAATCAATCAACTTCTGTGGCGCCACTATTATAATGCCTAGGTCATCAGTCAATGGAGCACCAGATCCAGACAGAATTAGAGCCAGGTCAAGCAGGAAAAGGTCAGTGAGGTCGGCGGGAGAACAATCTAAGGGTATAGGTCAAGCCAAACAGGTATAGGCCTACGTCGAAGTGACATCTCAACATTCCACTTATAGGCCTAACTCTTGTCTTGCCTTGATGTTGGTTAGGGAATTCCAAAGCCTACGGCTGCACACCAAGAAATAACTGGAGCCAATAACTGTACTCGAATGGGAAACAACTAATGACCGTCCTGCAAAAGACCAAAAGACATATTCTGTAATCAATTAGCTGTTTAATGGGAAGCCAATGTAAGGACTGTCTACAACTCTACACGTTCAAAACTGGGAGTCTTGGACTCTTGGATATGACCAACTATTTAAGAATTTTGTACTCTCTGGAGTGTCTGGACTGTCTGCAACTCTGTATATCTGAATGTGTGATGCCAACAAGCAGGGAATTGCAATAATCTAGGCGACTAGATACCAGTTCATTGGCTAATTGAATAAGGATAGGCTTAGGAAGCAGATGTCTAATACGATAGACGTCCCGAATGCAGGACCTAATAGCGAGAAATTTTACTAATTGAATTTATGTAAATTATGTGACTAGTGAAAGAAAGGGACAAATCAAATATCGCACCAAGGTTGTGAGTTGAAGTACTTGTCGATGCAACAGTAGAATCTCCCAGTGCCACAGATTTCAGTTGAACTGCTGCAATGGTGTCTATAGCAGCGGTTCTCAACCTTTATAGTGCCGCGACCCCCATCAATTCAATTCCCCATTATATGTGGCGACCCCAAACGTAAAATCACTTTCGTTCATAATGTAAACTGTTAAAAATAATAATGCTACAACAATTAGAATGTTTGAAATCATTCTGATTCAATTGTCTGCAATGCCTATCCTCGAATGGGAATTATAGTATAAAAAATACTAATAACTACCAATGAGAAAATTTAGTACAATCACAAGTTTTGCGCATCAAAAAAGAGACAGTCCCATACTTCCGAAGGTTTCAGACGACCCCTGACAAATCGTCATTCGACCCCCGTCGGGGTCGCGACCCACAGGTTGAGAACCGCTGGTCTATAGGGTTAGTGTTAGGGTTAGAACCAAGAACTAGGTTTTAAGATGTCTTTAGAAGAAACTTATTGAATCATTTAGTCTACAGTATTTAGATCTATCCATGTCTGAATATTAGAGAATGCGGAATAGAATATCAAGGGAAGACTTTGAAGAGGAAGAATCATAGGAGATGAGAATTTTCATATCATCAGCATAAAGTTGATAGGCAACATAATGTTCATTCAGAAATGAACCCAGTGTGGTATTATAAAGAGTAAATACCTGAAGGTAAAGAAGGTAACTGTAGGCTTGAAAGAAGAAGATGATTATAAAGATTTGAATTAACTAACATTAACTTATTATTATTATTAATATTATTATTAACTTAACTGCTAAACACTGACTTCAAGATAGAATAATAGTTTTAAGCGATATTAAATTCTTTTGATTCGTCAATAATAAGTTAATAACACATGAGACTAAGTTAGACGCGTATTTATATTGTATAGCCATTTTAAATGCCCTCTTTTTGCCTTTGCAAAAAATGGCGAATTTCTATATGGATAGTTTTCTTACTATATTTAAATCGATGGTTTTGTACTTATATATTTAGCATTAAGTAAAATAATGTTTTTCAAATTTTAAAAAGAAGTTCGATTTTACATCTGTAGTTTTGTTTTTAAATGCACAAAGAATAATAAAGTAATTATTATTATTTAATTAATATTTACAAGTCTTATAAACTTATAAACCATAAAACATTGCATTTAATGCTATTTTCTTCATTTCTATAATATGCCATATGCTACCTGTATTGGGTTCAGTAAGAAATTAAGTTTAGTAAATTTTTTAAAATCCATCTACTACTTTTGTAGTAGTTATTTATTTCATATTATTATAGACAACAGCAATTTCAAAATAATATGGTAACTTGCTGAAATAAAAGAAAGACATTATACCTAGTGCTGTTTTTTGTTTGAATTTGACCTCACATTTGACCAAGCTACATTGAGTACGTTAATGTTATAAAATAACAAGATTCCCGCATTACTTTTTTCTGTTTAAAATTCTAACTTATTAAACATAAAATAGCAGGCATAAAATTTTAAAAGATACTTATGCTAAAGGATTTTGCTATAAATGATTCCATCTAATGAAATTTTCATAAAATATGCGGCGCCGCAACGTTATTTCGTATAGGAGGGCTTGTTTTATAGCTATTATTATTATTATTATTATTATTATTATTATTATTATTATTATTATTATTATTATTATTGATCCAAGTACGCCATTTAATAGGAGACCGGCAGTTAATTTACGGAAATATTTGAGTAAATGATTAGCAACCGTGTATACTGTAACTGCGGGTAAAATAGAGTGTCAGTCAGTCTGATGGCCTTTATTATTTCTCGATGATTTTGATACTGAATGCTGTTGACAGCGTTGGCGGAATTCCGCTGTCTGTCCAGTCTGTTGTGTGTTTTCCAATTCAGACTAAAGATTCGTCTACTTCTCTTGCCCCTTTCTCTAAACTCCTAAAGCCGGTCTCTGTTTTCCACTCTTGGTGAAATCTCTGCCTCGGATCTGAGCTTTTGTTCATCAAATAGATCTTTGTTTCCTTTGAGTCCTCTGACCTTTTCTTCGCTGCTTTCACTCAGCTGCAGTTCTAACTTGATCAGCCAACCAATTAAGTCCTCGAGACTTCTCCTGTACGAGGAGCACGACTTCCACTGTCGTCGTCGTCGTCGTCGTCGTCGTCAGAGACGGTCTCCTAATAATGACGCATTAATAGAAAACGAAGCTGACAATTGGTTGGTTTAATGTTAAGTTAGAGATTGATGATTGAAATATTTCTGTATTAATGTAAAACTGATCCTCTAAGAATACATAATTGCTTTCATCATCAGTTAATATATACTGTAACTGATCCCATAGAATTGATAGACGAGAAAAAGAGAGGGGAGAGGGGGGAGAGAGAGAGATATGCAGATGCTCTGTTTCCATTTCCGAATGGCGACCAAGACTTCTGCTGATTTTGCATCCTCCAACTCCTCCTCCTCTCTGTTTCCATTTCCGAATCTCAAGACTTCTGCTGATTTTCCTCCTCCTCCTCCTCCTCCTCCTCCTCCTCCTCCTCCTCCTCAGAATCTCCTGAGACATCAAACGCTTTCACTTAAGTTCCTCCGTTTCGATACTTTTCAGTTTCTGTCTTCTTAAACTTAGAGCGTCTTTAGAGAAACTACGGCTGGCAAGAGAAGAGATTATACAAGTCATACGCATCAATACTATTAATCTAGTACAGGTAGGGTTGCTAGACGTCAGTCAAAATGAGGACATGTCCTCCTTTTGGACCTCGTGTCTTCCGTCAGGCAGGCATTGGTGACTTGGTCTGAAATGGGAAATGTCCGACTTTTTGCTCTCATCATCTACTGCAGCGTTGTCCAACCTTCATGCTATTGCGGGCCGCACAAAAATGTTAAGACCCTTGGCGGGCCAAGCAAGTTGTAGCATTAAATATATGGCATAATTATGGTAATTATATGTATGGCATGCCATATTAAACTGTTATAAAATAAGACTATATACGACCAGTATAAGACTAAGTGTTAACCAAAAAATAAAAAACACTTCGGTGGTAACTACTATAAACCGATATATTGCTATAATATTATCCTTTTAATATAGTATTCCAGTTAAAATTAAGTAGTAAGTAAGTATTGGTATTCTACCGACTCGGTGTCTTAGACTTAGTAAGACTAGTGACAGTCATCCGATTGATTCTGTTCGATTTCAATCTAATGATCCATTCTATTCTATTGAATGAAGACTTTCTAATCTAGTGCGAGCACTGCGGAAAAGGGGTTTCTCTCTAACAATGCCAGCAATGTCGATATCAATGATTGTGACGCCAAGTTGGATACAAGAAAGTGCGATATGCCTTAGGTCTTAAGACTGTTGGTAATAAGCCAACACCTTCCCGTGCAGAGAGTCAGTCTCTGCCAGTTGAAACGTGTGTGTCGCTCCATCTCTGCAACACAGTCACGTCCACTTCGGAAGGCAAGTTGTCTTCAGTAATACTGCATTGCTATATGTAGTATACGTTGGCGTGGAAATGGTAGCCTACGCATATGTCGCTGTTGTCCAGCGACGCACATGGTTCACAACACACTGCGCGCAGTCAAACACTCAAATCTATTACTTTCCCTGATCGGAAATTGGCTTGCTGTACCAGACAAAATTCCATGTGAAATTATTATTGTTATTGACAAATTATGTAACGAAAAATTGGCGGTTGCGTTGGGGGTTGCGCAACCCAGCGACATGGTCACCCGCCGCCACTGCTGTAAGTATAGGCGGTTATATGCCTGAGTGAAGAATTAGGCTTACTATTCACACAGAAGACCTATTTTATTGCAGGAGAACTATTCTACTCACCGTCTCTTTCTCTGCGATAGAAGTCGAACATTGGACAGTCAGAAGAAGAGAGTCTGTTTAATGTAAACAAAGAACGTAATCCAAACAGTCGACTGCTCATTACTTGAAGTTGGATGCCACGGTGCCATTGGGTTCTAGATACTTCCATAGGCCTGTGTGGCCACAGAAACAACGATTGCAAACTCTTCTGTTCATCTTGTAACATTAATATTGACGGTCGACGCTCCAAGACCATGTTACGGCAACTTCATTCCAAACCGGGACCAACCCCCAGCAGTGGCGGCTCCAGGATTTGGCAAGTGTGAGGCCGTTGGGGTGGCAACTTCTAATCATGGGGGCCAACCATTTGTTATGTACGTAGCATTAATTATAGGGTCCCAACAGAGGGGCCACTGGGGGCAGGCACTCAGTAGGAGGGGCACGGGTTCCCTGGTCCTCTCCTGTGGAGCCGCCACTGACCCCCAGTGAAACAACAACGACAACCGATGCACAGACAATGGCAACGTCTGTTAGCGACCTAAATCCGATCGTTTCTGCGCTACGGTTGAATAATGAGCAAGAAGAAACAGCAACAGTAAACATCCATCGAATCTCTTTCGCTTGATTTGCATTCTCTGTTTTCGACATTTATGCAGAACAAACGCCTACAGTCAGTGGCGTATTTAGAATTTTGGTAAGAGGGGGCCAGACACTTTCGACCTGACAAGTTACAACTTTGGAAAAAGTTGACGACCTTTTTTTTGCTTGTCAAGCAAGACCAAAGGGGTGGACATGGCCCAATGGTAAATACGCCACTGCCTACAGTACAGTCGAGCCGCTGCCTTGTTGACCATCTAGTAGGCCATAGTACAAAGCAGGTGAGACTCCTGAGAGGTACCTTCTTAACTGGTACAAGTCATTGGTCGCGCTTTTGCGCCTGAGAAGAGGGCGGGGGGAGGTGGCGTGAGATCGTGGTTCTACAATTAATGACTCATTAAGGTGAAATAGTGATCTACGTAGAAACCCTGTCCTCAGTCTAATATTGCAAGAGATTAGAGATATAATTTAGTAAAATAGTAATAATTATAATAAAGAGAAAATTTACTACAAAGTTTTCAGGACCTAGACTATGGAACAACCTGCCTATTGAACTGAGAAATATTAACAATTTCTTTCACTTTAAAAAGCTTCATTTTCAATAACCAAGTCTCTGACAAGTTGTAAATTAGTTAAGAATTAACTTCCTTAACGGATTTAAAATTCCTCAAGATTCTCTTAACCATTTATTACTTTCTATACTCTTCTATATTATTATTCATGCAACTTCTAAGTACCTTAGCTAAATACTTTTACCTTTAATTTTGTCACTTCTAAATTCCTCAACCAAATAGGTTGACCGTCTTACGGATTGTATACCCTTTGGTCAACCCATTTCTCAAATTAACTATATATTTTTACATATTATGATTTTCCCATAATAAGAAATGAACTAATTTTGTATGTTTAATCTCTGTATGTGTAATCTTGCAAAATAAATTGATTGATTGATTGATAACTCATGATGTGTTTATGATGAAAAATATTTCTTCCAAACTTTCCATAATTTGAGTGCAGGAAAGTTCAATAATAATAAAGTTAATGAAAGTTACGATAAGAACATTAAGAATTTGTTTCAAATTAAGCAAAGCAAACTGGTCCAATTTCTAGACCAAACTATTTGGCCCTCGATCTTTGCCAAAGTCAGCGGAGGCAATGTCCTCGATCGGAAGGCACGCTGTTTCTTCTGTGGCGAACTGAAACGCAGTGGGGCCTCCAAACATCCATCCGATTCTAAAACAAAGAAAAACAAAAGGAGGTAAATATTTTTGCATAAATGTTCAACATTATTCTTCACTCTTCAATGTAGATGTTGGTGCAAATCTCCTTTGCAAGATTCCCTCTCTCTCTTTTTTCTCTCTCTCTCTCTCTCTCTCTCTCTCTCTCTCTCTCTCTCCTCTCTCTCTCTCTCTCTCTCTCTCTCTCTCTCTCTGTGGTCTTCACATTGACTGTAAAGTGTCTTAACTGAAAGAGACTCTTCACCTCAAAGTGTCCGGATGTTGAGTCATAAGCAGAGGAAAGTTCTAGAGATTCAATTTCAACATTAGAATTCCCTTAGAATGTCCCTACTGCAGAATGTTTAAGTATGCCTAACAAATATAAGAAAGCTGACATAGCGCCATATATAGTCATTTATTTACCTTGCATTCATCTATTGGAACTTGGTACGGATGACTGCGTCACCAGCGCCGATTTCCTGGTCATCCATTGAGGCAAAGATTGCTGCCTTTTTCTAAGATTTGGCTTGATGTCGTAATACGCAACCGTATTGCGACAGTGAAAGGTGACGTTCTGGAAGGCAGAAGAGCAGAGCAGTTGGAGGAAGTGAAACTGAGATGCGTCTGTTGTGTACGTGAACTGCAAAATAAATAAATAATTATTAATTTCATACATATTTTTACTTTTGAAAACATCAGGAACAGCAAATTACCAAAAGGGTACATTCTCAGTATTCTCATGTTTCCTTTGGCACCTGGGAATTTTTGATCCGGTAGTCAAAGTGTTAATAAAGCAGGAAGAATTAAGACAATCTCCAGTATTCTACTGTTCTGAAGGTCAAAAGTAAATGAAGAAACTCAACATTTACCAGAAATCCATTTCTGATTTCTTCACCAAACCAAATTCTTCTCTTCTCACCAATGTACCACAGGGATTTCTGAACCAAATTAGATCTCTGGAGCCACAAATGGTAACAACTGTTAGCACAAGCCACGATCGTCAAATAAAAACTCATCTACCGCTTTCAAAGTCAGGATGAACAAGATCCAAATGGCGACAGGTCCTGGCTGGCGACTGCTTCGTTCCTCTCGGGTCTTTGACCGAATCAATGAGAGCTTCATCAATTGTCTTGTCATTTGCAGTGATTCCTGTAAGTTACCAATGAGTTGTAATGATAATCATGACTCTCAGCACTCGGTTAATCTGACAGATTTGTTACATAGTTATAATAGTTGAGATACAATAAATAGAAATAGGGCAACTGCATGTCTTCATCTTCTGTTTTGAATAGATTTCACAGAGAAAACACACTGAAGATCATATTGAAGAATGAAGACACTGAAGGCCTGAGGAACACAACGGGGGTTAAGCAGCCATCCACGTGTCAACTGGGACAGCAAAAAAATGCACATATAGTTGGTGTGTGTGACGCATGTCCCACTGCGTCTCTCGACAGTCCTGGCTGTTAAGACTAATTAAGAACTCAGTGTACGAAACAAAATCTCAGAAGAACCCACAAATATGGACTTATAAATATTCTAGATATATCTTCATGTAGGGCTATATATATATATATATATATATATATATATATATATATATATATATATATATATATATATATATATATATATATAAAATCTCATCAATACCAGAATGAATAACAAACTAGATACCAACATTTAAAGCATTTATTAATTATGATTAATTATAGTTGTGTTTGTTCATTTCTCTCGTTCTCGAAGGCATATACAGTCACTGGCTATTGTAGTATGAAATTGCTAGGAACAGTGGCGGTTCCAGGATTTATTGGTGGGGGATGAAATGAACTCATAGGAAGTTGGTGGGATGGGAAATGAAAAGAGAAGGAAAAAATAAAAAAACTTTGCCAAAAAAGGCTGCCAAAAGGCAATTTTCCCCATAATTCTACTATGCTTTTACCGACAAATAGGTTGACAAGTAAAAAAGATCCCCTGCAGCTTTTCCTCGTAGTTTTACTAGACTTTTACCCAAAAATAGGTTTCACAAGCAAAACAAGTTCGGTGGGATGATGCATCCCCACTCATCCCCACGTGGAGCCGCCACTGGCTAGGTCGGCTGACTCGGCTAGGAGCCTATAGGAGGCTCCATATTTCGAGGGCTGTCGATAGAAATTGAGACTAACAATCTTAATTATTCTTAAAGGATTTGAAGCAATGAAGATGAATACAAACGAAATATTCTTTCTGTCTGATAAATTGTTCAAATCGCCGAAACTGCGGTCTCTCGACTGGCGGTGTAGGAGCCCCAAGATGGCAGCATTAGGCCCTAGGGAGGAGAGTCTTGTGGTTATTGAGTGTCTTCGCAGCTGTGAAGTCTTCTGCGGCTGTTTGTCGTTTTGTCAATGATTTGTATCATGGAGTATAGTAAGTAGTATTCCTTAGCATCAGTCGTTAGTCTTGATCGCTGAAATGCTGTGGCGAATATCTTTGGCGATTTCCTGCGTTAAACTTCTTCTAGTCTACGCTTAGTAAGTGCTTTATGCAGGTTTTGAGAAAAGCAGCACAACAGTAGCTGCTTATTCTTAGGCGCTCAGTCTTTCTTAAAATAGCTATGGGAAAGGTATATGATCAGCCATGCAATAGTCGACATCAGAATGGTAGGGAGGCTAGGTTGTTACAGCTATGGAGGAAATGATTTTAGAAAAAGGAAGGATTTAAGCTTAGTCCTGAAGACTTGAGGAGATAATGCAGGAATTATAGGAAATGAAGACTCAGATTTTATTGTTTGAAAGTGTCCAAGTCTGCGGAGGGAAGCTGGTTCAAAGAACCAAAGTTCAGGTGCAGCGTATGAGAAGGCACGGTTGCAAATTTTCAGGGATGACTGATTCAGTGGGCATGACAGAGTGAGATGAGATGATGAACGTGTGGGTTGAGGAGGCTGAGGGGTTAATAGTGATCTAAGGTAGACAGGTTTTGATGACTGAAGTGAGCTATGTGTAAGTGTTATTATCTTATATTGGATACGTTTAGTTATTTTAAGCCAATGTAATGATTTTAGTATGGGTGAAATAGTGATGCGTGGTATTAGAAAATGCCCAGTGTATCAAAATGTCAAAAATACCGTTATACTAGTATGCGCTTCCTAAATATGCGATCTGTATTGTTATTGCCATGAGTACTCGGCAGAGTCTGAGGACAGCTGTGTTATTCTTGAGATCTCCAATCACAATGTGAACATGTAGACCTAATAACTCAGTGTTTTTTAGCAATCTATCACTGTTGGAAATGTTAGTGTTACTCGTACGGACCACACCAAGTTTCTTAAAGTTGGAATTCATTGTCAAATGGAATTAAGCAGATTAGATCCTTATATGATTTAAAGCAACAATTTCTGATTCATTAATCTCCAAATATGTGTCAGTTACCTTATAATTTAACATAATTTAACACTTTTTTGCTTTCTGCACCCATGTTTTAATTTATTGGTTTAAAGTTGTTCAGTCTTGTACATTCAAAATGATTTCTTCATTTAAGAATTGCAATTATATTATCCTAGACAATTCATAGGGAGAACAGGCTTTGTACAGAGATTGATTATCTTCACCTGCTTCTCCCTTTTAGTATCGTAATTCTTTTATGCCAATTTGTAATATTTGTAACTATGATTTAATATTGCAATATGAAGCATATTGACATTTGTAACTATTTATTTCATACTGAATTGTAATAGTAATGATCTTTTGTTTTGATACTAAAAAACTGATTGAATGATTGAATTATTGGTCTACTTACAATTATCGAAAATAACTGTAAACTATAACACAAAGTTACGGACTACAACTGCAACGATTTGCACAGTACAGTAACTCAGTTTTTTAGAAATCTTTTTACAACTACAAGATTACTCGACATCACATCAGTTAATGATATCACTGCATCACTACCAAAGATGTTAGCATCGAAACCTAGATATGACAGTCATTAATATATAATTTATAATATAACAAGGTTTAAAGTGGTTCAGTAGGGACTGCCCTGTGCCCTATAACTATGTAAGGAAGCTTATTTAAAATCAATATCGCCTGACAATATGTTGTGGTATTCAGCAAGCCCACAGTATATAATAGCATCACTTTTTACAACTGTGGTGATTGTTTTGTACCAATGTACTCTGAATTGCTACTCCTAACCCTAAGCACAACTTCAGTTGATTGAATACCAAAGAGACAGCTCAGTAGGGCTCGGTTGTGTAGTGTCAGTGTTACATGTTGACTCGGATAGAAGCCTAAGAGTTGGCAGTTCAGATTAATATTATCTTGAATATTCCTATGTCAACCAGCCTAAATAATAATTGGATGTCTTCACCTGAAACGTTTGCTAAAGAGCTGAAAACGTATTTGTTCACCATATCGTATAGTTGACTGTTTGACTGTACAGCGCTTTTGGTTTTGGCCGATGGCCATGTTACGGCGCTTCACAAATCGTCGAATAATAATAATAATAATAATGTCTGCAGTGTACTAGGCCAGTGCATTATTACCAAGGTACTCTATAAATTAAAGTTTTTATTTTTATTTTCGATAGTCATTCAACAGACTTTGAGGTCCATCGGAACTGGATGGCCATTACAAACAGTCTTCCGCTGGATGAATGGTATATCAGCAATATTTCACAGTGGACACTTGACTATCCTCCAGTTTTTGCATGGATGGAAAAGTGCTTCACTTATGTTGCCGCATTTATTGATCCGCAGATGTTAGTCTTGGACAACCTCAATTATGCGAGTAACTCAACCATTGCATTTCAGCGTCTTTCAGTGATTGTTACCGACTTCATTCTGGTGTATGCAGTGATTGAGTGAGTTGTTATATTTAAGTATCTAATCTGGAAATGTTTTCTTACTGACCTCTGCCATTTAATGGATTGACTTTAGACAGCACTGTTTTAGAAGAATGTTTAATTCCACATTTTCAAATGAAGTAGTCAATAGCGATTGCTCTGTGCTTACTGTGACAGTGAATAATAGAGATGCACTGATTATCGGTCGAGGGCCAATGATCTGTATCGGTCGTTTAACATTTGGAATTGGCCGATGTGAGTCATCAGGACTGATAATTGGCCAATGCTGATTATCGGCCTAGTAATGCACTATTATTCATGATGCAATTGTTTTTTATAGTAGAAAGTAGAAGTGATTCAGAAAACAACAACAGAAACAAGTAAAAGCTGAAATTTCATAGTTGATTGCCTTCAACAAAAGCCAATTTAAAAAAATTTCTATACAGTGTTTTTATTTAAACTGAGGGTCATTTTAACCCTTTCTTAGCCAGTGTGAAAGCAGCATGAAACTACCTCTGAAGAAAATTTTAGTGGAGGGAGGTCACATAGTCATCAGTTCACTGACTTTGTTGCACTCTGTGATTTCCCAGTAGCAGTGATGAGAGAGATATGCCACAACTGGTACTGGTACTGGTGGCAGATGCAGTATAGTGCCAGTAACTCTGATGAGATAGGTGGCCTGCCTGCTGCATTGGAGTGTCTGTTAAGAGGCAATGCACCTGTTCATATTGCTGAGATTGCCATTGACCTAAAAGGGAAGTTCATCTGCCAGTGAAAATATTTATTATTATTATTATTATTATTAAAGTTAAGATTATTGTGGTGACTAATTCGGAAGGACTACGTGAACAGTGAACACATTACAGTGTCAAAACAGAATCATAACTATTTCGAAATAGCCAGGTCTTTAAGCGCTTCTTAAACGTATCTAGTGATGGTGAGAGTTGAATGGCCAGTGGTAGACCATTCCAGATTATATGGTGCTTCCTCTTTGTTAGTCAATATCTTGTAGATCTCTATTAAAAATAGTAAGAAATTATTTGCTCATTTCACAAAATAGGTTTTAAAAAAGCAATGCCTTCTAGTAGCTACAATTGGTGACATAAAGATTCTGATAATAAATTTCTGTTTAACAGAAATTTGGCTTAAATATCTAATTGCAAAATTCATGACATGAGAAAAATAGGATTTGACTGTATTAACCTAAATATAATCAATGATGTCAGCAGGCCTTAATTAGGTTGTGGGCAAAATGAAGCCTCTATCCTATAGGTGGGTGGAGCCCCATGCATTCTTACTAATACACCTTGCACCTTCCCTATGGAGTACCACAGGGCTCAGTATGTGGACCTGTCCTGTTTTTTTTGTATGTGTCAGATGTGTTCAACATCATTGCTGCCTGTGGAATGTCTGGGCACGGATACGCTGATGACATCCAAATCTACAGCAGCGGGAATGCAAGCGGAGAGCAAGCACTAATGAACCAGTTAAGTGACTGTATCACTAGAATCCGGGACTGGATGGCGGAGAACTGCCTAAAGCTGAATGAAGATAAGACACAAATCATCTGGCTGGGTACAAGACAACAGATTCAAAAGATTTCAATAAATGCCTTACGCCGTCCTGACGCCATCGTTGATTGTGCTACAGTGGTCAATAACCTCGGAGTGCTAATTGATAGCCAACTGACAATGGCCGACCATGTTGCATCAGTCTGCAGGAAGTCGTTCTTCCAGCTTCCCCAGCTGCGGGCAGTGAGGAATTCGCTGACCCCTGACGCAACTAGGATGCTGGCTCAAGCATTCATCAGCAGCAGACTCGACTACTGCAACAGCATCTTTTATGGCATCAGCGACCATCTGATACAGAGACTTCAACTCGTTCAGAATGCAGCTGCACGCTTCGTGTTCGAGAGAGGCAAGTTTGACCATATTATGCCAGTCCTGCGGAAGCTTCACTGGCTCCCGGTCAGTCAACGCGTGACTTTTAAACTCGGGACCATCCTGTTCAAGGCTCAACACAGTTTTGCTCTGCCATACCTAACTGATATGTTCTGCTTGATGGCTAAGTTGCCTGGTCGGTCGCATCTGCGCTCTGCCCTGACCAGCACACTCGCAGTGCCTCAAACTCGGACAGGCTATGGTGACCGCAACCTGGCCGTTGCCGATTCGGTTGTTTTGAACAGTCTGCCAGCAACATTGTATTCCTCTGATTCCAGCATGGCACTGTTCTCTTTTAGAAAACAACTGAAGACATTCTTGTTTGTTTGATCCGGTTTGCAACTGACATTAGCGCATTTGCTGGCAATTGCTGCTTTGCGATTATTTGCGCATTAGAAATGCTCTTAATAATAATAATAAATACATTCACTTCGCCACAGAAACAATATATTAGTCACTTTTTATACAAATAATACCAGCCTCTATTTTCAGTTTTTCATAAAGTGGGTGTGTTTTTTTTCTAGCAGTGTGTTTTGGTCAATTTTTAATTTGTTGACTGCTGTTTTACCTTTCTTCAATTCTTGCACAGTCACCCAGTGAGTACAGGCTATTGATGGCATTTATCTGACTCATTTCAAAGTACGTTAAACTTGGCAATGAACAAAGAAACTTCAAGAAATCAATAATCGGTAATTGACCGATTGTTCATGACCGATAATCAGCCGGCCGATAGTCGACTGAAGACATTATTGATGCATCTCTCTTGGATACTATTCTAGCAATTGGACATGTTGACTAATGCAGTTACCGGTATTTGTTTTAGGTATGCAAAATATTATCAGAAAATATCAAAGCCTCCTTCTGGAAGTGAAGGCAGTGACTTTGATCCTCAACTTGTATTGTCATTTTTACTGCTGGCAAATGTTGGGCTTTTGATTGTTGATCGTATCCTTTCTTCGTTTTAATTTGCTGATGTTAATTATTAAATAAAGTGTTCAAGCAGACTGTTTCCAGGTGCTGTTTATTCCCTATCTTCTTAAAAGATCTTGTGTTTAACTGCACAGTCATAGTTAAACATTGAACAAATTACTTAGAAATATGCCTGAATTAGGATTGTTTTCAGTTTATAACATACAGTCAAGGGACAAAGTTAACCTCATAGCAGCAGCGGCCATGCAGTCTGTCAGCAGTCTGTCTGGTGACAAGTTCATTCCATACACTAGTGTTACTCATACTGACATGTCATTTGGTTATAGTTGGACCTGTAATCACTGCATTTGTCATTTAATATGCTAGACACTGTACCATTGTGCAGTGTGCCTATTAATGTAGTGTTTTAAAACAAACTATGGACAATTATGTGTAGTTCATGTATTTGTTCGAAAATAAAAATGATCCTGAATTAAGTGATTTGATTTTGAACTGATTCGAACAGACATTCACTTTCAGTACAATGGCATCCTCTTTGGTATTTTGATTTTGTCTATCTTACGAATTTCCCAGGTACAGTATTACTGGTATTTACAGCTTTCTATGAAAAGTGTCTGTTAGGACAGTTCTGGACTGTAGTATATTTGTCATAGTGAGCATCCTGCTTTTGATGTGATTGGGTTTTCCAATATGTTTGCCATCGTATTTTGTGGAATTGTAGTTGATTGATACTGAGTTCCATTGTCAACCATGAGTCTTGTCTGAACTTACTTGATTGCCTTGTAAAATGATTGTAATGGTCCAGTCCATCTATTCGTATGCAAATAGTTCTAATGCCTGATTGTGAGGTTTCTGCATGTGTGACTTGTATCTGAAAGGTTGTATTTTCCTACTGTGTAGTTGTAACCATAGTTACAACCATCTTTATGTAGCTGAGTTTTGAAATCTGTTTGAGGTTGTTGCAATCTCAACATTTATGCAGGCTGAAAAGCCATTTGAAATTCTTCTGAATGCCTTTTTAGTTGATCCATTATTTTGGGCTTAATCTATTGTCTGATTTACATGATGATGCTAAATAATTATGTTTCAGGATTGTCTGTATGAAGGAGCATTTTGGTTTGCTATTCTTCTAAATATGAAACACATTTATCTCTACATAGCACCAGCCTTTGGCATCTATCTGCTTCGAAATGCCTGCTTTCATTCAGATAAAGGTGGGTCATCATTAACATAAACATGTACACTATGACTTCAGTACGGAGGCATGCTTATTCACTAAATTCTAGGGCTGTGGATATTAACGATTAATTAATTGATTAATCGTTAAAATTTTTAATCGATTAAATTTTATTTACTCGATTAATTTTTCGATTAAATTTTAATATTTTTGTAACTTATTTACTTGAATACCTACTTAGCTTGCTATATTTTTATTTTGTTCATACAACAAGGGTGAGTAATGAAAGCAATGGTACAGTCAAGCATTTAAGGGGAGAGATGAGTAAGCACTTTTGTTTTGTTTTTAAGCTAACTGCATACGGCAAAGTAGACAATGCGAGGAGATCAGCGAAAGCTATATGTAATTATTTTAATCAAGATTAATCAATTAAAAAATTTCAGATTAATTGGACAAGAAAATTTTAATCATTACCCGCTATTGATTGAGGCAAAACCCCCACTAGATGTGGAAACTCTGGGGTGGAAGTAGTTTAATTCGGTTTGCTTTTTTGACAAATTGACTGCTAAGGTGTTACAATCATGTTTACTCAAGGTAAGCACTGAGCAGGCATGATGAGAACATTGAAGGTGTGGCCAGTGGGCATAGTTAAGCACTGGGCAGCACAGGTGAGGCTAATGAAGTTGGTTGAATGTTGACTTTTGGTCAGAGGATTTGTACCTGAACCAATGTTTCCTTGAAGAAATTATTGAGAAACCAGTATAGAAACATCAGCAGCACTAAGATATGACAGGAAACATGGTTCTGGTCAGTTGCAATGTATGCATTTGGAATACCAACACTGAAGAAGGAAGATGAAAAAGTATTGAAGCTTTTAAAACAAATGGCTAGGAATAAATTAGACAGGACAATGCAAAACTAAAGGATACTGGAGAAATATTTATTGTGTGTTACTGTATTTTGTACTCATTTATAGTGTACTACTGATGCATTCAGATTTTCTGTATGATTCTAAATGTAAACCACTATTATTCCAACATTCACGTCACTGTCATACTAGAGTTATGTCAATCTGAGAGAACTTTGTGCTTTAAGTGTTCTCCAGTGATCACAATGCTCTTTTGCAGCGCCATTTCTGATGCTTGGAGGTATTAGTAGATGGTATCAACATCCATCTACAAAGCATCTGGTCAATTCTAGAGATTAGTCAGTGGGAGATAGCAAGACAAACGATGGAGGAACGTCATCTGAGAGAGATATGTTTTAAGTATAGATGTGAAATAATTCAGTTCATTGGACAATATGAGGTCTGACAGACAGAGGAAGAGAGTTCATGATGCTTTGGCATCAACAAGGAATGGTCTTTTACCGGTTTCTGTTCTAGTTCTGGGTATATTTAGCACCAAGTTGTCAAATCTTGCTGAATGTTTTTAGTGATTTGGTATGAAATTTAGGATCTGAGACTGGCCAGTCTGCATTGTTCAACCAAGCATTAGGTCGGTTTTGAATGCAATTCCTATCAGGCAACCGGTATAAATATTTAAGAGCAGGTTTTTAAAATATGGTGTGTTTAGTGGTTTTAGTAAATGTTTGAGCAATTGAGCTTTGAATCCTTATTAGATCTGGTAAAAACCATTGTTTAAAAAATTGCAATTAAGTTGATTGGTATAAGGAGCATTGGCAGGCAGGTTGAAAGCAGATTTAGGCACCAGAGACCGGATTCTTGAAGCATATGATGATAGTAATCTTAAAACCATAGTTGGGATGTTTGTACTTTTTGAACTTAATTATTAAGTTTTTAAATTTAATGAAGTTCATGTTTTAATTATCACTTCAAAAGTGTGCTCTTATAGATTGCCCATGAGTTAAAATGTAAAAGTTACTGCACAAAGCAGCGTGATTGACTAATCAGTAAGATACAGCACTCGATAACACAAAATTTTTCGTAATTTATGACAACTACGACGCTCCATATTAGCCAAGGTCTAACTTAGTTCTATTTTTTTAATTAGGGGCTGTCCATTAATTATGTCAACAATTCAGGGGGGAGGGGTTTGAAAAAGTTTGACAGTTGTTGACAGGGGGAGGGGGTCAAGAGAAGTTGACATCAACAATTTCACTTTTTACAAATAATCAAAAGTAGGAAATTTCATGGAATACTACTTATTACAATGGAAAAAAGCATGGCAAAAAGGTCATAACCATCACATTTTGACACTCGACGAGCAAAAAAGGGGAAAAATGGTCAACCTTGTTATTGGGACCTGTCATTGATCTTGGGGGGGGTCAAAAGTTCTTGACATAATTATGGGGGGGGGGAACTGAAAGTTGACAGTTGTTGACAAGGGCTGAGGGGGTCAAAAATTGCCCAAAAATTGTTGACAATTTATGGACAGCTCCTTAGTGTGCATATTTTTGCTTAACTTAAATTAAAATATACATTAGAAATTTGAACTTTTATGAAATTCTATTAACTTTATTTCTGTTAAAACTTTTATGAACTTAAAATTTTTTTGAACTTCACAATTATGCTTAAAACAAAATCTGTCTTATGCCAATTGTAAGATATCTTCCCTAATTCACAAAACATTTTATGACAGACTTATAGATGATAAAAGTTATAACAAGACTTATTATAAACTTAGGGGTGTCTTAAGATAATTTTAATCCACGATTGGTTGGCTTAAATCTCTGAAAATTGTCGTGTGGTGTCTACCGTGTCTGATTGGTTGACCCACATTGCAGATAACTGTCCTAAGTCGAAGTTGCAATATCTTAAGAGAACGTTTGTAAATCATCTTTCAAGACATCGTAAGATTATCTCAGGACAGTTTCTAGAATCTGATCCCAGATCTCAAAGTCTACAAATTCTCATATTTGCAATAAACTTCAAATGCATTTAGTTGATGCCAGGATTGTTTTGTTATCTTTGTGCATTTTCAGTATTTCATAGAAGACATGAAGCATTGATGACTGTTGCAGCATTATATTTGATTTTTCAGATGGTAGAATAATTTGGACTTCGTTTTCTTTCAAGAGAATCTTCTTCTTGGCTTCTATTGTTGCTTCTGTGTTTACTATTTCATTTGGTCCTTTCTTATTGAAGGTGCATAGGAAGCAGTTAAGAATTATATGTTCATTATTGAGTTCTTATTTTTAGTGAATTAGTTCTTTTGCATTTCATTAACGTTGGTTATATATATATATATATATATATATATATATATATATACACACACACACACACACACACACACACTAGTTTATTTGAAGATTTGGTTTTCGTGATTATATAATTTAAATTTGTCATTTGATTTTCAAATCTTACCAGAGAAGTAGTGTTGGAATTCTTTATTTCTTGCTATGCATTTAAAAAGAACTTTTCTGATGAAAGCCATTTGCTGCTGGAATTCAATGCACAATGTATTCGTTTATAATGAGACCTGTTTTACAGATCAGTTGTAATTATTCAGATGTTTACATTATCTGACTTTTTTTTGTATTGATTGCAGGGTCAGTTGTTTCAGGTCCTTGGGCGACTTTTCCCATTCAAACGTGGACTCTGCCATGCATACTGGGCACCAAATTTCTGGGCTTTGTACAATGTCCTGGACAAAGGCCTGGCTATTGCTGGTGAATAGTCAATCTTTGGTTTTGTATTTCTTTGATTTTCTCTTCTGCAGAACTTTCATCGCAGTTGCCATTTATCAAATACTGGCGACAAAATTGGCAAAAGACCTCAGGCAATAATTTTAGATTTCTGTCTTGAGTCATTTTTGACTGTGTCTGAATTTGCTCTCATGGTTTGTTCTCCTCAGATTGCAAGATTAAGAGCAAAATTATGCTCTTATGCTGACTAAATGTTAATCTCTAGAGCACTCTAATGTAACATACTTTAAAAATTTGTTTTTAGGAAGTCGTCTAAATCTTCTGCCATCCAACATGACATCAGCAGCAGCAGCGGCCATGACTGGTGGACTTGTTAGAGAATATGAACACAGCATATTGCCTACTGTTAAACCATTTCATACATTTCTTCTTACAGCTTTGTCTATGTTGGTATGTTTGATCTATTTTATTAAATGTTTGATCTATTTTATTAAAATGCTATGTCCAAATTCTACTATGGATAGATATTTATTGTGGATTATTGAGTTGGATTTGGAAAGTTCTTGACAATGTTCCAATGAATTTGGCAGCCTCACAGAAAATGAAATAAATGTAGCAGACTAAACATGCTACAGGACTTTATCGAAAAAATTCAGTAGTTTAAGAAGACATCAGACATTGAAGAGCTGCAGAAGCAATAATTGCCGTACCTGTTTGTACTCAATTCAGTCTGAAATTGGAAGCCAATGAAGAATGGACAGCATAAAATGAGTAAGACATTGACAAGCAATTTAGGTCGAACATCTGGGTATTCATGATACTTCAGGAGACAGCACATTTGAAAATCAAGAAGAAATTGATCACAAAGACAACTCCTTAGCTGGTACAAGTTAAGAAGGTTCTCAGTATTATACTATTTATGCATCAGACTAGGCAGAGAAAAACTATGGATTGAATGAAGTGCACATACATGAAAATGTCACAGGTAAGGATGTTCAAAGGTACCATTGTGAGTTCAAGGCAAGCTTCTATGCTGATAAGAAACATTAACAAAAAGCAGAATGCAAATGACCTCCAAAGACTAAATGGCGACAGAGGAAATAGTGCCAAGGTCGAGAGAATAACACTGAGACTGCAATACAGTGATCCGGTTGCTCGTCAGTGTTAAATGTCTTCCTATAACTTCTCTGCTAGTTAGGTTAAGAAAGCAGAAGCTTTTTCACTGTTTACTGTTGCTTATACTGAATATACCGGTGGTAATAGTAAGAAGCATCATTTGACTGAATTTACAGCCATTTGTGCTTCGTCTGTGGTTCAGCGCGAAAGGCAGAAATTGTTTCGTCGAGTGTCTGTCCATGTGTGCTTTCTGTGCATTTCTTTTTGGTTGGCACGTGCATGAAAAGGCCGTTCTACTTATAACCATTCCACTAACGTAAGTGATTCCAAATGTGAATCAATTATGTCTTCATATTCTAGAATCGTCTTAAATCCAACTGAATTTTCTAAAGTGTCTGATGTGCTTTATGCATCATTGCTGCCTACTTGTTTAGGCAAACAATATTTCATATTTTAAAACGGGTGCACACCAGTGACTCTAATGACTTCATTTTGCCTCAAAATAAAAGTTTCAACTATTCATGTGATAGAGCTGTGTGTTTTGGTAAATTAAAATTTGATCATGATGATGATTTATGCTTTAATTTGCTCAAATAGCCATGATTTTCCAAGTGACAACTGCTTGTCTTCTGTCCTAATCGTGTCCTCGTACCTCTGTCTTTTATTACTCGTGCTTTCTCAGTGGCTGCCCTAAAAACTCTGGAACTCATTGCCTCAGTATATGCACACTGCAAACTCATTACCAATTTCTAGAACCCATCTTTTTGACCTGGCATATCCACCATAGACTGTTGCCTGGTTGTCCAGCCAGATATCCTGGATTTGACGTGGGTCTTGAGTGATTTTGATTTGATATGCCATCACCTGATGCTTCTATGCATTTTGAAGCGGCTCTATAGAAGTTTAAGATTAGGTTAGATCTCTCCATCATTTTTCATCTCTCCTAGCCCTCCATTACTTCTTTGAGCGCCTAAGAATAAGCAGCTACTGTTGTGCTGCTTTCCAAGGCGCTATAGAAATCCACGAGATTTTACTTTACTTACTTTACTTTCTTAATTTTGAGGGTTTTCACTTTTACTGTTAATCAAGATAATGCATTTAGTGAAGTTTCTCTTGTGTGATGCATGCAGCCACAAGAACTTTTTAAAAATTTTGCATATGTACTGAAGAACTTATTGACTTTAACAAGCTACGTATTGTTGCATTTTTAGTTTGGTTGTTTTGGATGAGAAATCTTGGGCTAAGATTTTTCTTCTCTTATCCTTTGTTGGTCATTATTCTTTGTTTCCACTTATCTATACATCAGCAGGCAAGTTATAAGCATTCACACATTCAAATTGTAATATCATTCATATGTTGGATTTGGATTACATGAAGAAGAAGATGAATTGCAGTGGATAATGTCTGAAAGAGTAATGCAGTAAATTTCAAAATAAGAAACAGCAGGGGTACTTGAGACATGCATTTTTGACAGCTGCTCCTGTAGATGTGAAGGATGGACAATTACAAAAGACCTGCCATGTACTAAGCATATTCTTGCCTTTGAAAGGATATGCTGTGGGAAAATACTATGGATTTGGTGGGTGAGTGTGGTCAAGTGAATTATACAAGAATACAGCCAAAGGTAAATGATACATACCTCGGTAATACAGAGGAAAGTCTTCCATCTCTTTGGTCATAAAAGCCGGGCATGATGATTGGAGCAGAGAGTGATGAAAGTAGTCGACCAGATAATCCGCATAACTCTTAATGGGTAAGAATGGTAGTAAGCAATGTAGAGATGACTTTAGCCCCCATTCACTTCGGATTCTTTGGTTATCAGTGGCAGTTCTCTGTCAGTAATTTGCAACTTCGTCCTTAATGTGGCAAAATTAAACAGAAATTAAAAAGATTGTGTATATAAAATACTCTACTGAAATGATTACTACAAGCATTCTTTAATAGTTTGACAGTATGAAGGTACCTGTGTCAAAATTATGCATAGAAAGTAACTCTGAAGACTAAAATCAACTGTCACATGCTTTAAGTAAAGTAAAATTTCCCCATGCCCAAATTGGAGTGCCATGGCCGGTGCTTATCTCCGGTCTCTTAGGCATACAGCGACGTGGGTGGCATACGCCATTAACCTAGAGTAGGTTGCCAGCCAAAAGTCTAGGCCCGCGCTTTACTTCGCAGCGAACGCTGCTTCTCAATTTGATGTTATAACCGCCTTCTAGCAAGTAAGGCTGAGTCGACCTTATGCTTTAAGACTTGGCTTTTATTAGATAAGATAAGATCAAGTGAATGCTATAATGGCAGAATGTTGCAATAGTGTTGTTTGAAGCTCTTGACCACATGTCTGACAATAACACTTTTATAGGAAATGTGTTTTGCTGTCTGTTTTATTTCAGAAAGTCCTTTTAAATGTGGAGTATTTCTCATGTATACAATATTTTCCTTCTACTCTTTGGGAAAAAGACATCTCAGGTTTATATAAAAACTGGTTACCTGCTCAGAACAAATTCTGTCACTTTTAAGCCTAAGAAACTAAATGTTAAACCCAGTAAAATGTTCCTTTTACATTGAATTGTATAATAAAGATGAAAGCTTTTAATAAATAATGCAAAGTTTATAAGTTAGCATTGTAATTGCAGGATGCTGCCTTATTAAAGCACAGCAGTGGAAACACTTTGCCACAGATGTACTAACAATGAAGATTTTGATTAATTGTAGGAGAAAGAAGAAAGATGACCACTTTTTGCCATTAATGACAGTTGCTGAAAAGATTTATCTTGTTGGATTTGCTCTTTTACACTTCTACAATCAGTTGCTTCACCATTGTGTGCTTCGATTGAACAGCACACTTCCATTCTTACCACTTCTGATTACATCACTCTACTGTGCACTTGGAGTTTTTTATATTTGGATAATCTCATTAAAAACTTTTCTCTTAAATCAGTAACTCCAAGCTTTGGCAGATTCATTATTATGATCATTTCAAAGAAATACAATGGATTGTTGAAAATAAATACTATAAAATATTTTTATCTATTTGTAAAGTGCTAAATAGTTGGACGGTGAATTAGAAGCTGTTAACGGAGAGGATGCAAGTGCAAGAGACACGACTGTTCATAATTTCCTTGTGAACTGCATGCATCATTAGCAATTGCAGTTGTTCAGTAAGCTGGTCATTCTTTGACATTTGACATTCAATGGAAAGTTCTAAGCATAATGTCAGAATATCATCTTCAAATTTTCCAAACCTTGTAATGTGTCAAATGAAACAATCCTTTAATCTTAAAAGTCTGGTCTGCCGTCAATATTGGAAACATGACCTGTTCAATTGTCAGGAAAGACGACCACTGGTGATGTAGGAAAGAATTTAGGTGATTTTTGACAAGTAGCCAACAGGACAAATGGGGAATAGTCTACCCATAGAATAGTCTACCCAAAAGTGGGAACCCTATATTTGCATATGAATTTGATTTTCATTTGTAATCAGCCCCCGAGAGAAATTCGGGCCCCTGTGCAGAATGATCGGCTAGCTAAGTCTTAAAATTTGTCAATGACCTTTTTGCTTGTCATCAGTGATGGGCACTAACTAATTTTTTTAGTTAAACTTTAACTAAACTTTTTGCAATCAAGCAGTTTAACTTTTAAGTAACTAACTTTTCACTGTAGCAGTTTAACTTTAACTGATAACTAATTAAAAGCAGTTTAACTTTTACCTTTAACTTTTTAACTTTGACATGAGCTACTGAGCTAGTAAAACTATGTTACAAGCTGCAACGAACACGATTTACGATTACAGCAGCTGTCACAATATCCACAAATTCACTGATCGGCATATTAAATGAGGTTGTTTCAACGTTACAATGTTTCATTCCTTGAGAATATACCGCAAAAACACAGACTGATCAAAGTTTTCATCTGACATAGAATCTGAATAACTCAAGTTTAACTAAAAAAAGTTAACTAAAAAAAAATCAGTTTAACTAATGCCTTAACTAAACTTTTACCCAACTACTGGCAACCAGTTTAACTTTTGATGCAACTAAAAAAAAGTAGTTTAACTAAAAGTTAACTAATTTTTAGTTAACTTTTGCCCATCACTGCTTGTCATTAATTTAACCGGGGTGTTGCAACTCTCAAAAAATGAAAACTAGTGATGACCTTTTTTTGCTTGTCACTCTTTTCACGCTGTTCCTTCTGGTGTGTCCAGAGGTCCCGGGCCCCCCTTTTATCCGCCGGGCCCTCTGACACAACTTAAAATCGTAACCTTTCTTTAGTGTTCTTATTGGTATTATTGTTAATTATACATATTCATAATTGGCCCGGCCCCCTCCGGATCTCCGGGCCCCTGTGCATTTGCCCACCTGCTCCCCTCTCGGCAGCCCTGTTTGTAATAGGACTAGTGCTGCAACTGAGTTCTCTTAAGAAAACTACACAAGACTAAATCCCAGCTTAATTTAAAGTATAATAATAAATAACACGCTTATTACCATTTATATTAAAATAATATAAGTATACATATACATATAAACCTACTTCTTAAGCACTTAACAATGCATCTTAACACATACATGCTATAAAATCTGTACATGAGTAATGATGCTGGTAGCATTACACAATGTTAAACAATCTGATACACTAATTTGCTATAAAAATGGCAATCGGTTGCTGTTAAGCAATCTCTTGTACACTGAATAACTACAGAGTGTCATGTACCAGTACAATGAAAGCTGCATAAAAACCTGAATATGTGTATAATTATTCTTTTCCAAAGTTAATCTCTTAACTAGTGGAGCAACCACAGTCATGCATGCATCAATTAACCCTTAACTGGGGATCCCGGATATATCCGTCCATTTTACATTGAGTTACAGTTAAATACACGGTTAAGGGGTTAACATCTCACTGTGAATATTATTGGCATCGTCATAATGCCAGTCAAATAAATGTTGCACTGGTCTTCTGTGCATTTTAGTTATACAGATCTGTCTATTATATGTGCATAAACACATTAATAGGAAATAATGAAGCATTTTTAATAATTTACAAAAATTAACATGCAATTTATCTTTTAGAATAAAATCATATTGTTCTAAGCAGCTAGTTACCCGGTATACAAGAAAATTGGACGGAGGACTTGATAGAATTCGGAGTACCACATCAGAGTTGATGTTGGGAAATCGGATATCATAGTTCATCTCGCTAAAAACAACATGTTAATTCAGTCGACTGTGTCATGCTTAAATAAACTACTCAATAATTAATTGCATGTACTAAGGATAAGCATCTCTCATAAATGAAGCAACATCCAATGTTGCCACATGAAATAGTACAGTACACACACATATTGTTATATTTCCCTGTTAGCATTTAGCATCACGACAAAATTTCAGTCACAAAATACTTATTCAAATTTAATATTTAAAAGTAGTTACTTTTGTTTTGAGGCGGTGGCAGTCACACTCAGACTCTCTGTCACTTGGCTGTTCAACTAATTCCATATCACCTAAAATCGTTGGTGAATTCGATAGCAGTTTGGAATATTCCTGTATAGTCAACAGCACAGGAAAACTGTTTATTTTGGTGAAAATGTAAAATACAAATTCAAAACTTCCCAAAAGTGTGAATAGATAAATTTTACATAAAATTATTATAATGCAGCAATATAATAAATTGAATATACTTAAATGTGTGTAGTCATGCAAAAACAATTTAAAACATTGTAACATTCTATGCATTTTAATTACATGTATACAGATCAGTCTATTAGTCTATATGTGCATGAACACATCAGTAGGAAATAATGACTGAAACATTTTTAATAATTTACAAAAATGAACATGCAAAATATCTTTTGGAATAAAATCATATTGTAGTTAAGCAAATACATTTTAAAATATTTTAGAAGAGAAATGTAAAATCTAATGTGCAAAAATTGAAAATTTTCAAACAAAAGTTCAAAAGCTGTGCAAGTTTTTTTTCAAAAACCAACACATTCACATTTCATGCAATACTATGCACCACATATGTCATTATTTTAAAGCTTAAATTTCAAGAAAATGTGTATAGATGAGCTTTCAAATAGCTAGTTTTCAAGGACCAATTTTGTTCAATGCAAAAATACTTTCAAAATATATGTTTAAACTAATGAATACTGGATAATAACATCAAGAGAAAACTGTGGGTCTGTGATACCTGTAAAAGAATGGCGTGGTAGCAGAAAATGTCTTTGGCTAAAAGATTTTCTCTAACATACATTTGAGCATTTCTTGCTATTTGTTCTGCCTAAAATATAGACACATCCACAAGTAAAATTAAATAAAGCATCATCTACAAAACATAATACAATTAAATTATTGTATCACTATAAATTATTTACATGAACGAGCATCGCAATATTTCTCATATAAGAGAGAGCATATAACATGGGCGGGAAGATAGCAGAGTGGTAACAGCGTTAGACGATGGAGCAGAAGGTCGCGGCTTCGATTCCCGCAGGAGCCCTAAGGTCGACTCAGCCTTCATTCGCTAGAGGGCGGTGGTAACTGAGTAGCAGCTGTGGCTGCGAAGGTAAAACGTGGGTCTAGAGAAAGCAATGGCAAACTACTCTAGGTTAATGGCTTTAGCCACCTGCGTTGCTGCTTGCCTGACACCGAGATCAGCGCCGGGCTCTACGCTCTCGAAATCGAGTATGGGCTTTACCTACCTATATAACATGGCTACCCTGTCATTAATTTCAGAATGATAAGAGTAGGAAAAATAACAGGATGTTCAAAAGGGTGGAAAATAAATAATACAGCTATTCTGATGATTTGATAAGGAGTCTATATAACTGATCATTTCAAACATACTGTATGCATTATAAGCATAATAGATGCAGCTAAAATTAAATTTATTTAAGAGAATGCAGTATTTAAATAAGTACAATATTTAAATAAGGACTGAAATGTTAAAAATTAGAGAGACAGATTACTCCAAACTTATGCAAAATGCTAGTATATATGTGCTATTCACAAGAAATGCAGCAACTAAAGTGTTTTATTAATATACTTCAAAACTATAGCACATCAAATATAACATGATTTTCTAGCACCATGAAAACTGGTATACATGTGAACTTTCAAATTCATGAGATTTTACCCATTAGTATAAAAACACTTTGATATAAAGTCAATTCAATGAGCAAGCTAAATCAATTCTAATTCCAGTGTATGAAATAAAGTATATCCCAGTAAGTACAAATTTTCAATATAATTAAATACAGAATGGCAAGTTTCATTCGGTCTAATTATATTTGAACTATTATTGAAAATCGCTAAGAAAATTCAGTAGCATTCTAGCTCAGAGCATAACAGAGTAAATAATCAAATCCTGACTGACAGAAAGATTTTTTAGAGGAAAGGCTGACAACCACTCCATGAAAAAACCCTAAAACTTAGTTCAGGTTTGGTTCAAGGAGTTTGTTAAGATCTGAAGTCTGCTTGCCTGTGAATCGTTATCCTTGGCCCACTGTATCTGTTGCATTACATCACTGAGATCATGCTTCATGGGAATGTAATGCTGGTAGGGCTTCAGGTCCTTGTAAAAATGTTCATAATAGTTAGAATCTTGCTTTATTATAACAGAAGTGGCTCCCATAAGATAAGGAAACCGATAAGCAGCCACTGTGCCGTCGATGTTCAGCTGATATTTATGCTGAAAAAGAGAAGCAATCTACATAACTTAAAATGCAAATCAACCAGACACGTAGATGACCTTCAAAACAATAACTCAATAATGGAAATCCCGTGGGCAGCAATAACTACAGTGTATCTACTACCAAGACTCAGCCTCAGTTATTCTGTTGTCTGTTTAAATAAATTCAACAAAGTAAAAACACAAAGTCAAAGCAACAAAATTAGCACAAAGCAATGCCTATTTTCAGGCCCATAATGTGCATATTGTGTGCTTTATACAACCAAATATAGCAGTGTTGACCAAAGTTTGTGAGTCCACGGAACCCTTGAAAAATAATTTCATCATTGTGGAACCCAGCCCCTCCTCTACAGTGAAAGCATAGTTAAATAGAATAAGCAATATTTATTCATGTATGGCACAACACACATTTATTAAGACTTATGTCTTAACTCTTAACTTACAAAAAAGTCTAAATTCTAACAACTTCATTATAATAATATTTGCTTGGAAGTTACATTTAGAAATACCTAAACATAAATTCCATCATTGAATGTATGGGAATTATAGTGTGAGTTTCTGCACAACCCTTGCAGTTTCTCATACAACACTGAAATAATAGTCTTCCTGAAGTTGTATATCCTATATCTAAGCTACAAGTTATAAATGCAAAAATAAAAACAATTAAGACTATTTCAAGATACTAATACTAAGATCAATTACTAAAATGAAGTTCAACCTTGAAAAAGTCGTAAAATGAAATATGTTTAACTATATCGCCAAGATCTTCAGTATGCTTAAAGAAGAACATATTTGTTAGCTTTGCATCAATGACATCAGGATGCTGTCTTGACAATTTAACCAAATCCAGTCTTTCCTGTCTGCTGTCTCGTCCTCTCCAAAATGCCATTGATGACTTGTTGGACCATTTCGGTCCGGTGTTCGCTTGAACTGCCAACATGTCCAAAGATACTCTACAAAAACAGTCACACAGCATGCATGTGCATGAAACTCACCAACACCTAAAAACATAAAAAGCTATAGAAAATTCAGACAATCACAAGTCTTAGAAACCAATGTATATTAATGCCATTGTCAAGAACAGTTTTAGGCACAAACAAATACAAAAGTAGACCAATGTTGTGAGAGTATCACAAATAAGCAAGTAATCTTGCATATGTTTGGTATTGATAATTAATTCATGCTTATTTGCCAGGGTATTTTATGCTGATTTCATCAAATCATTTGTTAAACTCAAATGCTGTTAGAAACAGTTGGTAAGAATTCAGGATGCAGCAGTTTAAAAAATCAAAATGGCATTAAACATTGACTTCCCACTGCTAGGCTTTGTCCTTATCAACCTTTGCAATGACACATAAACAAGGAAAAGGCTGTTGCACGTCACTGTCAAGCGAAAGATAAGCACTCTATACAACTACAAAGATCACCAATATTCACATTTAACTTCATTTAAGAATGAACAAAATCACACACTGGTGCAACAGCATCTACATACAACTTGGTATTCAACTTAGAATAGTGACTGATTCTAAATATATCTAACACCCCAGGCAATCTTATTTCAAACGATCTAATCCCCAACGTAAAAAGCACTGTTATGATAGAAAGCTCTTCCACAACAAACAAAAATTATTATGAGACATTGTGTCTATCAGCGATAAACTGGGCTACAAAATACGGCACTGGAAATTGTTGATCTCAGGGGCCCCAACGGTCACAGTTGTAGCATTCTGGCTCGTGTTGTTTAATTATAGTATTATTACATAGACAATTTATGAAATGCTATAGCATAGCTAAGGCTAAAGTCAAAAGCGTTTTACTTCCGCAATTCATCGGTTTGTACAGAAAGATGGTTCTGTAAACTGATGCATTTCATTATACAAACAATTATGACAAAGCTAATAAAACACATGTACACATGGTTTAGAGGCCAATAAAGTTCATTTACCCTCAAGGGGCTCTGGAAATCTCCCTTGCCACTAAAGCACCTGGTGCCTATGCAATTCAAGTACATTGATAATAATAATAATAATAATAATAATAATAATAATAATAATAATAATAATGAACTGATTAAGGTGGTATATCATACATATGTTCTGGATAACTACGAACAAACAGAGCAGTTTTCAATTCTCGTTGAAATGTTTCTAGTGTCTTTGCCATAGTTATTGATGATTGCCGGCTATTCCAAACTTTGGCAGCCGTCACCGGAATCATGCAGTTACCAATGGCAACATGGCGTGTATATGGAACAATGAGCGTAAGACTGGACACAAATCACAATCGTCAATGAAAGTTGATGCCAGAAGTCTTGCAGAAATCAGCCGACAGATACGATGGCGCCAGACCATGAAGACACCGATAGGCAAGGATCGCCAATTTGTATTCAATCCGCTGTGGAATACGAAGCCAGTGAAGTTCATAAAGAAGCGGTGTCACGTGATCTGATCTTCTGGCTTCATAGACAAGACGTGCTGCTGTATTGAGGACAGCCTGAAGTCTGTCAGTAAGTTGCCTTGGTAGCCCAGCCAGAGCACATTGCAGTAGTCCAGAGATGCCACTAAAGTCTTTACAACAGAAGGTGAGTTCTGAATGCTTTGAATTCTTCTCAGGATTGAGAAGCAGCAGGATGCCGTTTTCTGAACTTGTGTTGTCATGGAAATGTTGCAATCAATGTACACACTGAGGTTACAGATACAAGCACCCCTAGCAACGTCTTTTGAACCAACGTGGATGGAGGTGAGTGGGATCTGGTATTGACGACGTGTGGTCGAGCACCACAATATCTACGTTTTGTTGACATTAAGTTGAAGATGATTTGATTTAGTCCAATCAGCTATCTCACTGATGCAGCAACTCATCTGATTAGCAAGAAGATCTGTATCAGCTGGATTGCAGACACCATACGCCCGAGTGTCGTTCGCGTACAAATGGGGCGACAGATCATGTCATTCAACAAGTTGCTGTAAAGTTGGACAAATACAGGAGGACGAGGGATTGGTCCAAGAATTGACTGTGCCTTGAGGAACAGCATAACAAACCTCACTTGGAGTGGAGGCGCATTGTCCATGATCAGATGCAAAGCTACCTTCATGCCCACAATGATGAATAGTTTACATAATGTGAATTTGTTATGATTCTGATTGATGCCTTTTATAGAACTTGTCTGAGGGCAGAAGCTGTACTGTGTAAAGTTTATGCTTAAAGTTTGTGTTTAGTTTCTTAATTATTTTTTTTAGTTTATTGCATTGTGTTTTTGTTCAGTTGATTTGTGTTATTATTGGTTGTGTTTTAACATTTTTTTGATGCTGTGCTTGTCACGAAATAAAGATTATTATATTACAATTACCTCCCCATAGTTTCCAATGTTGATTCCGTAATGTCATATGTTGGCATCACGATGTCATAAGACTCGTCTGAGGCACACCAAGAGAGAATCGGCAGAGGCTGTTGCAGATGAGGGACCATTGCCTTCTGGACAAGAGGCCAATCACCGAGATTCACAAAAAACTCCAGGTCAGGCAAAACTACCTAAAATCAAAGAATCCGCATCTCTGAAGTCCTGCCCTACGACCAATCAACCAAGCAGTACAGCATAACATGGCACTAATATACATTGGTTCAAATACCAACAATTAAGAAGCAAATACACAGGACAGGACATCCAATTAAAAGGCTAAGTTGTCAGCTGATAAGAAATTCTGGCAAAATCACAAGCAACAAGACCAGTGGAGCTAATTCAGTTTGCTTTTCTTAATAAAAACTCCTCAATGTATTATGGAGCATTTCAATAAATCAAACACAACCAGAAGCCAAACTAAATAAAACAATAGATAGAAAACTCCCAGGAAATCACTCTAACATAAGAGCTGCAGTTGGTGAGTGCTGTGGGCGGCCATTTTGTCAGCTCAGGTGTTAGTTAAATCTCTAATACATCGATGCATTTCAGAATTTAATTCAATTTCTGACTAAACACTTGACAAAATTACCAAAATTAATTAATCACAGAAATATTATTTATATAATAACAAAAGCAATACAATACCATCCATAATGAACTATATGTGAAGTAAAATACAAAACAAAAGAAATTACCTTCCTTGCAAGAGAAAGTAGAATTGCATCCATAAACATCTTGAATCCAACATGCTCTCCATAAGTTTTTCGATAAATCTATTTACAAGCAAAATCAAAACGGAAAATAAAGATAAAGGGCATTACATCATTATAAAAAAAGTTGGAGAATGGTCATTCATTCATTCATTCATTCATTCTTGGACGATTTCTATAGCGCTGTAACAAGGCTGAGGCCCACAACAAAAGCGCTTTAACATCTCAACTATACCCCAACCCAAACAGATGCGTTTTTAAGCTCTTGATGAGGTGTTCAGGAGTATCAGCCGTGGTGACGTGATCAGGAAGAGAGTTCCACAAGATAGGGTTGCGTGTAAATGATCTCTCCAAACTTGGCAGTCTTGGAGGAGGAGGAACCTGAAGTTTGACCTACAACTCGAACGGAGTGACAATCTCCTATCACTGCACTGCGGTGTCTTTACAAGAGAGGCGAGATACTCCGGACAGTACGGGTCGTGTAGCACTCTGTACGTCAGCCAGCATCTCTTGAACACGATCCGCTCAGGGACTCGAAGCCAATGAAGACGATCCCTGAGAAGTGGAGTTACGTGCTCGCACCAACGACATCCGAACACGATCCTCGCTGACTGATTAAGAATAGACTGCAGGCGATCCAGTTTATTGACCGGGAGACCCCACAGCACACTGTTGCAGTAATCAATCCTCGTTAGCACTAAGGCCTGAACCAAGTGAACGACACCGGATACAGGTAGATAGCGCTGGACTGATCGTATTCTTCTCAGTTGAAAGTGGCATCGCCTGATCACATCATTTAGGTACGGCTCAAATGACAGAGCACCATCAAAGAGGACCCCCAGCAGCCTCACACACTCTGAGGGGACAATGGTAGCATCACCCATCACGAACGGTTTACGATTCACTAGCGTCCTTCTCCGAGGGGTGGTGTCAATAGTATCATTCAACAGAAAAGAAATTGAAATAGTGAAGAAATTCATTTACTTGGGAAGTGAATTTGGAAGCAGAGGGAGGTTCGGACTTGGAGATCAAAAGAACAATAGCAATGGCAGGATCAACCTTCAACAGGCTACATACCAAAATTTTCAAAAGACATGACATTGGGATGAAAACAAAACGTAAGAATTCTCAACACTTATGTAATACCAACACTAATATATGGATGTGAATCTTGGACCATAAAAAAAGAACTGGAGAAAAAATTAACAGCAGTAGAAAATAAATGGCTTTAGAAGAATACTAAGGGTGGATACAAAGAACATATAACAAATGAAGAAGTCAGAGAGAGAGAACACTGCAACCGAGCATCATGGAAGTCATCAGAAACAGAAGAATGAAATGGACCGGACACTTACTCAGAATGGAAGAAATAAGAAGCCCAAGAAGAATTTTCAACTACAAAGTCTACAAACCAGAGGGAAGAAGATCTAAAGGAAGACCGAAAAGACGATGGGTGGACGGATTGGAAGAGGATCTGCACATGGCAGGGTTGAATCTCAATGGAAAAACTGACGGAAGACACCGAATGACTTTGGAAGAAATAGCAAAGGACAGAGAACTTTGGAGAGATGTGATGGAGAAGTCAATAGCTGTACACAGCTGGAGGACGAAGACCTGACCTGACCTTTATCTTAAGAATTTGCACAAATAATACATTAAAAAGAGAGTATGGAGATATAAAAAAGAGGAAAAATTTCAACATAATATTTTCCAAAAAACATGATAAAAAGATGCAGAAACTTAAGTACTTAGATGCAATTATTAGTGAAAACAATGACTTACAGATTAGCTGCTGAAACACAATACATATAGTCAGTCCAGGACAGCTTGAGAACAAACAGTGAAGGATGGACATTACCAAATAGGTGTTACACAATATACAGGAAAGTCACAACAGCCGAGGCAACTAGACACCAATACATCTGTCATTTGAATAAGGGAAGACTAAGGTAGGTGGTGTGTAATAAAACAAAAAGATCTGCAGACAGACTTCTTGAGGCTCAAGAGAGAGAGGAATCAAAAATCACAAAAAGAATAAGACAAAGTCTCGTCTACAATGAAAAAGTTTCAAAATTCTACTAGCTGTGACTAAATATGGTAAGATGATCAAACTGTCTTCATATCAGCACTTTCTAAATCTCACTTGCCCACAATTTCACATCAAATGCATAATTATATAGTCAAAAGAAGAATCTACTCATATTTACAATGTATAACTATTATGGAGATACATTCAAAAATGATAGATCCAGTCGTCTTGAAAGAATTACCACATCACAGCAAAGCATTCGCCTATGCCCCATTTGCAGCATTTGCCCAAATATCTAATATAATCTTATAAGAATAAAATTTAACTATCTAAAAGAACTTGTATGGGCCAAACAATGAACTTTCAAGATATAAATCATGAGATTAATCTGTATTGCAAGTTGGTCCATCATGATCAAAAATATTTCCCCATTGACTTCAGTGACAGCTCATATACACAGCAACACTCTTAATATAGTAATTTCATATGCAATTAATTATTCATCATTCACGGAATATAAGCTAGTATACAACCATGTTGTTCTTTATAACATAATGGCAGAGACTGTGTCTTCCTCTCTGGTTGAATTTCTGCACAATCTCCTTTGACACAGTCTTCATGTCAATCATTGAGAAAACTGAAAGGTCATCTTGAATCTGTCTGTAGCCAGAAGGGCAGTTCATCAGCTCCAGCCACTTACTTAGCTTCTGTATTGGACAATAACATTTCTCTTGAAATATAGGCCCTGTAGTAAACAACATCCCAAGTCACAATAAATAAACATCAGCAGAACTAAAAGCATAACAAATTTCAACAATACAAAACTAAGTCCCTAAAAGGAAAGGTCTTTTGCATATCCAACAACACTCAGCAACTTTGACTATTTGCCATTTCTTTAGACAGCGTACAGACTTAAGCACTGCCTCATAGCCAAATACAGTCACTGCATCAAAAGAACAGCCTGAATGCTTCAGTGACGATCAGCAATCAAACCTATTCAGGTCCTGGCCCTAGGTGTCATTCAAAGACATTTCCATCTTAGGCAGTCCTAGTGCTTTTGAGGGATCTGTCTAAAGAGATGCATACACATGTCTTATTAATAAAGCTAAACTAGTATTTCTAACAGACACAGTAGTTTCTCAAATTATACTGCACTATCCACAAACACTGTCCTACAGTGATGGTTTCAGCTTCAACCTTGGCAATGCACAAAGCAGAGATCATCATTAAAAATGCCTAAAGATGATTTTAAACTTTCCAAAGCTAAATAAATGAGACAAAAATATAATAAAATCTTATATAATAAGATTTAAATAACCTTTGATATAATACGGCGACTTTGAAACATGCTGTCCGTTGTGCTGAACAGAAATAATAATGTTTCTGTAGCCCTCAATCATTTTGTAACGAACAATGTATGACCCATCATTTCTGTCCAATATCTGTGCCCATGTTCGTGTTGCTAATTTAGTATCAGCATTTGCTATCGTCAATTCAAAAGCATCAGCTCCAAGTGAAGATGTTATACTGAAAATGCGAACACAATTAAGTAAATAATTTCTCTTTAAGAACAGTTACAGATTGGATAGATCTTGCAGAGGTATACATTCAAAACAGACGCTTTATGCATTCAAGCCATGCAGTCATCACAGACATTACCATTGCCACAAGTAAAGACATATAAACCGTGGCCGGACAAAATGTCTGCGGACAAAATGTAACGGACAAAAATGTCAGCAGAGAAAATGTCACAGACAAAATGTAACAGATTAAGGTGGGGGCTCCACCTCGTGTAACTCGCTCCCGAAGTCGCTTACGGTCGAGACATTGCTGGATTGGTTCCGGAAACAGCTGAAAACTTACTTGTTTAATACCTCATTCTTGTAAAGTGCTTTTGACTTTGGCCCTGTTAGCTATGCTTACGGCGCTCTAGAAATTGTCTTGTACGTATAATAATAATAATAATAATAATAATAATAATAATAATAATAATAACAATAATAATAATAACAATAATTACATTTTGTCTGCTGACATTTTGTCCCAATGACATTCTGTCCGTGACTTTTATCCATGGACATTTCATCCTAGCACCATATCAACTGATGAATCCTAAGATGCAAAGCATAAAAATTAATACTTCATGACAAAAAGGAAAAAATTAAAGACTATTATTTTATGTACCGGTAGTGTAACTTCTTGTGAATGCTTTCAATGCTTATTAAATCTGAATGCATACAGATTAGAGATGTGTGGATACAGCAAAATTCCTACCCTTCCTGTACCTGTGCAAAAACTTCCTTACCCTACCGTACCCACGGTTACGGGTACAGGTACAAGGACCTGTACTCCTACCCGTATACCGGTATCCATTCCTAGAGACTCCAAGGCTCAGTATCAGTGTGAAATGTTCCAACTTCCAACTGAGAGGCAACAACATTAATGTATTAACGAAAGCAGAGTACATTTTTTAAACATGTCATATGCTGACAAGAATTTTTTAAGAGGCACATTTCAAATTTCAGTCTGTAAATGTGTGCTTTGCATCGCTTGCAGTGCCTTGCAGCCCTGCACTATAAAACATTTCAGTCTAACAAATTATACATAGGCAAGCAACAAATCCCTTCACAACTGTGCCATCATGTATGATCTTGCCAAACTTCACTTTTTCCAATCAATTATCGTATCCCAGTACTGCAGATCTCAAACGAGAATCCAGCTCTCGATATTGTTTTTTCTTTAATGGTGGAGCTTCTCCAGCAAGTTGACGTTCAAATGAAAATAAATTCATGTTCTAAAATGAAAAGAAGCTGATTTGGCACAAGCTAAGTCTGGTCCAAATTCGCCGACCCCTATTACCGGTAACCAGTTTTTCTACCCCTATTACCGGTAACCAGTTTTTCTGCCCGTTTTCGCAGGTCCCAATTTGCATAACTCGAATTCACCGGCCCCTATTGTCCAGTCCATATATCGATATCGCAGGGTCCTAAATGACCCAGCGCCCAGATACACTTTTCCTCCAGGACTTTTCCCTCATACTCAAGGCCTTGCTGTGCTGTATTGTATGCCTACGATAAACCAGTAGTTTTCTTTTTTGTCCATTACACTGACAGACAGACAGATACACATCATATCAAATACATTATGTAACACTGCTAACATGTCAACACACAGTAAATCTTGACAAGTAACTGCAAGAGAAAACTCCCAATTCCAGAGAATAAAAATTCAGACAACAGCCCAAACCAGCGTAATGCAAACTATCCATGCAGCAAAATATGTCACAGCACCAAATAGTGGCGTATCATTGGAGGGCCAGGGGTGGCCACCCTGGGCGCAAAATTCTAGGGGACACAAAATTTCAAGTGAAAAAGACAAAGTTATAACAAATCATAAAATAGACTGACATATGCAATTCACAAAGAAGAGTTGTAAGTATTATAATTACTTTCTCAGAATCTATTATTGCAATATGGGAATATGAAGTGATGATGTTTTTTGCTTGTCAAGACATTTTGGGGAGAAGTTGGAGGCACATTACCTGTTTTATGCCGGGCGCTGGCAACCCACGCTACACCACTGGCTCCAAACAATTCTACATCTATTTGTAATAAAGATCAGTCAGTGGGAAACAGCAAGACCAACTATGGATGGGAAGCTAATTGAAAGAGACGTGTTTTAAGCCTGGATCTGAAAATACTCAATGTATTGGAAGTTCTGACAACCAGAGGGAAAGTGTTCCAGATTTTTGGCCTAGTAATAAAAAAGGCTCTCTTACCAATTTCAGTGTTGGTTCTAGGTACATTTAACAATGAATCAGCAAACATTGTTGAATCTTGAATGACGATGTTTCATGTGATTCAACATAGATTTTCAATATTGAGGTTGGCCAGACTGCAGTGTTTTAAAAACTAGACCAGTTTTGAATACAATTCTCAGTTCAACCAGTAGCCAGGGTAGTTGTCAAGATGGGCACCCTGCCGAAAAGTAGTCCATAAAAGCCAACTATAGCTCCATGGAGACAGCACGACCTAACCTAAAATTTATATAGTGCAATTTCAACGAAAAATATAATAATAATAGTAATTATAATGTGTAGTACAGCATCCCAGCCACGTGGTGCTTTGTTTCAAGTCTGAATAAAGCTAAAATTAATGTTGATTTTTCACCACATGTAGTACAGCGCCCCAGACACGGCATTAAATAAATTGCGCTACAAAAACTCTGTGTATGTGCGTGTGTGTGGACGTGTTGGTTGTGTATACCGTAACCAAGTGTGGACTGATACAGTGACACTTTGGTTACAGAGCGTGGACGGACACATTGGGGCGCCCGTCTCAACAACTACAGAATTCTGAATCCTTTGAAGCCTTTGCATATTAGATTTGGCCATACCATTGTAAAGGGAATTGCAATGATCAAGTCTACTGCTAACAAGGGCAAAGGAAAAAGTACTGTCAAAATAAATTGCGCTACAAAAACTCTGTGTATGTGCGTGTGTGTGGACGTGTTGGTTGTGTATACCGTAACCAAGTGTGGACTGATACAGTGACACTTTGGTTACAGAGCGTGGACGGACACATTGGGGGCCCGTCTCAACAACTACAGAATTCTGAATCCTTTGAAGCCTTTGCATATTAGATTTGGCCATACCATTGTAAAGGGAATTGCAATGATCAAGTCTACTGCTAACAAGGGCAAAGGAAAAAGTACTGTCAAAATAAATATACGAGCATCTAGTGAAGGTGTTGTTAGTAGGGATACCAGATCAGTTGGAAAGAATTTAAGGACACACAAAACACATCGGCTTGTCAGACTTTTCAGGATGCTAAAGAAGCACAAAAAACTAGCGATGATCTTTTTTTGCTTGCCAGACATTTTTAGGACGTAAACGACGCAAAATAGTTCAAACAGAAAAAAAACTAGTGATGATCTTTTTTCCTTGTCGGACTTTCTAGGACGTTAAAGATACAAAATAGCACAAAAACCAGTGATGACCTTTTTTCCTTTGTAGGATTTTTTAGGACGTTAAAGATGCAAAAAGCATAAAGATTAACTAATGATGACCTTTTTTAGCAATCAATTTCAATCGATTACAAAGTCCTTTTAATCTACTGTAGAGTAATGTCTGAAATCGGTAATCACTATTTTAACATTTAAGGACATTTTGTGTTCTTATTAAGGACAGATGCTCTTAAGGACGGGGTCACGGAATTTAATAATAATAATAATAATAATAATAATGTGATTTTAAGTGGTTTAGGAGGCTAAGTAAGCCTGTGTGAAAACCACTGATGTAACCATCTGCATTCAATAACCTAGTTTATCTAGATAGCCTTTGAATCCGTTCACTGTTTCAACTGTCACTCCCACCTCGTCCAAACTGTTCCATTTGTCCACAACCCTTGCACTAAAAAAGTTTTTCTTTCTTGGACCAACCCTCTGCTTAAACAATTTGCACTTGTGGCCTCTTGTGCTGCTATAGTGTGCCAATGTAAAGAATCGATCATATGGCACATCTACTTTCCCAGTCATTATTTTGTATGTTTCTATCAAATCCCCTCTCTCTCTTCTCCTTTCTAATGTTGTCAGTCCACAATATTGAAGTCTTTTTTCGTAGCTTAAATTATGGCACCCATTGACCATCTTCGTTGCTCGTCTTTGCACTTTTTCTAAAAGTTCTATATCTTTTTTCAAGAATGGATTCCAAGCCTGAACACAGTATTCCAGATGAGGCCTTACTAATGACTTATAAAGTTTAATGATTATCTCTTTGTCACGACTCACAATTGTCCTTTTCACCATTCCCAACATTTGGTTTCCCTTTTTTGCTGCCTCCATGCATTGGTGAGATGGATTCATACTTCTATGGGTGATTATCCCCAAGTCTCTTTCTTTTTCTGTTGTGGTTAGAACCTTCCCCCCTAAAGAATATTCATTACCATTATTAGACTTCCCAACATGCATTACAGAACATTTATCAATATTGAAAAGCATCTGCCAGTCCACAGACCACTGAAACAATTTCCTTAGATCTTCTTGTAAAATTTTTGCATCATCCTCCGAGTCTATATTTCTGCATAACTTTGTGTCATCGGCAAACTTTGAAATTTTGGACAGTAATCCTTCATCGATATCATTTATATATATTAGAAAAAGTAATGGCCCAATTTAAGGACTGTTCTTATCATTTAAGGACGTCTGGTAACCCTAGTTGTTAGAATACTTCCTCCGTTAACAGCGACTATCTTAGTCTATCTTACTTGCGTCCAACGTCGTCGACCGCCTGGATGAAGAAGTATCTGACTGGAAACGACAGTCTGGCGTTCATTAAGCCAGGACCCCAAAGCAACGTATTGCCTTCGTTCAGACGCTGACCATCAGCTGCAGCAGCAGTCGACGACTGAAGGACACACAGCACCACCAGCTGAACAACCGCCAAGAACATGCCACATTCACCACTGAAACTCATCGCTTTCCTCTTCCAACTGACCCACAGCCGAAGCCCGAAGGACAGGCGAGCGGGGTCCGCGGGGGGCTGACGGGGCACGCTGTCCACAAACAGCTACGAAACCGCTCAGTCACGACGACACGTGTTTCGCCATCAACTGAAGGACTAAATTGCTAATCTACTAAATCCAGCATAAAAAATAATGGCGCTAAAGAAGTTCCACGATGAACCTCGGAGCTCTCCGGAAGCCTAGTAGAATCAAGGAGATGGAATCCATCCATCGGAGTAGTTTGCATTATTGACAGTATTTGCGAAAATAAAGCGGGCAATAATAATCCGATGAGCTGACCCGCTCATGTCAATTTTATATAGACGTTCAGTGGTCCGATCAGCGGCGGGGGGCAGATCAGCGGATATATACCCGGTAGACGTTTAGTGGTCAGATGATCACTCAGATCTGCGGCTATATATAGGGCTATAGTGCTCAGATCTGCGGAGATATAGACGGGTTAGGGTTAGATCAGCGGGTATAGAGCTATAGTGCTCAGATATGCGGCTACTGAGGGGTGCTAGGGCCAGGTGACCGGCTATACAACTATTTTATATGTTATCTCTTCCATCTCCGCTGCTCTGCCCTTCCCCTCCCCAGCATGGCTCTATAGCAGACCACTAAACGTCTATATCAAACTCAGATCAGCGGATCAGGTCAGCGGATTATTATTACCCAATAAAGCCCCATTATACAGTCGGACAACTGGCTTAACTTCCTAAGCATAATTAAAACCTAACAGGTGAGAAGTATATGTGGCAGAGTAGTTTAATATTCCTTGAGAAATAAATCGATTGATTGATTGATTGATTGATTTATATTATTCGGGCTGACAGCACTATGATCAGGGCTGGAAATGTGATTTTTTTAAAACCCAGGTATTTTAATTTAAAAAAACTAAAAACTTGAAAATTAGGTCACCGACCATTGGTTGCTTATGAAGTTCTGACCTATCCGTGCCGAGGGCAGAGCATTCATCTAATCACTTGTGACTTTATATTTCAGTGTTTTGTGGAGCGGATGTTCTGGTTTGTTGTTAGATAAAATTTCGCAATACTAGTTGGCCAGGTCTGTTCAACGCCTGAATAAATTATTATTATTATTATTATTATTATTATTATTATTATTATTATATTATTATTATTATTATTATTATTATTGACGATTTATAAAGCGCAGTGTAACATAGCCATCAGCCAAAATCAAAAGCGCTGTACAGTCAACAGTCAAATATAAGATCTTGTGAACAAGTGCGTTATCAGGTCTTTGGCAAATGTCTCGGCCTCTCGGGATAAGTACCGGTCAGCGCATCAGGGAGCGCATTCCACAGAAGTGAGTTTCCACGAGTCATTGAACGCTCGCCGAACTTCGTAGTCTTTGTATTTAATTGGTATTTATATTTGATTTTAAAACTTGTTTTAAAAAATGTAGAGCAACGAAATTTCTTCAGCTGCCTCGGTAGGTCGCCGATTCGCAAGCTGTCGATTGGCTAAGTAAGTAAGTAGGTAAAATCTCGTTAATTTCTATAGCACTTTCAAAAGCAGCACCGAAATAGTTCCTTATTCCTAGGCGCTTGATCTTAAAATGAAGTAGCCATAGCCAAAGGTCGGGTCGTCCATGCAGGTTCATTTAATCCAAAGGGCCAGTGGTTGGGACGTTACAGCTATGGAGGAAATGATTTTGAAGAGAAATGGTACAAGTCTAAAAAGAAAAACTTGAGGAGATGCAAGACTGGAAGGAAATTGTGGCTCAGGATTTGTTATTTGACCATGGTGTCGACAGCAGAGGGATGCTGGAATTGAGTTCTAAAGTTCTGGTGCAGCATATGAAAAGGCTCGATTGCAAATTGTGAGCGATGATTAATTCAGAGGACGAAGGAGAGTGACATGAGAGGAAGATCGAGTAGATCGAGGATGTTGTAGGTTTATCAGGTTTCGTAGGTAGACTGGTTTTGATGTGTGAAGTGAGTTATAAGCCATCGATATTACGGTATTTTATATTTAATGCGTTCTGCAGCTCTGCTATTTTCAGCCAGTGTAGAGATTTGAGTAATGGAGTGTAATGTGGCAGAATTTAGGTGATTTGATAACTGCGTGAGCTAAGGCATTCTAAATCGATTGGAGTTTACAACTTTACATATGGAAGCTTTTGGAAGATTTTGAAATAGCGAGAGGCACAGTAGGCTAACTTAGAGTGAACTATTGAAGTGGCGATAGTGGAAGCAGTTTAATATCAAGGTAGGAACGAAGGCGGCATGGATCTTGAATGTGAGCATAACAGGGTTTCAATAGTGGGTGGATATGTGAGCTGTGGATATGTGAGCTGCAGAATTTAAGGAGTCAAGAGTAAATCCAAGATTTTTGCAGTTGGAACAGGGGTAATTATTGTGTCTGGGGCTAAAATCAGTGTGGGATTTTCAATTTTTTTCAGTTGTGGCAGTCCAATTAAAAGAATTTCTGTGTTGGAAGTATTGAGAGCAAGAAGATTTGCTGACATCCATGATGAGATTACCAAAAATGCTATTGTGTCCGGGACATTTTGCCACCTGCACCCACTGCATCGATCAGTTGCCCCAAATGTCGATTCTCTCTATTTAGTCTCACTGTCTCCAAGGCATTCTCCTGACTTTAAAGAAGTGCTGTTTATAGGTTCAAGGGAAGTTCCTATTTATGCCTGTCTTGTAATCAGTGTTGGCAGTAGCGATTGTGAAAAGGGCGATCAGTCCACCCTAACAGCCAAGCTTCCCGAGGGCAAGACGTTTAGAAACTAATTGAACCACAACCCTCTTGTGCTAATATTTTTATACATAGCCAATTAAAAATATTTAATTTTTCTTAAATTTATTTATGCTCTCCACTTACAGTGAAATTCGGTGGATAGCTAACTTATGTTTTTATTTGTCATGGATATCATTTATGCTTCTAGAATTAGACTATTGACAAATTCTGAGTTGTTGTTTATAAAATTATACTAAAACTCTTATATTGTCATGCAGTTGGAAGTATTATATAATATACAAGCAAAGGTTTTAGTGCTTGAATTGGAGACTTGCTGTATTTAATATCTTATGCAACTGCTTAATGTACACTGTTTTTACTGATTGTGTGGTTCCACTGATGTTTTTAAGGTTATGGCAGTGAATCGCTAATTCACTCAATTTTAATTATATTTTTCTTTATGGCTTTGCAGTTGGTGATTTGAGGAATGGCCGTTTCTCAGCCTGGCTATTACATTCGATCACCACTTGCTCGAGCGGTCTACAGCAGAATAATTGAAGATCAATCAGAGCAGTCGTGTAATCACTCTTATGTATGTTTCTGTGTCTTCTAGTTAGTCAGTCAGTTAGTTAGTTAGTTAGTTAGTTTGCATAGCCAGCAGTGGGCTGTTGCGTTGCCTCAATACTGTTTCCTCTAAGAATGGAACGTTGCCAGAGGGAGATGGGAGGGATGTTGTTGTCGTCCTGTCGGAGCGGATCGATCCATCTCTTTCTAGGTCGCCCCAGCAGCTGCTTCCAGGAGGGATCAGAGCAACATCCAGATGTCAGGTCAACCTGATGCCGTAGGACTCGGTGCATGTGCACATCCTCTTTGAGGCGACCTACATGGCCAAATAGAGCAAGACGACGCTTGGACAACATTTAAGTTAACTGGGGTAGTGCTGCACGCTTGAGGACTTGTGTCTTCTAAGATGCTTGAACTTATACGAAGTACATTGAAGATGTCCTCTGCCATTATGCTGCTGTGTTGTACATCAACTTTATTTAGTCTTTATTGCCATTTATACGCATTTAATCAGTTTCTAATTACCGGTATTGTGAAATATCTATGCATTTTTTATTATTGTTTAAATATCTCTCAGTAAAAAAATCTGTTTTGCATTATTGCCCTGTGAAAGATGTGACTGTTATCCATTCAAGTGACCTCCCTTTTATGAATTTGACTTTGACTAAGATAAAACTGAAATATTGCATATTGTGAGAACTGTTTTCCTCTAGAGCAGTGATTTTAATATCACAATGCTTTCAACCTAATGGCCAGAAAACATTATTGTGTGTTGATGGACATTTGCATTATTTAACATTTTAAAGCTAATGTGTTTCATTGTGAACCTATTCATATGGAAGCTTTTTGTTTCAATTCGTTAGCAGTAATAAGTTCTGATTAAGACTGTAATCATTGTCGCGATATCACGTTATTATTGTGGAGCCGATCGTATCGCGATATTGCAATATGTTTCCATTGTCGCGATATCGTAATAACGCTATAAAAGTTATGTGTTTATTTGGTTGCTATAGAAACTATGCTCATGAATATTAATGAGTTGCCATCTTCTGAAGTTTCGTGTGAGACTTTATGTTAAAAACTTTGTTTTTGCTATATAAACAGTTATTATTATTATTATAGTATCAAAAAGAAGAACATAATGCCATTTTCTTTTTTTCTCTTTGACCAAAGATCATATACAGTATACACAGTATTACACATGATCTTTGCCTATGATGATATCGCGATATCGTCGGAGAAATAACTACGATATCACGACAGAAAAATTTCCTACAATTACAGCCCTAGTTTTGATCTAATTGCCTTTAAGACTGATTTTGGAAATATTTTCTTTGTGGTAATTCCTCAGATGTTTTCAAATATGCCTTTTGAGGCAGCTGAGGAAGAGTCCTTGAGATGCCATTCCATGACACTGTAACACATGCTTTGCTTTGCAGCTGCAGACAATATAAATCTTTTATTTTCCTCAGTTACTTTCATTAACTGAAGATTTTGTTATTTATTCTTAAGGTGGTCTCGGTTCAGTTTGCAATCTTTGCATCAATTGTTTAAGACTTCTCAAGTGGTGCAGTTTCTAAATTTCTGGATGACTGATGTTCTGTTTGATGTCTGCCAGAAGGCACACCCTGAGTAAATGGAACAGCAGGGAAAATGGATTCAAATACTGAAAAGTGCCTGACAGAGATGTGGGTTCTTTCCAGAATCATTTATTGTTTATGGTGAAGAAACCATAATAATTAAAGAGGATTTAAAAGGAGTCAGTGTAGGTGAACACAACAGTAATAACCTAAGATTTGCAGATGATGCAGTGTTTAATCTGATACACCGCAGTGGTTGCAGAAACTGCTTAAGCGGGTAATTTGAGAAAATGAAAAGAAAGGCTTTAATGTAGTGATGGGCACAAATTTTTATCCGAGGGCCACAAAAGTGTCTGCGATGAAAGCCGAGGGCCGCACACATTTTTCGGCATTTAGGATTAAATTTTTAAGTAGTTTCCAAAACGATTTTAACATAACGTATTACATACTGTGCAGTGTAAGTAATTATTAATAAGCCAAGACTGTCAAGTCGAAGAAAAGTTAGTAAATATTAAAAGCATTATTTCTACTGTAGTTAACGATCAAGTGCCAAAGTGTAAATCCAATTTGAATGCTGAACATTAAGGTGTTGTCAAATGTTTCATATGTTTTAGAAGGCCTCACATTAATGTAGTATCTCTCGATGTCAGGGGCCGTACAAAAGGGCTTCGAGGGCCGCACTTTGCCCATCCCTGCTTTAATGTAAACATCAAGTAAACATATTCTGCACTGAGATCTCCAAGATAAAATAAACTCCAACTGTACAATCTACGTAAATGGAGAGAAAGAAGATTAAACAAGTCACAATATTCAAATATCTGGGAAGCCGGTTAACCAATGATGCTATAAGTGAATTAGCTATTACAACAAAAGTATAAATGGCCAAAACAACCTTTGCCACTCTAAAACACCTACTAACAGACACTTGGCAATAAAAACAATGATAATGGGTGGAATTATGGAACTAAACTTGAAGCCGCCAGTAGTATGTGATTCATAAGAAAAATGTTGAAAGTATCATGGACCAATAGAACACGAATTAATACTTGAGGTGGCTGGAACACAAAGAAATTGTTGTCTACCACATGGGAAGGACGGCTACAATTTTTGGCACATAGTGAGGAAGAACGGAATAGAATACTGGTAACTACTGGAAATGTCGAAGGCAAAAGAGAAAGACAAAGAATGGCATATATCAGCAGTCTATTGACTGTATATTGTAGAAGCAGTTACAATAGAATTAGAATCCATGCACAGTACAAACAACAGAGAGAAATGGAAGTCCATAGTTGCAAAAACAGAAATACATGGCACTTGAAGAAGAAGTTTGATTTTATTAATGTACTTAGTAATGGAAAGTTCAACTCGTGCAACAACGAGATTGGCATATATGGCTTCATCTTATTTTAACATTTGATGAATTGTTTTTGTGATTTTTGTTGTCATTGTTGGCTTCAGTGGTACTCTGTCAATCTTGAGCACTTCTCAAGTGACTTGAAAACGAAGTTCTTGCAGCTTGGAAAGGATAATGAGACGCAACGGTTTCTCAAAGATTGTGGTGAAAAGTCCGACTGGCTGTTTACACAGATATTTCACTCACTTGTGAAGTTCATACTGTCTTGGGTGATGAACAAGACTTCAATAAACGGGTCAGTTAGTTTCTGTTCTTTCGGATTAATTGAGCAACTATGCAATTAAACCTCTAATGATGACTCATGGATAAACGTTTTTTGGGTGTTTATCTTGTTGTATATATATGGTTATTGTGAGATGACATTAAGTAGTGTAGATCTGGTACTTTGGTCAAGCTTTAATGATAACTATGTTTCTTGCAGACTTCTTAAACGTGGTTCAATGTTCATCTTTTCTCAAGATCATTTCAGTTCACTGATGGAGATTGATTCTCACCAGAAACGAGACCGATTACTTGATCTAGGTGTGAATAAAAACTTTTAAAGATGTCTGTGAGGACATATTTTGTTATTTTTATTATTTTGATCATTAACTTTGACTGTGATTGCTCTCTTTACAGTCAGTTATAAATTATAATAACTATAAAGCATCTGGGAGATGATCAATTTGGATTCCGGAGAGGAAGAGGCACGAGAGGTGCCATCGGTGTGATGAGGGTCATAAGTGAAAGAAAGGGGTGCATTGGATTGACCTTCTAGTGGTGCACCCTGTGAGTACCCAATTCTATTGGGGAAACTAACGATCCTACCTTGCCGACTAGGCATTCGCTAAAAGAAGAAGAAGTGAAAGAAACATTGAATGCGGAAAGATATCTATGTATTCTTGAAGAATTACTGAATCAGGCGTACAGATTATGTATTATACGATGTTTATGTGTAAAATACATTTATTTTAATGAACTTCTAACTACCGAAATATCTTCACAACAAAGTAAGAAGCGCCATAAGGGATCGTTGAACTGTAGATCAGTAAGTAAGTGTCTGACATCTAACAACAACATCTAACATGTATGTTTTGTTGACTGTGAAAAGGCATTCGATCGAATGCAATGGCCTAAATTGTTTAAAGCATTGAAAAGACTAGGAATTGATTGGAGGGACAGAAGGCTGATTAGGAAGCTATACATGGAACAAACAATACAAATACGGATTGGGAATGATAACTCAAAGACCGGAGAAATCGGAAGGGGATCACGACAAGGCTGTCCACTATCACCTCTGCTATTCAACATGTAGATGTTGATTAATATTGAGGAACTAATGAGAGAGGCACTAGAAGAAGAAAGAGTGGGAATAAACATTGGATTGAAAATTATACAAGCCATTCGCTTTGCAGACGATCAAGCGATGCTAACAGGGAGTAAAACAGGGAGTTAAGAGAACAAAGAATAATGGACAAAATAAATACAACATCAAAAGAATATGGCATGAAAATAAACACACTAAAACAAAAATCATGGTAATAACAAAGAGCAAAAATCCACCTAGATTCACCATAATGGTTAATGGAAGAGAACTGGAACAGGTTACACAATTCTGCTACCTTGGGAGCCTAATTACAGAAGATTCCAGATGCCAGAAGGAGATAAAGGGAAGAATAGCGATGGGAAAACAAGCCTTTTGGACAGGGGAGAACTGGTAAGAGGAGGATGGCGAAATAGAGAACTAAAGAAGAGACTGATAAAAGCGTTGATATGGAGTGTCACTTTATATGCCACAGAAACCTCGACTCTCCAGAAAAAGGACATACAAAAGCTGGAAGCATTCGAAATGTGGATATATGGAGAAGAATGGAAAACATTAAGTGGACGGACAAGAAAACAAACTATGAAGTACTACAGATAGTGGATTTAACAAAGATCGTTAATCAGCACCATCAAAAAGACAAAGGAGCTGGATTGGACACGTACAGTACTAAGGGGTGAATCATTACTCAAACAGTAATTGAGGGATGTATATCAGGAAGAAAGACAAAAGGAAGACGAAGGAAGATGCTACTGGACTGGATGATGAAAACAGATGCACAGCGTCACAAGACCTATGCAGAAATGGAGCCTGAACCTGTCCCAGGGCAGAAAAACATGATAATGATGATAAATTATAATGTATGTCCTCACAAATTCAGCATTTTAGGCATAATTATGTCAGGCATATAATTATAATGATAATTCAGTAACTCAATTTTGTGCCTTTTGCTTGTGATTGGCTTAACAAGCTGGGCATAATATATAAAGTTTTCTAATTGCTTTGCAGTATTCAGTGTTTCTCTACTCATTATGTTTCTGTTATTTTGCTCTGCCTTAACTTGAAACCAAGCTGTGTGCAAACTATTTTTTATATAGATATTGTGATTGTCTAGGTTTAGAATTGATCTAATTTTGTTTTCTATTATTATTATTGTCCCAGAGCTTTTCCTTGCCTATAGATTTGTTTTTGCTTTGATGTTTGAGGTGCGGGAGATGGAATGATCACAAGACAGATGGCATCCTTTTTTAATGAAGTCTTTGTGACTGAGATGTCGGCAACAATGAAATGGCGTTTGAATGAACATGGCTTCAAGTGAGATTAAAACCTTTTCAAACAGGAATTATAGCACAAATGGATGCAGAAACTAAGTTAGGAATATCTCAATATTCACATGCATTTAAAATAAATTGATTACATTTTGCTCTCCAGCTTGATTATTAATCTTGGATTCTTTCTTCAATTTTGATTTATCTCTGATTCTATTTTCTCTGTGTCTTGCTAGTGTTATTTATGTCAATTTCTTTATCTGAATATCTGTTGTTCCTTAGGATATGCAGTATTTACTTGTCTATCATTTAGATTTCCTCAGTGCTCCTTCAGTCTTTCCGTTATTCCTTGACTTTGTTGGTTTTGTGGAATCTGATTTAATACAGTCACGTTTAGAGTTAAATCTTTTGTAAGATTTTAATTTTACAAAACGGCCTTCTCATTTTCTTGTTCCGATTTAATTTATAGTGTATGTGTCTTTGCCTGTGATTTCTAATTGTGATAATTTTCTCTGATCCTTTGAAATCTCTGCTTTTAGTTATCTGTATTTTATTCTTTGCCTTATAATTTTATTTGTATTCTGTTAGTGTGTTGTGAGCTCTTCAAAATGCTTTATGCATTTTGAGGACAACCATGGCAATGATATATGGCAAACTGGACTGTAAAAACTGTAGGGAGAAAAGTCACCGGCTTTTAATGGGGAGTTGGTTTCAATTGTGCTTTTTCACATGCTTTGCAGAAAGAATACAATTGCATACCATAGCATATGAATGGCCTCAGAAATCATGAGCTTTTTGTTATTTTCTCAGTGTCAGCTGTCTGCTGAATAACAGTAAATGTTGTGATATATATCAGAAATATGCTCACATATACATAAGTTATTTGCCCTAATTTTGACAAGCACAGTTGTAAATAGAAGAAGATTTTATCTTCAAAGTGTATGTAGAATTGCAGCAAAATTGATGACAAGGATGATGATGATGACACAGTGGTACTTTGTAGATTGTTAGATACAGAAGAATGGTTTAGTGACACACAAGAGAAGTATGATGTCATTAGCTGTCTCAATCTACTCGACAGATGTGAGCGACCAATTGAAATTCTTGAACACATTCGATCAATGTTGAAACCAGGATCTGGGAGATTGCTTTTGGCTATTGTTTTGCCATTCAGTCCCTATGTAGAATTTGGTATGGCTAACAATTGATAAGCCACATTGTTTATATAAATCATGATTACACATCCACATTTTTGCACGGAGTTAAAGTTAAATGTCTCTGTATGTTTTATTTAATTTTACTTTTGTAGTAATTGTAAATTCTTTTAAATTAGTTGTAACTTTATCACTTAGCTGTGTATTTAATCCGACCAAAAAGTCTGATTGTAGCTCAATTATAATTATTTCTGTCCACGCCATTTTTTCCTTCCATATAAAGTAGAGACATGAAATATCATTTGATTTCTTTAAGTTTTTGATATAAATGTTACCGTGTTATGTTTATGGAACATGGTATTTCTGCGTGTATACATTTTATGCAGAGTGCAGGTGTATGCTAATTCATTTATGCAATTGGTTTTGCACTTAGTGGGTATTGTTGACAGCCACTTGTAGATATTTTCATCAAAATATAACAATATGAACCATCTGACAAATTAATTTTGTATGAGGAATAATTTAGAACAAAATTATTACTTTACAAATTAATTAAATATTCTTAACCAGAGACTTTTAATTGTACAACTAGAAAGATGCTCGCTTCGCTCGCGCTCGCTTCGCTCGCAGTGCAGGATAATACTAATCCAATACCTATACCTAATACCCAATCATTGAATTCATGCTGAACAACATTTCAATGACTGTACATACGCCACCTAGCCAAGCTCTGCGCCACGTAATAATTAGGCCTATGTACGTTAAAATCACGCAACTGTGACCATTTGTGACGCTGTACACGTATTTTTTGTGTACGTTAAAATGTACGTTAAAATTTCAAGCTATGAACAATTGTTACCAATAGCAACGTCGTCGCACGCCCACCCCTCTCACGCTGCAATGACTCGACTAAGCCGTGCTAAACTACGAACAATTGTTACCAATAGCAATGTCGTCTTCGAACATCGTCCACCAATGCATCGCGCTACGTAAGGACTAAACTGTCTACCAATAGTCAATGCTCGCCCACCAACGCATCGCGACGTAAGGACTAAACGGTCTAAACCGTCTACCAATAGTCAACCAATCAGAACGCTTGAAAGTAACAGACAGAGAGACATACAGATAAGGATTTTAATATGATAGATAGTTTGCTGTTATTTTGCAATTTTTACTTAACTACAGCATTGTCAAACAACACTGACTTCTGACTTTAGCCCTAATTAAGTAAATTATTGTAGCATCATTGTCATGATCATCATCAGCCACTATTGACTCCATCTTTGCATTCCATCTTTTCTATATGCTCCCCATTCCTGCCAATTCAGAGCTCGCTTTGTAGCGTAACTTTTGTAGGTTGCTTTCATGCCATGTGCATTTTGCATTTGTAAAGTAGTGGGAAAATCTATGCCATCATGCTATTTTATGCAGTCTTTCTTGTTGAGTCCATTATTTCCAGCACCAGAGCCTTAATCTTCCAGTCATATTTCATTTGGCCTGTGTTTCACCTTTAGGTTTCTTTGTTTAGATTTTCTTCTGTTTCCATTTCACTGACCAATAATATTTCAACCATCCAATCCATGTTTTCCCAGAGCATTTGCCATGCTGTTATTTTTAGCAGCTTTGCTTTGAATGTAGAGGGATCCGTAGAGGAAGATGCTAAGATTGTATAATTATATGAGTTACTCCTTTCTTATGTTTAAGTTAGTTGCTTTGCTCTTCGACAGTTCCATCAGTCAGGTTTCCAAAGCCACGTGTTCTTATTTTGCAGAGCTCAGCAGTCTAAATGTAATGTAAATGTAATGGTGATTCCTATTTATCAAGTTATATTTTATTGTTACATTATTTTATAGATATCACTAATAAAAGGCTTGTGTTGTTGTTGCAGGTGTTGGTAACCATCAAATGCAGCATCTAAATATTTGTGGCAAGACCTTTGAAGAACAAGTGCAGAGTTTGACCAAAAACGTCCTTGAACCTTTAGGCTATGTACTTGAGCGCTTTTCACGGCTGCCCCGCACTTTGTGTGAAGGAGATCTTCATCATTCCTTCTACTATCTGTCGGATGCTGTTTTTGTTTTGAGTCTTAAATAAAAATATCCTAGCCATTAACTACTTCATTGTTTTATACTGTGTTTTCATTTGGAAACTCGGCTGCAGAAACTATTGTTTTATTTAAAATTGTAATATACATGAAGTGAGCAGAGATTAATTATTTTGAATAGAAATCCATTAATATAATTAGTACATCCAAGACTTTGAAACTTTTAGTTGCAGCTTATTAAGATACTAATTGCATGATATTCAAACTCTTGCCATTTCTATTTTAAATATATAAAACATTCTGCAAACCTATTGATAAAAATCCAATTTATTTTTGAATTTACAACACATAACCTATGAATAGCTTTTAGATATATTATTATTATTATTATTAGCATCAATCATTGAGGTGTGCCCCTGGTGGCTAAAAATGTTGGATTTCATCTATATCATCCCCACTGGAGGTAGGCTAAGTGGTCAAACCTACACTGCTCTTTGAAAAATTGACCACTGAAACCCAAAAACATTACTAAATCATTTATGTTCATAGTTTTAACAGATTCCAGCAAATATCTGTCTGTTCACATAACAAGACATTAAACTTTACGTAATTCAAAAACACTTGTGCGTTTACCAAGTGATGATGTTCTGCACGGTATCTAGACGAGTTTCTCAGCAAGATAGTATTGTGTAAAAAATTATATAAAGTTGTCAGTCTAAGACTCTATATCATACTATATGATGGTATGTGACAATTGTTTCAGTGTAAAAAATATTAGCCACAGGCTATTAGAATACACTAACACTGCTACATATTTCATGCAGCTCATCCACATGTTTAACACTCAGAAATACAAAATATATCACATTGAGTCAGTGTCTATGGTAAATGTGATTTGCTAAAATATTTCTAAGAATTTGTCATATATAAAACACCATCACACATAGACTCTTTGATGCCACTGCTTCAATGTTTATAAATCAACTTGTGGCTGTGAAACACAATCATTGAGTTTGAATAAAATATTCCTTAAGCAATTGCTGATTAAAAGTATCATCAACATCTACTTGCTCAAAACATATATTATGTGAATGCAGTCTTGAGTGTTTTAAAAGTCTCCAGACGTCTTGTTGAGTCACAATTGAAATTGATTGGCAGTGCAGGCCAAAGGTGTGGCTGTTGTCTTGCAAGGTTTCTATCAAAAGTAAGCTGCATTGCAGTTTCCATTGCATGCACCATAGCTGATCCCATGCCATAGAGCTCCTTCATTTCTTTATTACGTTGTTCATCTGGTCGTTCTTTTGGTGGTTCAATGGTTGCTTTAGTTTTTCCAAAAGAAACTAAAGCACAGAAATCAAAACAGGACACCTTAAGGTGATGAAAGTGTTGAAGAAACTGAAAATACCAGAACATATAGAACAACACCAGACAGCTCCATCTACTAGTGCAGCTGTTATGAAACTAAGCAGTTAAAAACTAGAATCAGCAAATGCATTTATACAGAAGTAAAAATGATCTCAAGAAAGAAGCCAAAGCAGTTAACAGTTACTAAGGGGCTGTCCATATAGTACGTATGCACCGAGGGGGGGGATTTGCGTACGGAAGCGTATGGGAAACTCCTGTTGAGAATGCACCCCAATTATACCTCAAGTACGATCAGAGCTTCTGTACAGCCCATACAAGTGCATTGTGCAAATCTCCCGCTATGACTTGGGAATTTTCATGTAACCTATAAATGACTTCAGTTGACACAAACCTTCAGAAAGTCCAACAATGATGTCACAGCCAGAAGGATACAGCTTCTTTGAATCTAAAGCAAGATCCATATCTGTGCCAAATGCTAACCTCATCATCAACTAATAATTAATTTAGCAATCAAATGCTGCAAACAATATTTAACACAAAGCATCACAAAGTAATAAGCAAATCTGTAACAATATATTCTTATAAAATCTCTCTGGTCAGTCATTAAAAAGGATTTGTTCCAAGTCAGAACCAAGTAAAATATAGAATCTGTTCTCAGCAAAATGAATGTCAATTGTCTGATCATCAATCTAAATTTGAAGAAGCACAAAATATAACAATTCTTATTATTTACCTCTCTCCTTTCTATGTCTAGCAGATTGTGTAAAGAATTCTTTCATGTCTTCTGTTATCTCCATTTCAAATTCAGTGCTGTCTGTGCCGTCAAAAATTAAGTCCAGCTGATTTTCATTCGAACTTTGATCACGTAAGTGAACTTCAATGTAGCACTGTGAGTGGCCTGACAATTTCTTTCTATTACGACGAGATCGACTTCGGCTTAGCCGATTTCCGAGGTCTTGCTCGTCGCTTTGACCTCTGTGCACTCGTGCACCTATCAGTCTTCTCAAATCCGTGCCCTGTTGAATATTGGGAACAATTGTCATGGGGCCTGCTCGCGACAGACGATGCCTTCAATGTCTGTCGATGCAAGTTGAGCCATTCTGTGTAGAACATGTAGGCCATTTCAGCATGGTATACAATTTGTGACTGGCAGTAGCGCTCGTAGCAATCCGTGTATCTTTGAGTCAATTCGTTGAAGTCAGGATGGCGAATAAACCAATTAGATGCGCGAATGAAGTTGTTGCAATACGAACGGCAGCTGTCAACCATTCGTAGAAGTTGCGTCCTTTGAGCGTCATCTGATTCTTTGACTCCGCTCACATCTTTCTCATTGTAAATGTTTGAATTCGACCCGTGACAGCCATAATGAACATCGCTGGATTTAAATTTATTCGAATAGGAATCTGCCATAGCGCCACTCAGTATTCTCCTAAAAGTCAAAACTTAATCCAAAGCCCTCTAAAAATTATCACCAGGCAATCACTGCAAACATTTCGCAGCACTCGTAGAATTCATGAAAACCAAAGTAAAACCAAAAATTTAAAGTATATTTGGTTAGACAAAACTAAAGTTAGTAAAACTCTGATTTCCTTGTTATCGTCCGCAAATAAAATCCAAAAATATAGCGCAATTTTTGGTGCGCCTAATTTAATAATAATAATAATAATAATAATAATAATAATAATAATAATAATAATAATAATAATAATAATAATAATAATAATGTTTGATGTGTAGGGTAGGCCTATATGTTATAAAATACACAATTCTTTGAATGATAATAACTTTATTATAAAACGATAATTTGCAGGACGCTAATGGAAAAATATAATTGTAATTTCTAATATTTTATTAAATTTGATGTATACGATAATTTGATACTTGTATTGTTTGACCTTGCGTTTTGTCAATGTGGTTATAAATAAAGATATTGTGTATATTAGATAGTGTACATACATGCAAAATACTGTAGTCCAAGACCAGAAAATGCATGAATGCACGTGCTACTTTTAAAATTATTAGAACTGTATTTCATGGGCGATTTAAAGTCCCCACCATAATATGCAATATCCACCCCAAAATGAAGGGGGGGGGGCATATTTCTGGCGGGGGTCAAGTTTTAAAAAATTATTCTATCGCCCAAATGTTGACGCCAGGTTAACGCCACTGAATATTTGAAACACAGATTAGATCCAGTGGCGGCTCTAGGATTTGGCAAGTGGGGGGCCGTTGGGGCAACTTCTAATCATGGGGGCCAACCATTTGTTGTTTAATGTATGTAGCATTAAGTATAGGGTCCCAACTGGGGGCCACTGGGGGCCAGGCTCTCAATAGGGGCACGGGCCCCTGGCCCCCAGTGGAGCCGCCACTGATTAGATCCCCCGAAATATGTAAATAGAACGAGCAATTAGTAAGAGCTTTTTCTCTGGTTGGCCCAAACATCAAGAACTCTTTTCCCTTGGCTGTCAGATCTTCTAGGGAATTGAGTATTTTCATACCTATATAGGCTTAAAACAAATCGCATCCAATTATCATTTCCCCCGAGGCCTATCTCGCTGTGCCCAATGACTGATCTCTGGAATGACTTGGTCTTTTTCTGATGAATTTGCCACCGATTTAGTTATAAACCTGTGAGCATAAGAGCTAGCGCTATAAAATTACACAATAATTAATGTTAAATGAAGGCGCTAGATAAGTTTGAGCTGCGCGGCGGTAGAAATAAAAGCTCTTTTGGGCCTTTGATGTAAGTCTTTTGTTGTAATTAGATTTATTATAAGATATTTGCAAATAATTTCGTATTTTAAATCATTAAATCGATCATCATCATTAAATCGAACTTGACAAAGAGCTGCATGTACAAGCTCCGTCGGCTCCGCCAAGTCAGGAAATCACTTTCCACCTCCGCTGCCCTACAGTGCGTTCTCGCCTCAGTGGTCTCCTCTGTTGACTATTGTAATAGTCTTGTCTATGGTATTCCTGAATATCTAATATCCAAAATCCAGAATATCCTCAACGTAGCCGCCAGACTAATCTACCGCCAGGACCGCCGGGCGAGCATAACACCTCTCATGAGAGACAAGCTCCACTGGCTTCGCGTCCGAGAACGCATTGTCTTTAAGAGGTGCCTCATAATTCATGGCATCATCACCGGCCAAGCCAGTCCGGAGTACCTAGTGCGACTTGTAATACCCTCCAGTGAGTCAGTGACACTCTCAGACGATCGACACTATGATCATTATCCTCTCTAGACCTTGTTGTCCCGAGGCCGCTCAAGATCCCTACCCTAGGAGATCGCGCCTTCTCGAGGCGGACCACTTCTATGGAATACTATTCTGCCGGAAATCAGAAGGATCAAAGCCCGACCCATCTTTAAAAACAGACCGAAAAACCATGTATTTTGGGAGTCATACCCTTTTAAAGCGCCTTTGTCTTTGGCTCCCGCTATGCTTACAGCGCTATATAAATAGTCCAGTATACATACATACATAATTCTGTACTGCGATTAGCTTATGTGAACGGTTTTACTTAATGATTTGACAATAATATCTCTTCATTTTATAGCGCGGTTGAAATTGACTTTGACTGCCTGGGTATACAACCTTGACAACCACAGGGTACTTTTCAGTTATCTGGACCCCAGTGAAGTGTAATGGCTGTTGGTCGAGAACCTGACCCTAACGTAATCCTGACCCTAACCTAACCCTAACTCTGACCTAACCGGCTAACCCTGACCCTAACCCTAACCATAACCCTAACCATAACCCTAGCCCTAACGCCTCTCTAGCCAACTACACCATCCCTCAACTGGGGTACGGATAACGGGAAAGAACCACCACAGGCTATGGATTTTGCCCAGATTGAGTGTCCGTGAATAGACTAATGCACTGCGCCAAGGTTTCAGGCAGAGCTATAGAAAGTTCTTGTTTACCTACTTACTTATCAAAATAATGGTAATGCATTGCAAATAGTTTGACTGGACGTGACTAGCTTGGAAATTTTTGCTCAAAAGATTTGAACCTGGGATTTGAACCTAGGACATGACTGACTATGTAGTGAACTTGAATGAATATTTGAATGTGAGTCCTTATTTGTATTGCACTAAACACCAGAATATGTAATGTAACAAAATATTTGTATAGCGCCTCTTAACACGTTGAGCGCTACGCTAGGGACGTCAACTGACGTCCTTATTTTGGTTTCTCAGGGCGCTAGGGACGTCAGGTGACGTCCTTAGTTCAATGCAAACTATTTTAGCTTATGCGGATCTTGGAATCATTTTTCTGCTTCCTTTAGCTACTAGAATGAGTGACCAATCAAAAAGGCGTATTCTATGGAAGATGTATGAATATTTGTCCTATAAACATTTGTTCAAAAACCACAATACACTCAACCACAGCCTCGTAATTATAATCCTCCCTGACGCGTCGTATAAACCTACACCTGGAAAATTCCTGCTACGATGTAATTACGTGGCTTGCATTGTCAAGTCTTCCATCCAGTGAATCGGATAATTTTTGGCTCGGGGTGTGAGGGAGGCATTTGGACCAGACAATGAAGGTTGGAATTTAAATTGAAATTGTTTCCATTTTATGGCAGTAATTTCTCCACTCGCCATTGTTGAGCTAACTATTGTTCCGTCACCTTACAGGGCACCGGCATTTTTCCTATGAATTGGTGCATACCTGAGTAAAGAGAACATGATACTAGTAACAGATGGCTTCTAAACGCATCTGTTCCAAAATATTTTCCTTAACAGGCGTCTAATGTGATTGTGCCTTGAAAATAATCTAGCGGCATTCACGTTGGTCACGCATGAACGCATTCCACACCAGCCTGTCCCAGTAATCAATCGACGCAGTCAGCAGTCAACGTGTTAAGAATCACTCAGAAGTGCTCCCGCTGTAATTACTGCATATTGACCAGGAGATGGGTTTTAAGTCTTTTCAAAAAGAGGGCCATAGAATTAGCAGTTGCTAAGCCATGCATGAAAATGAATGAAATGAATTTAAAGAAAACAACGGCAATGAAAATCAGCAGACACTGTGGAGACATGAAAATAATAATTGATGGGGTGGAAATAGAACAGGTGGAAGGATTCTGATATCTTGGAAGCCTGCTTGATACAAATGCCAAGTGTCATAAAGAAGAATTGCCATGGGGAAAGAAGCCTTTACCGACAGAAGAGAACTACTGAGAAGGAATTTTAACCAAAATCTGAAAAATGATTGGTCAAAACACTGATCTGGCCAGTGACACTCTATGGATCAGAAACTTGGACGCTCAGAAAGAAGACATAATAGTACAGTTGATAAGTCGTATGATTGTTCATTTTGTGGATAAAAGCATGAAATTTTGAACATTGACACTTCTTATAATTTAGTAACATTCTGACCAGAGGCATCTGAATAAACTTAAGGGTAGGGTACCCTAGGGTAGGAGAATGGGTACCCTAGGGGTATGACTAGGGTAGGGGTACCCCTATGGGTAGTGGTACCCATAGGGCTAGGGGTAGGGGTACCCCTTGGAATAGGGTAGGGAAATCAAAGTGTTAGCCATTCGCACGTCTGCCAATACCATTCTCTGTAGTTTTATATCAAAAGTGCTTGGCATTCAGAATTTTGCCTGTGGTATTCTCTCTAATGCGTTAATTGGACATTTTAAAAGAGATTTTTAAACTACAGAGAATGGTATTGGCAGACATGTGAATGGCTAGCACTTTTGACAGAGAAGTGAAGAGCACCTGCGAATCAATTTTTTTCAAAAATTAGGCCACTATCTCTTGTATATCAAATGTTCTTGGCATTCAGACTTTTTGCCTGTGGTAATTTCTAATATGAAATTGAACATTTTAAAGGACAATTTTAATCTACAGAGAATGGTATTGGCAACATTACTCATGGGGATGAACAATTGTGGCAGTTTTCATCACAATCTGAGATGGTGACGTCCTATTTTATTCAAAAGCGTGTTGATTTGATGAATTACCCTTTTCGTATTTTTAGTTTAGGAGGAAAAGCGAAATGAAATGATAATATTCATATCTGTACACTCTATAAGCACAATTATTACTTAGTATTGTTGTTTATTTGGCACTGTATCGATTGTCATTTGTCTACGTACTGCAGCTCAAGCGGAATTTTTAAACAAATTATCAAGAAAAATTTATGGTGCCAAATTGCATGGTAAGAGATAACAAAACTTGTGCATCCTTTGGGGAAATTGTTCAGGCCATGTACCTATAACTGTGCCAAGTGGCATGCTTTTATCCAGAAGTGAACGATTCTTGGCTTTTATGGACTTTAGCCACTGACTATAAAGAGATTAGAGGCATTCGAAATGTGGATCTGGCGAAGAATGGAAAAAATCAGCTTGACGGAAAAAATAACAAATGAAGAAGTCTGGAAAAAGATAGAAGAGAAGAAAAGCCTAATGAACACTATTCATATGAGACAAAAAAGTGGATAGGCCATGTTCTGAGAGAAGAATCAAACCTACTAAGAGAAGTATTAGAAGGAAAGATGAATGGGAAAGCACAGGAAGGGCGACCACGGACATCAATGCTGGAGTGGGTGTTTGACACTACTGAAGAACCTGAAGAAAGCAGAAGAAGCCATGCCTACTGGTGTCAAGAGCATTCCAAAGGATAGGGCCAACTGATTCAAAACCTCGTTTCACGAACAAGGAGGTTTGTGCTTGGGGCACATTGAGGAAACCCTGGGTTGTGGACCGAAGACATGGCTGACCAGGGACAGAGCTAAGAGGATGGAGTGGCTCTGATAGATAAGGTGGAGCAGCACCAACAAAGAGAATGCAACTGCTCTCAACACACCTAAACTTAACTCGAGCAGGATAAGGCAGCCAGTGTAGAGCAGACACCATATATTCAATCAATCAAAATACTTTGACGGTACCACTGTCATAATGCCCAGGGCATCAGCCGATGGTGCACCAAATCCAAAAAGAATTACCCGGTAGAGCCAGGTCAATCTGGAAGATCAGTCATAACAGCGGGGGAGCAGTCTAAGGGGGATAAGCCAAGTCGAACAGGTATGTTTTAAGACCAGGTCTGAAAAGATGATAAATTTTTAGTTATACAAAGTGATATTGGTAATGAATTCCAAAGCTTTGGGCCACACACTGAAAAACAACTAGTGCCAATGACTGTGCAACAATAAGGAACAACAAATGAAAGTCCTGCCGAATACCTAGTGGATTGAGTATTAGGTCGAGGGATAAGTCACATCTTAAGGTAATAGGGTTCATTATATACGGGTAATATGGTTTTAAATACCAAAAGACAAATTTTATAATTAATTCGGTATTTGATAGGAAGCCAATGTAGGGACTGTCTAGCTGGAGTAATATGTTCAAATCTTGAGTTTTGGATATGGCTCTAACTAAGGAGTTTTGTACTCTCTGGAGTTTCTGCATATTTGAATTTGTGATGCCGAAAAGCAGGGAATTGCAATATTCTAGGCGACTATGCATTGGCTAACTGAATAAGAACAGGCTTAGGGAGGAGATGTCTGATGCGATTGATGTCCCGAATATGATAATGAGGAATTTTGCAGACTGAATTTATGTGACTAGTAAAAGAGAGGGAAGAGTCAAATGTCACACCAAGGTTGCGATTTTTGATCTGAAAAGTGCTTAATTGTGTGATTCTTGTGTTTTTTTGTAATTTTATGGTCAGATTTTATGAGTATTTGAGACAAGAACATATTCAGCTTTGCCTTAGAGTGTGCTGAATTGCCTGCATTATTATTTCTTTGACTACCGTTTTGCTCAACTTTAGAAAGTTGTGATTTGATTACAACTTAATTATTTGGATTGGATTTTCTTTTTAACACAGATTTTGAAATTTAGTGAGCAACTTAGAAGTAACTTGATATGCTTGGAATTGCGAAGAGGTTAGTGCTTTTTGAGGCAGTATTTATTACTTGTTTTGAATAATTTTAGTCTGCTTGCTTGGTTAAGGTTTGTAATCTTTACAGGCAGCACAACAGTGACCAATGTTAACCCTTAAACTGCTGGAACCAAGTATGCTTTCGGTTTCCATTGCATATACAGGGTATCTCACAATATGGCCACCTTACATGCAAATGAGATGAAAATAAGCAGAAAGGTGGGAAATATGTCCTGTACAAGTATGGCAATTTTTATAGAAATATATTTAGGAAGTTTTAAGAAATCATAGATTTTCTGCTGGGGTTTTTTTCAGAGACACCTGTAGATACAAAGTTTGGGGTTTGAGGGTTAAGATATAGACAGCAAGAGGTAGACAGAAGTGATCACAAGACAAAGTCCAGAACTCTAGAATACTTTTCTTAGATAGTCAAGAGTGGTCATAAGTAAACCTGGAGAGACATTATGGTATTGTGTTGAAGTTATTGACTGAATCAGTCAAAAATTTTTGTTGTTGCAGAAGCAGTTTTGTCTGTTGTATGAGATGCTGGTTAGGCTTTCATTTGTATTAAGATGTTTGATGTTATGTTTTGTTATCGTTTGGATGTTTTGTTTGATTGCAGATTCTGAAGCAGATGATGAAGCAGTTGTCTATCAAAGGGTTAGAATTATATATAATGATTGCTTTTCTCTTATTTATTATAATCACTTTTGATGCAGGGTGAGGCATTTCCTATCCTGAATTAAAATTTCAAGTCAGTTTTCTTGGCCCTTTTGGCCCATAAGGCGATATTTCGGCTTCATAAGATATTGGTTATAAGGATTGCCGAAGCAAAAGGGTTAAAATTTCATACTTGTTTGTTTATATGTTTGTTGTCTGAACACTGCCTATTGTGAAGCTTAGATTACTAATGTAATGTCAGAATGCTGCTGATGTAAATTAATTCTAAACATCTTTATATCATGACTTTTTACCAGTTGTTTTTTTTATTGCTGAAGAAGAATTCACTGAGAATGGTCATAAATGATTCAGAAGATGAGACTGAATTAGTTGTTCCTTCATCCAAGAAAATGCTGCTGCTAATGGCAGTTCGAAAAAGAAAAGAGAAAAGTGATGTTGAAAATTCAATGTCAGATTCAGAGCCTCTGGCCACTGATGCTAAATGCCAGCGTGAGTTAACATTTTGGCTTCTAAGTTGATTTTCAAAACCATCTTACAATATTCTGTGAGCAGTGAATGGCAGTGTACATGTTCAGTGTCTTCTATCCATTGCTCATCCTATTAGCACTAGCACTGAATTTTTGTGGGACTATTCCATTTAGCAATACCTAACACATTTTGTCTGTAACTAGGAATATTTTATGCTTTTAACTCTTAGGCAGCCTGTGCGGTCGTTATCGACCGCACAAGAAATCGCACCCATTTCTATATATAGACCGCTATATTTAGGATTTAGGACTATTCTAACGGAAAGCCAACATAATTTTGCATCTAAAACGATGCAAAACCCATTTATTTCATGAGTTTGACATAAAATATGTCGATTCAGAGGCAAGATTTATGGTCCTTTTGGCATTTAAATTTTAAATGCCCTTCTATACACAGGGGCAGATGTTTTATTCAACTAAAGAAGGTTTAGAAGCGATTGAAAATGGTAAGTTTGATGACATGGGTATTTTCAGGTCCGATGATAACTAAACCGATCAAATTCTGCTGAAAGTATAAAAACAAGTTTTGAACTTTGTGACATGTGTCAAATATATATGTCATAATTGCTTGACATCTTTCACACAAGATCCTTTCTAAACTAAAATATCACATTTTACATAATTTTTAATGTCGATTACATAGGTAGTGACATTTTTATGGCAGCCCGCAAAAATAGCAGCATGTCTTGTTGCTGACAAAATCTTTTAGGAGCATTTGTGACAAGTGCCAAGTGCCAAAAATACATATGTCATAATTTTTGTGACCTTTCACACTAAATTCTCTGTAAACTAAAAATATGACATTTTTTACATCTATATATAAATTTTTAAATGTCTATTATATATGTGTGCATATTTCAGATAGCTTACTTACACTGTCTTGTTGCTTACACAATTTTTAATGAACTTCAAAGTCCAATTTTAATTTTTAATATTTTTATTTTATATATTCTCATGAAATATGAAGAATGTCATTGCAAATGTTATATTTTGCTTTTCATATTTCTTGTAGATAATCAAAAGCCCTTTCAATTGATATGTACATTGTCAATATTGTTATGATATTCAAATTAAAACATTTTGGGAAACTGTGGAGGGTAAATTCTCTAAAAACAACATGACTGCCTAAGAGTTAACAAAATCTCTGTGGACATTTTTGTTTTACACAGCTTATTTAGTTTATATGTAATGATATTCACTTTGCTTTTAATCAGTGAAATAAAAAATATATGTAATGTAATGTAACAAAATATTTGTATAGCGCCTCTTCTGAAGAATCACTCAGAGGCGCTCCCACGGCAAATTACTGCACATTGACAAAGAGATAAGTTTTAAGTCGCTTTCAAAAAGAGGGCCATAGAATTAGGAATTGCTAAGCCACGCATACTGGCGTTCAAGAGCATTCCAACGGATAGGCCAACTGATTCAAAACCCGCTTCAGGAACAAGGAGAATGTTATATCAGCCCGTGCTAGCATCTGTATTCAAACTATGATCATTGGGTTAGATATTAATTAATTAATCAATTAATTAATTGTATAGCACTGTATCTGAAAAAAATATCACAAGAGTACCAGACATGATGACTCAATAGTAATATTTTGACAGGAGTGTGTTTAGCCTATTTTTGAAGTCACAGGTAATTTATAATAATATTATAAAAGGGAATTGCATGACAATGTGTTGCCGATGCACAACATCGAATGGCAAGACTGATGAAGACTGTCTTGACAGCCACAAAATGCCATATACACAATTCAGTCTTTGTTTTCCATTGACTTGTCTTGAGGTTTGCTTTCTCCGATAAAGGGGGTTGACTGGTGAAGTTGTATTTTATACTCAAATATTTTAGACTCATCATCAGAAGCTACAGAATCAATCAATCGTCTTCATATTCCATTCAATACTGACTTATTTGACGCAGAAGGAGAATCTGATGGGGAAGAAAAACACATTACTGGTTAGTTTTGAAAAAATCCTGTGTTTTCTTGCTATAATAGCGTGTGGCTATGGCATGAGGATCTATCTTGTCGATGTAATGTTAGAGACATTTAGAAAAGTTATTATCTATTTGTAAAGAATTTGGATATTTTGATTTACCTGTGAATCAGATCTGTAGTGGCTGGGTGCTAGTGTTCATTATTTATTGTATTGGTAGTATTTTATATTAGTTTGAACTCTATAGTGATGAGGCATGCATAAGACTCTTCTATGCCGTTGATTTATTTTAGAAAGTGGAGACAACGGTGATGCTGATGAGGACTCAACTGAGAGTAAAATCAGTGCAAAACTGAAACAACGATTATCAAAGGTTAAAGTAGATTTGTTTTACTTCAAGTTGCAACTTGTTTCTTCTATGTTCTATGATTTTCAAATACTTTCACTGAATGAGTTTTAGCTATTTTATTTTGGATATAGAGGTTTGTGAGTTGCTTCTAAGAATTTCTGTAGTAGCTGTTGTGTTCTTTGTGCTTTCTTTTGCTTAATTGCTTTTACACAATTGTTTACTTAGTAGTTGTCTTTTGTTTTGTTGTTCCTAAGTAAGTGTTGCACTGTTTAGTACCGTAGTTGTTTAATTGATATCCGTTGTTATGGTCTTCTTTGGTTAGTAGTTGTTGGTTTTTTTCAGGGAGCATCAAAGAAAACAAAATCAAATAAATTGATTCAACATTCGAGAAGCGATGAACTGAACCAAATTCACAAGGAATCTCAGCGCCTAGTTCGAGGTCAGAGCAAAGGTCAAATGGATCTGTGGATTATTTGTTTTTACTAGTGATTATATTATGGCTATAGTGAAATATTACAGTATCTATTCCTTATGGCTATTATAAAAAAACTTAATCTTGAAATGTATAGAACAGTTATAACATAAAATGAATGACAGATCAAAAAAGGTGGAAATTCAAGATACGAGTTGTGGATACTTTGAAAAGGATTCAGGGATGTTTATGACCTTTGCTGTTATGCATTTTCGGTGGACCTAAAACTGTGTTGATGTTTTCATTTTACTTTTGCATTTTCCAATAAGCCATTTGTCATTTATTATGACTTTTAATACATTCTTGGTTTTTGTGATAATTTTTGGTGGTTTGAAATTTTTACCTGCAAACTTAGGCAGATAATCAGCATATCCATCTGAAAAATTCAAATTTATGTTGTTAATTTTATCAATGCAGCAAAATATAAATTAATGTTACCTTGCGATGTCGCGTAAGAATGATTTCAATGTAACGGGCGAAGGCATTATGCAAAGTCAGTGTTGTTGAATAGAGTATTTGGTTTGTTTAAGCATTTTAGTTCAGCGACAAAAATCAACATAAAAAATTGGCGTAATAAAAATTGCTCAGTAATGCAAGCAAACAGTGACTTCATTAGGCAAATCGGTCACTTCTAACTGCAGATGACATGAGGATAGCTTGTTTCTGTTTTGCTGTTTGCCAGAGTCAAGCATCTGTCTGCCATATTACAAACCACCGAAGGTGGATCTGTCGGTTTTCCTGTCACGCACTGAACAGAAGCAACTACGTCTTGCTTCAATTTCACCAGCACTCATTAAGCCCTCATGGAAAAAACACTGCAACAGCCAGCATTTTGTCGCCTTGTTTAAATAATCCTAGCCAGATGTCTCTGCCTTTGTCTGATGATGTTTCAGACTGCCTGCACAATGGCATTAAGCACAGCAAGACTTTGAGTGCAACTTCCGTGGAAAACTCATCTGTAGACTGTGTTCGAGATAAAAGGCAAATGCATTGTTTGTCTCTTGAGACAGTGCCATGGATTCTGTTTTAGAAGATGATGACCTTCCTGATCTTGTGGATGAAGTACAGACAAGTGCTGACAATGACCGTCAGTGTGAGTCTGAGAAAGCTTTTGCAGGAGTCCTTCAGAATCCATCTCTTGTGAACTGTCTCTCCAGACCAAAAATGACCTGGCACAATCGACATTTAGTGAGAATTGACAACTAATATTCAAGATTGTGAAATTTCTAAAGTTCTTTTAGACGATTCATTGTTGAAAGACTTGATTTGAGGGAATCTGGGACTTCACTACATGAAGCTAAGAGCAGTTTGGAATTGACAGCAGATGGTAAGAAGACATGTAAAGAAAAAGAAATATTCATTTCTTGTTGACTTGCACCAGGCTTTGCTTGATTCACCTCAACTCAGCAGCACAGACACATACATAGATCTTGATGAAGAGGTTAATAGAGAAGTGATTTACTCCCAGAATCAATGCAGGTATAAGTTCTCTAATGGAAAGACTTGATTAGCATTCACAAAGTGTACCAACAAAGAAATCAAGGAATGTGGAGATCACGTGAAGATAATTATTTTAAAATTCATTGCTGTAGAAACATCAACATGAGGAAAAGCTAAGATGCTTTCACGAGTTTTTAAGAATTATTACCATAACAATTAGTGTTATCTGGCTGCTTTGTGGAAATTTTAGTCTCAGCTGAATATTATGGTTTCTGGTAAAATTGTGCTAAGTGCATTTAATTTTAATGCTTTAGTTGCCTCTCAGAAATGAAAATGATTGTGACTCTGGGATATTGTAAAGACAACGGAGAATAAATTGAATGCAACCAGAGAGCAATGGCAAATCCTTATCTGATTTTAGAATGCTAAAATCAGTTCCAAGGAACTCAACACAAAATGAAGAAGTCAGGAAAAGACAATAACTACATATCAATGACTTTTCAGGAGGAG
>CM030838.1:91338-211338 GCA_018105865.1 Metaphire vulgaris
CATATAGGATAAATAACAGCGGGCCCAGTACTGACCCTTGGGGTACCCGCAGGCTACTGGGCGTGAATTTGACTCCTGGTCTCCCCAGTGGACGGCCTGGTACCTCTCTGCCAGATAGCTGCGTAGCCACTCAAGGACTGTTCCGTTTAGACCATAGGAGGACTCCAGGCGGGCGGAGTAGAATGACATGATCCACAGTATCGAATGCCGCTGAGAGGTCTAAAAAGACACAGTAGCGACATTCTTCCTCTGCCGTCGAATCTATGATATCGCTGCCGATCGCGGAGAACAGCCGTCTCAGTTGAATATCCCCTTCTGTAGGCGGATTGTTCACTGGGCAGAAGATTGTTGTTCTTCAGGTATGCTACCAACTGCCCGTTCACTACCCTCTCAAGTAGCTTGGATAGGAAGGTCAAGTTCGTCACTGGTCGGTAGTTATTGACGTCAGAGCCGTCGAGGCCGGTTCGCTTCAGGCGTGGGAAGACTAAAGCTATCCTCCATGAAGCCGGAAATTCGGTGCTACTGAGCGACCGCACGAGCAACTCAGTGATGAACGGTGCCAGCGTCGCTATAGAATCTTTCATTAGCCAGGCAGGTATTGGATCTAAAAGGCAATGTTTGGTAGGCATGGCTTTCACCATCGCAATTACCTCAGCGATAGTAGGCATTGAGAAAGATCCTAGTGCAGACTTTGAATAAGCCTCGTGTCCTAGCTCTACAGGTCTTTTAGTCTTATCTCTGACTGCGGCGATTTTATTGTCGAGATGTTGATGGTAGTCCTCAGCAGTGAAATGTAAAGACGGTTCTTATGAGTGTTACTCATACTGACATGTCATTTGGTTATAGTTGGACCTGTAGTCACTGCATTTGTCATTTAATATGCTAGACACTGTACCATTGTGCAGTGTGCCTATTAATGTAGTGTTTTAAAACAAACTATGGACAATTATGTGTAGTTCATGTATTTGTTCGAAAATAAAAATGATCCTGAATTAAGTGATTTGATTTTTAACTGATTCGAACAGACATTCACTTTCAGTACAATGGCATCCTCTTTGGTATTTTGATTTTGTCTATCTTACGAATTTCCCAGGTACAGTATTACTGGTATTTACAGCTTTCTATGAAAAGTGTCTGTTAGGACAGTTCTGGACTGTAGTATATTTGTCATAGTGAGCATCCTGCTTTTGATGTGATTGGGTTTTCCAATATGTTTGCCATCGTATTTTGTGGAATTGTAGTTGATTGATACTGAGTTCCATTGTCAACCATGAGTCTTGTCTGAACTTACTTGATTGCCTTGTAAAATGATTGTAATGGTCCAGTCCATCTATTCGTATGCAAATAGTTCTAATGCCTGATTGTGAGGTTTCTGCATGAGTGACTTGTGTCTGAAAGGTTGTATTTTCCCACTGTGTAGCTGTAACCATAGTTAAATAGTTCTTTATGTAGCTGAGTTTTGAAATCTGTTTGAGGTTGTTGCAATCTCAACATTTATGCAGGCTGAAAAGCCATTTGAAATTCTTCTGAATGCCTTTTTAGTTGATCCATTATTTTGGGCTTAACGTATTGTCTGATTTACATGATGATGCTAAATAATTATGTTTCAGGATTGTCTGTATGAAGGAGCATTTTGGTTTGCTATTCTTCTGAATATGAAACACATTTATCTCTACATAGCACCAGCCTTTGGCATCTATCTGCTTCGAAATGCCTGCTTTCATTCATTTAAAGGTGGGTCATCATTAACATAAACATGTACACTATGACTTCAGTACGGAGGCATGCTTATTCACTAAATTCTAGGGCTGTGGATATTAACGATTAATTAATTGATTAATCGTTAAAATTTTTAATTGATTAAATTTTATTTACTCGATTAATTTTTCGATTAAATTTTAATATTTTTGTAACTTATTTACTTGAATACCTACTTAGCTTGCTATATTTTTATTTTGTTCATACAACAAGGGTGAGTAATGAAAGCAATGGTACAGTCAAGCATTTAAGGGGAGAGACGAGTAAGCACTTTTGTTTTGTTTTTAAGCTAAATGCATACGGCAAAGTAGACAATGCGAGGAGATCAGCGAAAGCTATATGTAATTATTTTAATCAAGATTAATCAATTAAAAAATTTCAGATTAATTGGACAAGAAAATTTTAATCATTACCCGCTATTGATTGAGGCCAAACCCCCACTAGATGTGGAAACTCTGGGGTGGAAGTAGTTTAATTCGGTTTGCTTTTTTGACAAATTGACTGCTAAGGTGTTACAATCATGTTTACTCAAGGTAAGCACTGAGCAGGCATGATGAGAACATTGAAGGTGTGGCCAGTGGGCATAGTTAAGCACTGGGCAGCACAGGTGAGGCTAATGAAGTTGGTTAAATGTTGATTTTTGGTCAGAGGATTTGTACCTGAACCAATGTCTCCTTGAAGAAATTATTGAGAAACCAGTATAGAAACATCAGCAGCACTAAGATATGACAGGAAACATGGTTCTGGTCAGTTGCAATGTATGCATTTGGAATACCAACACTGAAGAAGGAAGATGAAAAAGTATTGAAGCTTTTAAAACAAATGGCTAGGAATAAATTAGACAGGACAATGCAAAACTAAAGGATACTGGAGAAATATTTATTGTGTGTTACTGTATTTTGTACTCATTTATAGTGTACTACTGATGCATTCAGATTTTCTGTATGATTCTAAATGTAAACCACTATTATTCCAACATTCACGTCACTGTCATACTAGAGTTATGTCAATCTGAGAGAACTTTGTGCTTTAAGTGTTCTCCAGTGATCACAATGCTCTTTTGCAGCGCCATTTCTGATGCTTGGAGGTATCAACATCCATCTACAAAGCATCTGGTCAATTCTAGAGATTAGTCAGTGGGAGATAGCAAGTCAGTAGACTTCAGGCAGTCATCAACGCCTCGGCCCGGATTATTTTCGGCTTGAGGTGGCATGATCATGTGACACCTGCGCTAAAGGACAAGCTCCATTGGCTTCGGGTCCCGGAGCGTATAGTATACAAGCGGTGTTGGTTAACTTTTCGTGCTCTTCGGGACCCAGCCTGTCCCGATTACTTGGCATGCCTAGTACGACGACAAACGACGACTGGGTGCCGTCTCCAGCTGAGATCTAGCAGCCGCCACCGGCTGTACGTTCCTCCTCCGGCCAGGACTCCGAAGTTTGGCGAGCGTTCTATGACTCGCGGAAACCCACGTCTGTGGAACGCGCTTCCTGATGCGCTGGTCGGGATTACTTCACCTGAAACGTTTGCTAAAGAGCTGAAAACGCATTTGTTCACCATATCGTATAGTTGACTGATTGACTGTACAGCGTGTGACATGTTACGGCGCTTCACAAATCGTCGAATAATAATAATAATAATAAGTCAAACGATGGAGGAATGTCATCTGAGAGAGATATGTTTTAAGTATAGATGTGAAATAATTCAGTTCATTGGACAATATGAGGTCTGACAGACAGAGGAAGAGAGTTCATGATGCTTTGGCTTTCAACAAGGAATGGTCTTTTACCGGTTTCTGTTCTAGTTCTGGGTATATTTAGCACCAGGTTGTCAAATCTTGCTGAATGTTTTGAGTGATTTGGTATGAAATTTAGGATCTGAGACTGGCCAGTCTGCATTGTTCAACCAAGCATTAGGTCAGTTTTGAATGCAATTCCTATCAGGCAACCGGTATAAATATTTAAGAGCAGGTTTTTAAAATATGGTGTGTTTAGTGGTTTTAGTAAATGTTTGAGCAATTGAGCTTTGAATCCTTATTAGATCTGGTAAAAACCATTGTTTAAAAAATTGCAATTAAGTTGATTGGTATAAGTAGCATTGGCAGGCAGGTTGAAAGCAGATTTAGGCACCAGAGACCGGATTCTTGAAGCATATGATGATAGTAATCCTAAAACCATAGTTGGGATGTTTGTACTTTTTGAACTTAATTATTAAGGTTTTAAATTTAATGAAGATCATGTTTTAATTATCACTTCAAAAGTGTGCTCTTATAGATTGCCCATGGGTTAAAACGTAAAAGTTACTGCACAAAGCAGCGTGGTTGACTAATCAGTAAGATACAGCACTTGATAACACAACATTTTTCGTAATTTATGACAACTACGACGCTCCATATTAGCCAAGGTCTAACTTAGTTCTATTTTTTTAATTAGGGGCTGTCCATTAATTATGTCAACAATTTAGGGGGAGGGGGTTTGAAAAAGTTTGACAGTTGACAGGGGGAGGGGGTCAAGAGAAGTTGACATCAACAATTTAACTTTTTACAAATAATCAAAACTAGGAAATTTCATGGAATATTACTTATTACAATGGAATAAAAGCATGGCAAAAAGGTCATAACCATCACATTTTGACACTCGACAAGCAAAAAAGGGGAAAAATGGTCAACCTTGTTATTGGGACCTGTCATTGATCTTGGGGGGAGGTCAAAAGTTTTTGACATAATTATGGGGGGAACTGAAAGTTGACAGTTGTTGACAAGGGCTGAGGGGGTCAAAAATTACCCAAAAAATTGTTGACATAATTAATGGACAGCTCCTTAGTGTGCATATTTTTGCTTAACTTAAATTAAAATATACATTGGAAATTTGAACTTTTATGAAATTCTATTAACTTTATTTCTGTTAAAACTTTTATGAACTTAAAATTTTTTTGAACTTCACAATTATGCTTAAAACAAAATCTGTCTTATGCCAATTGTAAGATATCTTCCCTAATTCACAAAACATTTTATGACAGACTTATAGATGATAAAAGTTATAACAAGACTTATTATAAACTTAGGGGTGTCTTAAGATAATTTTAATCCACAATTGGTTGGCTTAAATCTCTGAAAATTGTCGTGTGGTGTCTGCAGCGGCTTCTATCCCCCCTTGCAGCCGGGCTCAATTCCCCCAAAATTACAAATTGCCCCCAAAATTACAAATTCCCCCTGCTAATTTGCTCCCTTGTAGACTTAGTATTATATTCAGCTTTTTATCCTTTGTGTTAGGCATAGCTATCACTGATTACGTCACGGTCAGTGTTATTTTGAATCAATATCAGTCTCGGTTCAGTTGAGATTAGTGGCAAAATATTCCCCCCCCCCCATTTTTTTCCAGGCGTAGCTGCGCCCACCTTTAATAGGGATAGAAGCCTCTGGGTGTCTGATTGGTTGACCTACATTGCAGATAACTGTCCTAAGTCGAAGTTGCAATATCTTAAGAGAACGTTTGTAAATCATCTTTCAAGACATCGTAAGATTATCTCAGGACAGTTTCTAGAATCTGATCCCAGATCTCAAAGTCTACAAATATCTCATATTTGCAATAAACTTCAAATGCATTTAGTTGATGCCAGGATTGTTTTGTTATCTTTGTGCATTTTCAGTATTTCATAGAAGACATGAAGCATTGATGACTGTTGCAGCATTATATTTGATTTTTCAGATGGTAGAATAATTTGGACTTCGTTTTCTTTCAAGAGGATCTTCTTCTTGGCTTCTATTGTTGCTTCTGTGTTTACTATTTCATTTGGTCCTTTCTTATTGAAGGTGCATAGGAAGCAGTTAAGAATTATATGTTCATTATTGAGTTCTTATTTTTAGTGAATTAGTTCTTTTGCATTTCATTAACGTTGGTTATATATATATATATATATATATATATATATATATATATACTAGTTTATTTGAAGATTTGGTTTTTGTGATTATATAATTTAAATTTGTCATTTGATTTTCAAATCTTACCAGAGAAGTAGTGTTGGAATTCTTTATTTCTTGCTATGCATTTAAAAAGAACTTTTCTGATGAAAGCCATTTGCTGCTGGAATTCAATGCACGATGTATTCGTTTATAATGAGACCTGTTTTACAGATCAGTTGTAATTATTCAGATATTTACATTATCTGACTTTTTTTATTGATTGCAGGGTCAGTTGTTTCAGGTCCTTGGGCGACTTTTCCCATTCAAACGTGGACTCTGCCATGCATACTGGGCACCAAATTTCTGGGCTTTGTACAATGTCCTGGACAAAGGCCTGGCTATTGCTGGTGAATAGTCAATCTTTGGTTTTGTATTTCTTTGATTTTCTCTTCTGCAGAACTTTCATCACAGTTGCCATTTATCAAATACTGGCAACAAAATTGGCAAAAGACCTCAGGCAATAATTTTAGATTTCTGTCTTGAGTCATTTTTGACTGTGTCTGAATTTGCTCTCATGGTTTGTTCTCCTCAGATTGCAAGATTAAGAGCAAAATTATGCTCTTATGCTGACTAAATGTTAATCTCTAGAGCACTCTAATGTAACATACTTTAAAATTTGTTTTTTAGGAAGTCGTCTAAATCTTCTGCCATCCAACATGACATCAGCAGCAGCAGCGGCCATGACTGGTGGACTTGTTAGAGAATATGAACACAGCATATTGCCTACTGTTAAACCATTTCATACATTTCTTCTTACAGCTTTGTCTATGTTGGTATGTTTGATCTATTTTATTAAACGTTTGATCTATTTTATTAAAATGCTATGTCCAAATTCTACTATGGATAGATATTTATTGTGGATTATTGAGTTGGATTTGGAAAGTTCTTGACAATGTTCCAATGAATTTGGCAGCATCACAGAAAATGAAATAAATGTAGCAGACTAAACATGCTACAGGACTTTATCGAAAAAAATTCAGTAGTTTAAGAAGACATCAGACATTGAAGAGCTGCAGAAGCAATAATTGCCGTACCTGTTTGTACTCAATTCAGTCTGAAATTGGAAGCCAATGAAGAATGGACAGCATAAAATGAGTAAGACATTGGCAAGCAATTTAGGTCAAACATCTGGGTATTCAAGATACTTCAGGAGACAGCACATTTGAAAATCAAGAAGAAATTGATCACAAAAACAACTCCTTAGCTGGTACAAGTTAAGAAGGTTCTCAGTATTATACTATTTATGCATCAGACTAGGCAGAGAAAAACTATGGATTGAATGAAGTGCACATACATGAAAATGTCACAGGTAAGGATGTTCAAAGGTACCATTGTGAGTTCAAGGCAAGCTTCTATGCTGATAAGAAACATTAACAAAGGGCAGAATGCAAATGACCTCCAACGACTAAATGGCGACAGAGGAAATAGTGCCAAGGTCGAGAGAATAACGCTGAGACTGCAATACAGTGATCCGGTTGCTCGTCAGTGTTAAATGTCTTCCTATAACTTCTCTGCTAGTTAGGTTAAGAAAGCAGAAGCTTTTTCACTGTTTACTGTTGCTTATACTGAATATACCGGTGGTAATAGTAAGAAGCATCATTTGACTGAATTTACAGCCACTTGTGCTTCGTCTGTGGTTCAGCGCGAAAGGCAGAAATTGTTTCGTCGAGTGTCTGTCCATGTGTGCTTTCTGTGCATTTCTTTTTGGTTGGCATGTGCATGAAAAGGCCGTTCTACTTATAACCATTCCACTAACGTAAGTGATTCCAAATGTGAATCAATTATGTCTTCATATTCTAGAATCGTCTTAAATCCAACCGAATTTTCTAAAGTGTCTGATGTGCTTTATGCATCATTGCTGCCTACTTGTTTAGGCAAACAATATTTCATATTTTAAAACTGGTGCACACCAGTGACTCTAATGACTTCATTTTGCCTCAAAATAAAAGTTTCAACTATTCATGTGATAGAGCTGTGTGTTTTGGTAAATTAAAATTTGATCATGATGATGATTTATGCTTTAATTTCCTCAATTAGCCATGATTTTCCAAGTGACAACTGCTTGTCTTCTGTCCTAATCGTGTCCTCGTACCTCTGTCTTTTATTACTCGTGCTTTCTCAGTGGCTGCCCTAAAAACTCTGGAACTCATTGCCTCAGTATATGCACACTGCAAACTCACTACCAATTTCTAGAACCCATCTTTTTGACCTGGCATATCCACCATAGAATGTTGCCTGGTTGTCCAGCCAGATATCCTGGATTTGACGTGGGTCTTGAGTGATTTTGATTTGATATGCCATCACCTGATGCTTCTATGCATTTTGAAGCGGCTCTATAGAAGTTTAAGATTAGGTTAGATCTCTCCATCATTTTTCATCTCTCCTAGCCCTCCATTACTTCTTTGAACGCCTAAGAATAAGCAGCTACTGTTGTGCTGCTTTCCAAGGCGCTATAGAAATCCACGAGATTTTACTTTACTTACTTTACTTTCTTAATTTTGAGGGTTTTCACTTTTACTGTTAATCAAGATAATGCATTTAGTGAAGTTTCTCTTGTGTGATGCATGCAGCCACAGGAACTTTAAAAAATTTTTGCATATGTACTGAAGAACTTATTGACTTTAACAAGCTATGTATTGTTGCATTTTTAGTTTGGTTGTTTTGGATGACAAATCTTGGGCTAAGATTTTTCTTCTCTTATCCTTTGTTGGTCATTATTCTTTGTTTCCACTTATCTATACATCAGCAGGCAAGTTATAAGCATTCACACATTCAAATTGTAATATCATTCATATGTTGGATTTGGATTACATGAAGAAGAAGATGAACTGCAGTGGATAACGTCTGAAAGAGTAATGCAGTAAATTTCAAAATAAGAAACAGCAGGGGTACTTGAGACATGCATTTTTGACAGCTGCTCCTGTAGATGTGAAGGATGGACAATTACAAAAGACCTGCCATGTACTAAGCATATTCTTGCCTTTGAAAGGATATGCTGTGGGAAAATACTATGGATTTGGTGGGTGAGTGTGGTCAAGTGAATTATACAAGAATACAGCCAAAGGTAAATGATACATACCTCGGTAATACAGAGGAAAGTCTTCCATCTCTTTGGTCATAAAAGCCGGGCATGATGATTGGAGCAGAGAGTGATGAAAGTAGTCGACCAGGTAATCCGCATAACTCTTAATGGGTAAGAATGGTAGTAAGCAATGTAGAGATGACTTTAGCCCCCATTCACTTCAGATTCTTTGGTTATCAGTGGCAGTTCTCTGTCAGTAATTTGCAACTTCGTCCTTAATGTGGCAAAATTAAACAGAAATTAAAAAGATTGTGTATATAAAATACTCTACTGAAATGATTACTACAAGCATTCTTTAATAGTTTGACAGTATGAAGGTACCTGTGTCAAAATTATGCATAGAAAGTAACTCTGAAGACTAAAATCAACTGTCACATGCTTTAAGTAAAGTAAAATTTCCCCATGCCCAAATTGGAGTGCCATGGCCGGTGCTTATCTCCGGTCTCTTAGGCATACAGCGGCGTGGGTGGCATATGCCATTAACCTAGAGTAGGTTGCCAGCCAAACGTCTAGGCCCACATGCATTGCCGAGCTAACGCTGCTTCTCAATTTGATGTTATAACCGCCTTCTAGCAAGTAAGGCTGAGTCGACCTTATGCTTTAAGACTTGGCTTTTATTAGATAAGATAAGATCAAGTGAATGCTATAATGGCAGAATGTTGCAATAGTGTTGTTTGAAGCTCTTGACCACATGTCTGACAATAACACTTTTATAGGAAATGTGTTTTGCTGTCTGTTTTATTTCAGAAAGTCCTTTTAAATGTGGAGTATTTCTCATGTATACAATATTTTCCTTCTACTCTTTGGGAAAAAGACATCTCAGGTTTATATAAAAACTGGTTACCTGCTCAGAACAAATTCTGTCACTTTTAAGCCTAAGAAACTAAATGTTAAACCCAGTAAAATGTTCCTTTTACATTGAATTGTATAATAAAGATGAAAGCTTTTAATAAATAATGCAAAGTTTATAAGTTAGCATTGTAATTGCATGATGCTGCCTTATTAAAGCACAGCAGTGGAAACACTTTGCCACAGATGTACTAACAATGAAGATTTTGATTAATTGTAGGAGAAAGAAGAAAGATGACCACTTTTTGCCATTAATGACAGTTGCTGAAAAGATTTATCTTGTTGGATTTGCTCTTTTACACTTCTACAATCAGTTGCTTCACCATTATGTGCTTCGATTGAACAGCACACTTCCATTCTTACCACTTCTGATTACATCACTCTACTGTGCACTTGGAGTTTTTTATATTTGGATAATCTCATTAAAAACTTTTCTCTTAAATCAGTAACTCCAAGTTTTGGCAGATTCATTATTATGATCATTTCAAAGAAATACAATGGATTGTTGAAAATAAATACTATAAAATATTTTTATCTATTTGTAAAGTGCTAAATAGTTGGACGGTGAATTAGAAGCTGTTAACGGAGAGGATGCAAGTGCAAGAGACAAGACTGTTCATAATTTCCTTGTGAACTGCATGCATCATTAGCAATTGCAGTTGTTCAGTAAGCTGGTCATTCTTTGACAGCTAGCTCACTTCAATGGAAAGTTCTAAGCATAATGTCAGAATATCATCTTCAAATTTTCCAAACCTTGTAATGTGTCAAATGAAACAATCCTTTAATCTTAAAAGTCTGGTCTGCCGTCAATATTGGAAACATGACTTGTTCAATTGTCAGGAAAGACGACCACTGGTGATGTAGGAAAGAATTTAGGTGATTTTTGACAAGTAACCAACAGGACAAATGGGGAATAGTCTACCCATAGAATAGTCTACCCAAAAGTGGGAACCCTATATTTGCATATGAATTTGATTTTCATTTGTAATCAGCCCCCCCCCCTGAGAGAAATTCCGGGCCCCTGTGCAGAATGATCGGCCCCTAGCAAGTCTTAAAATTTGTCAACGACCTTTTTTGCTTGTCATTAATTTAACCGGGGTGTTGCAACTCTCAAAAAATGAAAACTAGTGATGACCTTTTTTTGCTTGTCACTCTTTTCACGCTGTTCCTTCTGGTGTGTCCAGAGGTCCGGAGCCCCCTTTTTATCCGCCGGGCCCTGTGACACAACTCTAAAAAAAGTAACCTTTCTTTAGTGTTCTTATTGGTATTATTGTTAATTATACATATTCATAATTGGCCCGGCCCCCTCCGGATCTCCAGGCCCCTGTGCATTTGCCCACCTGCTCCCTCTCGGCAGCCCTGTTTGTAATAGGACTAGTGCTGCAACTGAGTTCTCTTAAGAAAACTACACAAGACTAAATCCCAGCTTAATTTAAAGTATAATAATAAATAACACTTATTACCATTTATATTAAAATAATATACATATACATATAAACCTACTTCTTAAGCACTTAACAATGCATCTTAACACATACATGCTATAAAATCTGTACATGAGTAATGATGCTGGTAGCATTACACAATGTTAAACAATCTGATACACTAATTTGCTATAAAAATGGCAATCGGTTGCTGTTAAGCAATCTCTTGTACACTGAATAACTACAGAGTGTCATGTACCAGTACAATGAAAGCTGCATAAAAACCTGAATATGTGTATAATTATTCTTTTCCAAAGTTAATCTCTTAACTAGTGGAGCAACCACAGTCATGCATGCATCAATTAACCCCTTAACTGGGGATCCCGGATATATCCGTCCATTTTACATTGAGTTACAGTTAAATACACGGTTAAGGGGTTAACATCTCACTGTGAATATTATTGGCATCGTCATAATGCCAGTCAAATAAATGTTGCACTGGTCTTCTGTGCATTTTAGTTATACAATCTGTCTATTATATGTGCATAAACACATTAATAGGAAATAATGAAGCATTTTTAATAATTTACAAAAATTAACATGCAATTTATCTTTTAGAATAAAATCATATTGTTCTAAGCAGCTAGTTACCCGGTATACAAGAAAATTGGACGGGGGACTTGATAGAATTCGGAGTACCACATCAGAGTTGATGTTGGGAAATCGGATATCATAGTTCATCTCGCTAAAAACAACATGTTAATTCAGTCGACTGTGTCATGCTTAAATAAACTACTCAATAATTAATTGCATGTACTAAGGATAAGCATCTCTCATAAATGAAGCAACATCCAATGTTGCCACATGAAATAGTACAGTACACACACATATTGTTATATTTCCTGTTAGCATTTAGCATCACGACAAAATTTCAGTCACAAAATACTTATTCAAATTTAATATTTAAAAGTAGTTACTTTTGTTTTGAGGCGGTGGCAGTCACACTCAGACTCTCTGTCACTTGGCTGTTCAACTAATTCCATATCACCTAAAATCGTTGGTGAATTCGATAGCAGTTTGGAATATTCCTGTATAGTCAACAGCACAGGAAAACTGTTTATTTTGGTGAAAATGTAAAATACAAATTCAAAACTTCCCAAAAGTGTGAATAGATAAATTTTACATAAAATTATTATAATGCAGCAATATAATAAATTGAATATACTTAAATGTGTGTAGTCATGCAAAAACAATTTAAAACATTGTAACATTCTATGCATTTTAATTACATGTATACAGATCAGTCTATTAGTCTATTATTATGTGCATGAACACATCAGTAGGAAATAATGACTGAAACATTTTTAATAATTTACAAAAATGAACATGCAAAATATCTTTTGGAATAAAATCATATTGTAGTTAACAAATACATTTTAAAATATTTTAGAAGAGAAATGTAAAATCTAATGTGCAAAAATTGAAAATTTTCAAACAAAAGTTCAAAAGCTGTGCAAGTTTTTTTCAAAACCAACACATTCACATTTCATGCAATACTATGCACCACATATGTCATTATTTTAAAGCTTAAATTTCAAGAAAATGTGTATAGATGAGCTTTCAAATAGCTAGTTTTCAAGGACCAATTTTGTTCAATGCAAAAATACTTTCAAAATATATGTTTAAACTAATGAATACTGGATAATAACATCAAGAGAAAACTGTGGGTCTGTGATACCTGTAAAAGAATGGCGTGGTAGCAGAAAATGTCTTTGGCTAAAAGATTTTCTCTAACATACATTTGAGCATTTCTTGCTATTTGTTCTGCCTAAAATATAGACACATCCACAAGTAAAATTAAATAAAGCATCATCTACAAAACATAATACAATTAAATTATTGTATCACTATAAATTATTTACATGAACGAGCATCACAATATTTCTCATATAAGAGAGAGCATATAACATGGGCGGGAAGATAGCAGAGTGGTAACAGCGTTAGACGATGGAGCAGAAGGTCGCGGCTTCGATTCCCGCAGGAGCCCTAAGGTCGACTCAGCCTTCATTCGCTAGAGGGCGGTGGTAACTGAGTAGCAGCTGTGGCTGCGAAGGTAAAACGTGGGTCTAGAGAAAGCAATGGCAAACTACTCTAGGTTAATGGCTTTAGCCACCTGCGTTGCTGCTTGCCTGACACCGGAGATCAGCGCCGGGCTCTACGCTCGAAATCGAGTATGGGCTTTACCTACCTATATAACATGGCTACCCTGTCATTAATTTCAGAATGATAAGAGTAGGAAAAATAACAGGATGTTCAAAAGGGTGGAAAATAAATAATACAGCTATTCTGATGATTTGATGAGGAGTCTATATAACTGATCATTTCAAACATACTGTATGCATTATAAGCATAATAGATGCAGCTAAAATTAAATTTATTTAAGAGAATGCAGTATTTAAATAAGTACAATATTTAAATAAGGACTGAAATGTTAAAAATTAGAGAGACAGATTACTCCAAACTTATGCAAAATGCTAGTATATATGTGCTATTCACAAGAAATGCAGCAACTAAAGTGTTTTATTAATATACTTCAAAACTATAGCACATCAAATATAACATGATTTTCTAGCACCATGAAAACTGGTATACATGTGAACTTTCAAATTCATGAGATTTTACCCATTAGTATAAAAACACTTTGATATAAAGTCAATTCAATGAGCAAGCTAAATCTATTCTAATTCCAGTGTATGAAATAAAGTATATCCCAGTAAGTACAAATTTTCAATATAATTAAATACAGAATGGCAAGTTTCATTCGGTCTAATTATATTTGAACTATTATTGAAAATCGCTAAGAAAATTCAGTAGCATTCTAGCTCAGAGCATAACAGAGTAAATAATCAAATCCTGACTGACAGAAAGATTTATTAGAGGAAAGGCTGACAACCACTCCATGAAAAAACCTAAAACTTAGTTCAGGTTTGGTTCAAGGAGTTTGTTAAGATCTGAAGTCTGCTTGCCTGTGAATCGTTATCCTTGGCCCACTGTATCTGTTGCATTACATCACTGAGATCATGCTTCATGGGAATGTAATGCTGGTAGGGCTTCAGGTCCTTGTAAAAGTGTTCATAATAGTTAGAATCTTGCTTTATTATAACAGAAGAGCCTCCCATAAGATAAGGAAACCGATAAGCAGCCACTGTGCCGTCGATGTTCAGCTGATATTTATGCTGAAAAAGAGAAGCAATCTACATAACTTAAAATGCAAATCTACCAGACACGTAGATGACCTTCAGAACAATAACTCAATAATGGAAATCCCGTGGGCAGCAATAACTACAGTGTATCTACTACCAAGACTCAGCCTCAGTTATTCTGTTGTCTGTTTAAATAAATTCAACAAAGTAAAAACACAAAGTCAAAGCAACAAAATTAGCACAAAGCAATGCCTATTTTCAGGCCCATAATGTGCATATTGTGTGCTTTATACAACCAAATATAGCAGTGTTGACCAAAGTTTGTGAGTCCACGGAACCCTTGAAAAATAATTTCATCATTGTGGAACCCAGCCCCTCCTCTACAGTGAAAGCATAGTTAAATAGAATAAGCAATATTTATTCATGTATGGCACAACACACATTTATTAAGACTTATGTCTTAACTCTTAACTTACAAAAAAGTCTAAATTCTAACAACTTCATTATAATAATATTTGCTTGGAAGTTACATTTAGAAATACCTAAACATAAATTCCATCATTGAATGTATGGGAATTAGAGTGTGAGTTTCTGCACAACCCTTGCAGTTTCTCACACAACACTGAAATAATAGTCTTCCTGAGGTTGTATATCCTATATCTAAGCTACAAGTTATAAATGCAAAAATAAAAACAATTAAGACTATTTCAAGATACTAATACTAAGATCAATTACTAAAATGAAATTCAACCTTGAAAAAGTCGTAAAATGAAATATGTTTAACTATATCGCCAAGATCTTCAGTATGCTTAAAGAAGAACATATTTGTTAGCTTTGCATCAATGACATCAGGATGCTGTCTTGACAATTTAACCAAATCCAGTCTTTCCTGTCTGCTGTCTCGTCCTCTCCAAAATGCCATTGATGACTTGTTGGACCATTTCGGTCCGGTGTTCGCTTGAACTGCCAACATGTCCAAAGATACTCTACAAAAACAGTCACACAGCATGCATGTGCATGAAACTCACCAACACCTAAAAACATAAAAAGCTATAGAAAATTCAGACAATCACAAGTCTTAGAAACCAATGTATATTAATGCCATTGTCAAGAACAGTTTTAGGCACAAACAAATACAAAAGTAGACCAATGTTGTGAGAGTATCACAAATAAGCAAGTAATCTTGCATATGTTTGGTATTGATAATTAATTCATGCTTATTTGCCAGGGTATTTTATGCTGATTTCATCAAATCATTTGTTAAACTCAAATGCTGTTAGAAACAGTTGGTAAGAATTCAGGATGCAGCAGTTTAAAAAATCAAAATGGCATTAAACATTGACTTCCCACTGCTAGGCTTTGTCCTTATCAACCTTTGCAATGACACATAAACAAGGAAAAGGCTGTTGCACGTCACTGTCAAGTGAAAGATAAGCACTCTATACAACTACAAAGATCACCAATATTCTGGGAAACCCAGCCCTGTGGAACTCGTTGCCAAGCGATGTTATTAATGCGAAGTCCGTCGGCTGTTTTGAGAAGCTCCTAAAGACACACTTATTTAACATCTCTTATAAGTGACTCCTTTGTAAAGCGCTCTTGACTTTAGCTCCAGTTATGCTACTGCGCTATATAAATTGTCGTAGATAATAATAATAATAATAATAATTCACATTTAACTTCATTTAAGAATGAACAAAATCACACACTGGTGCAACAGCATCTACATACAACTTGGTATTCAACTTAGAATAGTGACTGATTCTAAATATATCTAACACCCCAGGCAATCTTATTTCAAACGATCTAATCCCCAACGTAAAGCACTGTTATGATAGAAAGCTCTTCCACAACAAACAAAAATTATTATGAGACATTGTGTCTATCAGCGATAAACTGGGCTACAAAATACGGCACTGGAAATTGTTGATCTCAGGGGCCCCAACGGTCACAGTTGTAGCATTCTGGCTCGTGTTGTTTAATTATAGTATTATTACATAGACAATTTATGAAACGCTATAGCATAGCTAAGGCTAAAGTCAAAAGCGTTTTACTTCCGCAATTCATCGGTTTGTACAGAAAGATGGTTCTGTAAACTGATGCATTTCATTATACAAACAATTATGACAAAGCTAATAAAACACATGTACACATGGTTTAGAGGCCAATAAAGTTCATTTACCCTCAAGGGGCTCTGGAAATCTCCCTTGCCACTAAAGCACCTGGTGCCTATGCAATTCAAGTACATTGATAATAATAATAATAATAATAATAATAATAATAATAATAATAATAATAATAATAATAATGAACTGATTAAGGTGGTATATCATACATATGTTCTGGATAACTACGAACAAACAGAGCAGTTTTCAATTCTCGTTGAAATGTTTCTAGTGTCTTTGCCATAGTTATTGATGATTGCGGCTATTCCAAACTTTGGCAGCCATCACGGAATCATGCAGTTACCAATGGCAACATGGCGTGTATATGGAACAATGAGCGTAAGACTGGACACAAATCACAATCGTCAATGAAAGTCGATGCCAGAAGTCTTGCAGAAATCAGCCGACAGATACGATGGCGCCAGACCATGAAGACACCGATAGGCAAGGATCGCCAATTTGTATTCAATCCGCTGTGGAATACTGAAGCCAGTGAAGTTCATAAAGAAGCGGTGTCACGTGATCTGATCTTCTGGCTTCATAGACAAGACGTGCTGCTGTATTGAGGACAGCCTGAAGTCTGTCAGTAAGTTGCCTTGGTAGCCCAGCCAGAGCACATTGCAGTAGTCCAGGCATGGCATAACCAGAGATGCCACTAAAGTCTTTACAACAGAAGGTGAGTTCTGAATGCTTTGAATTCTTCTCAGGATCGAGAAGCAGCAGAATGCCGTTTTCTGAACTTGTGTTGTCATGGAAATGTTACAATCGATGTACACACTGAGGTTACGGACACAAGCACCCCTAGCCAACGTGGATGGAGGTGAGTGGGATCTGGTATTGACGACGTGTGGTCGAGCACCACAATATCTACGTTTTGTTGACATTAAGTTGAAGATGATTTGATTTAGTCCAATCAGCTATCTCACTGATGCAGCAACTCATCTGATTAGCAAGAAGATCTGTATCAGCTGGATTGCAGACACCATACGCCCGAGTGTCGTTGGCGTACAAATGGGCGACAGATCATGTCATTCAACAAGTTGCTGTAAAGTTGGACAAATACAGGAGGACGAGGATTGGTCCAAGAATTGACTGTGCCTTGAGGAACAGCATAACAAACCTCACTTGGTGTGAGGCGCATTGTCCATGATCAGATGCAAAGCTACCTTCATGCCCACAATGATGAATAGTTTACATAATGTGAATTTGTTATGATTCTGATTGATGCCTTTTATAGAACTTGTCTGAGGGCAGAAGCTGTACTGTGTAAAAGTTTATGCTTAAAGTTTGTGTTTAGTTTCTTAGTTATTTTTTTAGTTTATTGCATTGTGTTTTTGTTCAGTTGATTTGTGTTATTATTGGTTGTGTTTTAACATTTTTTTTGATGCTGTGCTTGTCACGAAATAAAGATTATTATATTACAATTACCTCCCCATAGTTTCCAATGTTGATTCCGTAATGTCATATGTTGGCATCACGATGTCATAAGACTCGTCTGAGGCACACCAAGAGAGAATCGGCAGAGGCTGTTGCAGATGAGGGACCATTGCCTTCTGGACAAGAGGCCAATCACCGAGATTCACAAAGAACTCCAGGTCAGGCAAAACTACCTAAAATCAAAGAATCCGCATCTGTGAAGTCCTGCCCTACGACCAATCAACCAAGCAGTACAGCATAACATGGCACTAATATACATTGGTTCAAATACCAAAAATTAAGAAGCAAATACACAGGACAGGACATCCAATTAAAAGGCTAAGTTGTCAGCTGATAAGAAATTCTGGCAAAATCACAAGCAGCAAGACCAGTTGAGCTAATTCAGTTTGCTTTTCTTAGTAAAAACTCCTCAATGTATTATGGAGCATTTCAATAAATCAAACACAACCAGAAGCCAAACTAAATAAAACAATAGATAGAAAACTCCCAGGAAATCACTCTAACATAAGAGCTGCAGTTGGTGAGTGCTGTGGGCGGCCATTTTGTCAGCTCAGGTGTTAGTTAAATCTCTAATATATCGATGCATTTCAGAATTTAATTCAATTTCTGACTAAACACTTGACAAAATTACCAAAATTAATTAATCACAGAAATATTATTTATATAATAGCAAAAGCAATACAATACCATCCATAATGAACTATATGTGAAGTAAAATATAAAACAAAAGAAATTACCTTCCTTGCAAGAGAAAGTAGAATTGCATCCATAAACATCTTGAATCCAACATGCTCTCCATAAGTTTTTCGATAAATCTATTTACAAGCAAAATCAAAACGGAAAATAAAGATAAAGGGCATTACATCATTATAAAAAAAGTTGGAGAATGGTCAATAGTATCACTCAACAGAAAAGAAATTGAAATAGTGAAGAATTTCGTTTACTTGGGAAGTGAATTTGGAAGCAGAGGGAGGTTCAGACTTGGAGATCAAAAGAACAATAGCAATGGCAGGATCAACCTTCAACAGGCTACATACCAAAATTTTCAAAAGACATGACATTGGGATGAAAACAAAACATAAGAATTCTCAACACTTATGTAATACCAACACTAATATATGGATGTGAATCTTGGATCATAAAAAAAGAACTGGAGAAAAAATTAACAGCAGTAGAAAATAAATGGCTTTAGAAGAATACTAAGGATTGGATACAAAGAACATATAACAAATGAAGAAGTCAGAGAGAGACAACACTGCAACCGAGCATCATGGAAGTCATCAGAAAGAGAAGGATGAAATGGACCGGACACATACTCAGAATGGAAGAAATAAGAAACCCAAAAAGAATTTTCAACTACAAAGTCTACAAACCAGAGGGAAGAAGATCTAAAGGAAGACCGAAAAGACGATGGGTGGACGGATTGGAAGAGGATCTGCACATGGCAGGGCTGAATCTCAATGGAAAAACTGACGGAAGACACCGAATGACTTTGGAAGAAATAGCAAAGGACAGAGAACTTTGGAGAGATGTGATGGAGAAGTCAATAGCTGGACACGGCTGGAGGACGAAGACCTGACCTGATCTATATCTTAAGAATTTGCACAATTAATACATTAAAAAGAGAGTATGGAGATATAAAAAAGAGGAAAAATTTCAACATAATAGTTTCCAAAAAACATGATAAAAAGATGCAGAAACTTAAGTACTTAGATGCAATTATTAGTGAAAACAATGACTTACAGATTAGCTGCTGAAACACAATACATATAGTCAGTCCAGGACAGCTTGAGAACAAACAGTGAAGGATGGACATTACCAAATAGGTGTTACACAATATACAGGAAAGTCACAACAGCCGAGGCAACTAGACACCAATACATCTGTCATTTGAATAAGGGAAGACTAAGGTAGGTGGTGCATAATAAAATAAAAAGATCTGCAGACAGACTTCTTGAGGCTCAAGAGAGAGAGGAATCAAAAATCACAAAAAGAATAAGACAAAGTCTCGTCTACAATGAAAAAGTTTCAAAATTCTACTAGCTGTGACTAAATATGGTAAGATGATCAAACTGTCTTCATATCAGCACTTTCTAAATCTCACTTGCCCACAATTCCACATCAAATGCATAATTATATAGTCAAAAGAAGAATCTACTCATATTTACAATGTATAACTATTATGGAGATACATTCAAAAATGACAGATCCAGTCGTCTTGAAAGAATTACCACATCACAGCAAAGCATTCGCCTATGCCCCATTTGCAGCATTTGCCCAAATATCTAATATAATCTTATAAGAATAAAATTTAACTATCTAAAAGAACTTGTATGGGCCAAACAATGAACTTTCAAGATATAAATCATGAGATTAATCTGTATTACAAGTTGGTCCATCATGATCAAAAATATTTCCCCATTGACTTCAGTGACAGCTTATACACACAGCAACACTCTTAATATAGTAATTTCATATGCAAGATTAATTATTCATCATTCACAGAATATAAGCTAGTATACAACCATGTTGTTCTTTATAACATAATGGCAGAGACTGTGTCTTCCTCTCTGGTTGAATTTCTGCACAATCTCCTTTGACACAGTCTTCATGTCAATCATTGAGAAAACTGAAAGGTCATCTTGAATCTGTCTGTAGCCAGAAGGGCAGTTCATCAGCTCCAGCCACTTACTTAGCTTCTGTATTGGACAATAACATTTCTCTTGAAATATAGGCCCTGTAGTAAACAACATCCCAAGTCACAATAAATAAACATCAGCAGAACTAAAAGCATAACAAATTTCAACAATACAAAACTAAGTCCCTAAAAGGAAAGGTCTTTTGCATATCCAACAACACTCAGCAACTTTGACTATTTGCCATTTCTTTAGACAGCGTACAGACTTAAGCACTGCCTCATAGCCAAATACAGTCACTGCATCAAAAGAACAGCCTGAATGCTTCAGTGACGATCAGCAATCAAACCTATTCAGGTCCTGGCCCTAGGTGTCATTCAAAGACATTTCCATCTTAGGCAGTCCTAGTGCTTTTGAGGATCTGTCTAAAGAGATGCATACACATGTCTTATTAATAAAGCTAAACTAGTATTTCTAACAGACACAGTAGTTTCTCAAATTATACTGCACTATCCACAAACACTGTCCTACAGTGATGGTTTCAGCTTCAACCTTGGCAATGCACAAAGCAGAGGTCATCATTAAAAATGCCTAAAGATGATTCTAAACTTTCCAAAGCTAAATAAATGAGACAAAAAATATAATAAAATCTTATATAATAAGATTTAAATAACCTTTGATATAATACGGCGACTTTGAAACATGCTGTCCGTTGTGCTGAACAGAAATAATAATGTTTCTGTAGCCCTCAATCATTTTGTAACGAACAATGTATGACCCATCATTTCTGTCCAATATCTGTGCCCATGTTCGTGTTGCTAATTTAGTATCAGCATTTGCTATCGTCAATTCAAAAGCATCAGCTCCAAGTGAAGATGTTATACTGAAAATGCGAACACAATTAAGTAAATAATTTCTCTTTAAGAACAGTTACAGATTGGATAGATCTTGCAGAGGTATACATTCAAAACAGACGCTTTATGCATTCAAGCAATGCAGTCATCACAGACATTACCATTGCCACAAGTAAAGACATATAAACCGTGGCCGGACAAAATGTCTGCGGACAAAATGTAACGGACAAAAATGTCAGCAGAGAAAATGTCACAGACAAAATGTAACAGATTAAGGTGGGGGCTCCACCTCGTGTAACTTGCTCCCGAAGTCGCTTACGGTCGAGACATTGCTGGATTGGTTCCGGAAACAGCTGAAAACTTACTTGTTTAATACCTCATTCTTGTAAAGCGCTTTTGACTTTGGCCCTGTTAGCTATGCTTACGGCGCTCTAGAAATTGTCTTGTATGTATAATAATATAATAATAATAATAATAATAATAATAATAATAATAATAATAATAATAATAATAACAATAATAATAATAACAATAATTACATTTTGTCTGCTGACATTTTGTCCCAATGACATTCTGTCCGTGACTTTTATCCATGGACATTTCATCCTAGCACCATATCAACTGATGAATCCTAAGATACAAAGCATAAAAATTAATACTTCATGACAAAAAGGAAAAAAATTAAAGACTATTATTTTATGTACCGGTAGTGTAACTTCTTGTGAATGCTTTCAATGCTTATTAAATCTGAATGCATACAGATTAGAGATGTGTGGATACAGCAAAAAATTCCTACCCTTCCTGTACCTGTGCAAAAACTTCCTTACCCTACGTACCCACGGTTACGGGGTACAGGTACAGGACCTGTACTCCTACCCGTATACCGGTATCCATTCCTAGAGACTCCCAAGGCTCAGTATCAGTGTGAAATGTTCCAACTTCCAACTGAGAGGCAACAACATTAACGTATTAACGAAAGCAGAGTACATTTTTTAAACATGTCATATGCTGACAAGAATTTTTTAAGAGGCACATTTCAAATTTCAGTCTGTAAATGTGCGCTTTGCATCGCTTGCAGTGCCTTGCAGCCCTGCACTATAAAACATTTCAGTCAGTTTGACCGTCTAACAAATTATACATAGGCAAGCAACAAATCCCTTCACAACTGTGCCATCATGTATGATCTTGCCAAACTTCACTTTTTCCAATCAATTATCGTATCCCAGTACTGCAGATCTCAAACGAGAATCCAGCTCTCGATATTGTTTTTTCTTTAATGGTGGAGCTTCTCCAGCAAGTTGACGTTCAAATGAAAATAAATTCATGTTCTAAAATTAAAAGAAGCTGATTTGGCAAAAGCTAAGTCTGGTCCAAATTCACCGGCCCCTATTACCGGTAACCAGTTTTTCTGCCTGTTTTCGCAGGTCCCAATTTGCATAACTCGAATTCACCGGCCCCTATTGTCCAGTCCATATATCGATATCGCAGGGTCCTAAATGACCCAGCACCCAGATACACTTTTACTCCAGGACTTTTCCCTCATACTCAAGGCCTTGCTGTGCTGTATTGTATGCCTACGATAAACCAGTAGTTTTCTTTTTTGTCCATTACACTGACAGACAGACAGATACACATCATATCAAATACATTATGTAACACTGCTAACATGTCAACACACAGTAAATCTTGACAAGTAACTGCAAGAGAAAACTCCCGATTCCAGAGAATAAAAATTCAGACAACAGCCCAAACCAGCGTAATGCAAACTATCCATGCAGCAAAATATGTCACAGCACCAAATAGTGGCGTATCATTGGAGGGCCAGGGGTGGCCACCCTGGGCGCAAAATTCTAGGGGACACAAAATTTCAAGTGAAAAAGACAAAGTTATAACAAATCATAAAATAGACTGACATATGCAATTCACAAAGAAGAGTTGTAAGTATTATAATTACTTTCTCAGAATCTATTATTGCAATATGGGAATATGATGTGATGATGTTTTTTGCTTGTCAAGACATTTTGGGGAGAAGTTGGAGGCACATTACCTGTTTATGCGCGGCGCTGGCAACCCACGCTACACCACTGGCTCCAAAACAATTCTACATCTATTTGTAATAAAAGATCAGTCAGTGGGAAACAGCAAGACCAACTATGGATGGGAAGCTAATTGAAAGAGACGTGTTTTAAGCCTGGATCTGAAAATACTCAATGAATTGGAAGTTCTGACAACCAGAGGGAAAGTGTTCCAGATTTTTGGCCTAGTAATAAAAAAGGCTCTCTTACCAATTTCAGTGTTGGTTCTAGGTACATTTAACAATGAATCAGCAAACATTGTTGAATCTTGAATGACGATGATTCATGTGATTCAACATAGATTTTCAATATTGAGGTTGGCCAGACTGCAGTGTTTTAAAAACTAGACCAGTTTTGAATACAATTCTCAGTTCAACCAGTAGCCAGGGTAGTTGTCAAGATGGGCACCCTGCCGAAAAGTAGTCCATAAAAGCCAACTATAGCTCCATGGAGACAGCACGACCTAACCTAAAATTTATATAGTGCAATTTCAACGAAAAATATAATAATAATAGTAATTATAATGTGTAGTACAGCATCCCAGCCACGTGGTGCTTTGTTTCAAGTCTGAATAAAGCTAAAATTAATGCTGATTTTTCACCACATGTAGTACAGCGCCCCAGACACGGCATTAAACAAATTGCACTACAAAAACTCTGTGTATGTGGACGTGTTGGTTGTGTATACCGTAACCAAGCGTGGACTGATACAGTGACACTTTGGTTACAGAGCGTGGACGGACACATTGGGGCGCCCGTCTCAACAACTACAGAATTCTGAATCCTTTGAAGCCTTTGCATATTAGATTTGGCCATACCATTGTAAAGGGAATTGCAATGATCAAGTCTACTGCTAACAAGGGCAAATGAAAAAGTACTGTCAAAATAAATATACGAGCATCTAGTGAAGGTGTTGTTAGTAGGGATACCAGATCAGTTGGAAAGAATTTAAGGACACACAAAACACATTGGCTTGTCAGACTTTTCAGGATGCTAAAGAAGCACAAAAAACTAGCGATGATCTTTTTTTGCTTGCCAGACATTTTTAGGACGTAAACGACGCAAAATAGTTCAAACAGAAAAAAAACTAGTGATGATCTTTTTTCCTTGTCGGACTTTCTAGGACGTTAAAGATACAAAATAGCACAAAAACCAGTGATGACCTTTTTTCCTTTGTAGGATTTTTTAGGACGTTAAAGATGCAAAAAGCATAAAGATTAACTAATGATGACCTTTTTTAGCAATCAATTTCAATCGATTACAAAGTCCTTTTAATCTACTGTAGAGTAATGTCTGAAATCGGTAATCACTATTTTAACATTTAAGGACATTTTGTGTTCTTATTAAGGACAGACGCTCTTAAGGACGGGGTCACGGAATTTAAGGACTGTTCTTATCATTTAAGGACGTCTGGTAACCCTAGTTGTTAGAATACTTCCTCCGTTAACAGCGACTATCTTAGTCTATCTTACTTGCGTCCAACGTCGTCGACCGCCTGGATGAAGAAGTATCTGACTGGAAACGACAGTCTGGCGTTCATTAAGCCAGGACCCCAAAGCAACGTATTGCCTTCGTTCAGACGCTGACCATCAGCTGCAGCAGCAGTCGACGACTGAAGGACACACAGCACCACCAGCTGAACAACCGCCAAGAACATGCCACATTCACCACTGAAACTCATCGCTTTCCTCTTCCAACTGACCCACAGCCGAAGCCCGAAGGACAGGCGAGCGGGTCCGCAGGGGCTGACGGGGCACGCTGTCCACAAACAGCTACGAAAACCGCTCAGTCACGACGACACGTGTTTCGCCATCAACTGAAGGACTAAATTGCTAATCTACTAAATCCAGCATAAAAATAATGGCGCTAAAGAAGTTCCACGATGAACCTCGGAGCTCTCCGGAAGCCTAGTAGAATCAAGGAGATGGAATCCATCCATCGGAGTAGTTTGCATTATTGACAGTATTTTTCGAAAATAAAGCGGGCAATAATAATCCGATGAGCTGACCCGCTCATGTCAATTTTATATAGACGTTCAGTGGTCCGATCAGCGGCCGAGAGAGGGGGCAGATCAGCGGATATATACCCGGTAGACGTTTAGTGGTCAGATGATCACTCAGATCTGCGGCTATATAAGGGCTATAGTGCTCAGATCTGCGGAGATATAGACGGGTTAGGGTTAGATCAGCGGGTATAGAGCTATAGTGCTCAGATATGCGGCTACTGAGGGGTGCTAGGGCCAGGTGACCGGCTATACAACTATTTTATGTTATCTCTTCCATCTCCGCTGCTCTGCCCTTCCCCTCCCCAGCATGGCTCTATAGCAGACCACTAAACGTCTATATCAAACTCAGATCAGCGGATCAGGTCAGCGGATTATTATTACCCAATAAAGCCCCATTATTAGGGATGTAACTTTTCCGGAAAAGTAGAATGGCCGGAAATATTCCGGAAATTTCCGGAAATTTCCGGAATACTTCCGGAAAAGTTATAAAAGCCTTCAAAACTTCTCTTTTTTAGAGGTAAACAGACAGCAGTGGACAAAATTAATTACCGCAGGTCCCACAGCTAAGAAAACGAAGTTTTATTATATATTTTTGGCACATAGGGGGGAAAATTGGTTGAAAACGGGTTCTCCGATATTTTAACGAGATCCCGCCAATTTAAGTATTCTACTTGCTGCTCAGGGAACCAGCTTCACCTTATGAATATTCACGGTTTTGTCGCATTGAGTGCTGGTGAGAGTGTGAGACTATGGGTAAATACCGTAAAATAAACAAGTGTTTAGTTTTGTTTTGTGACAATTCGTTAATTTTTCGCCGAACATCGAGATTTATTATAGTTTTAACAAATCAGACAGCAAAACGGCGTCGCGTACTCTGGTAACTGGTTCTCTGCGACTTCCGACTCAGACATTATATAGCGCTACCATACTGACAGTTGTTAACTTATTAACAAATGCCCAACAAATGAATAGTTATAAATAGTAATAATGATAAAAAATAATAATAGATATCAGTAATAGTAATCAATAGTAATAAACACTAATAATAAACAGTAATAATAATTATAATAAATAACATTAATAATCAACTTTTCCTTTCCGGAAAAGTACCTCAGAAATTTCCGGAAATTTTCGAAAATTTCCGGAATTTTCCTAACTCACATCCCTACCATTATACAGTCGGACAACTGGCTTAACTTCCTAAGCATAATTAAAACCTAACAGGTGAGAAGTATATGTAGCAGAGTAGTTTAATATTCCTTGAGAAATAAATCGATTGATTGATTGATTTATATTATTCGGGCTGACAGCACTAGCATGATCAGGGCTGGAAATGTGATTTTTTAAAAACCTAGGTATTTTAATTTAAAAAAAAACTAAAAACTTGAAAATTAGGTCACCGACCATTGCGTGCTTCTGAAGTTCTGACCTATCCGTGCCGAGGGCAGAGCATTCATCTAATCACTTGTGACTTTATATTTCAGTGTTTTGTGGAGCGGATGTTCTGGTTTGTTGTTAGATAAAATTTCGCAATACTAGTTGGCCAGGTCTGTTCAACGCCTGAATAAATTATTATTATTATTATTATTATTATTATTATTATTATTATTATTATTATTATTATTATTATTGACGATTTATAAAGCGCAGTGTAACATAGCCATCAGCCAAAATCAAAAGCGCTGTACAGTCAACAGTCAAATATAAGATCTTGTGAACAAGTGCGTTATCAGGTCTTTGGCAAATGTCTCGGCCTCTCGGGATAAGTAACGGTAATCCCGGTCAGCGCATCAGGGAGCGCATTCCACAGAAGTGAGTTTCCACGAGTCATTGAACGCTCGCCGAACTTCGTAGTCTTTGTATTTAATTGGTATTTATATTTGATTTTAAAACTTGTTTTAAAAAATGTAGAGCAACGAAATTTCTTCAGCTGCCTCGGTAGGTCGCCGATTCGCAAGCTGTCGATTGGCTAAGTAAGTAAGTAGGTAAAATCTCGTTAATTTCTATAGCGCTTTCAAAAGCAGCACCGAAATAGTTCCTTATTCCTAGGCGCTTGATCTTAAAATGAAGTAGCTATAGCCAAAGGTCGGGTCGTCCATGCAGGTTCATTTAATCCAAAGGGCCAGTGGTTGGGACGTTACAGCTATAGGGAGGAAATGATTTTGAAGAGAAATGGTACAAGTCTAAAAAGAAAAACTTCAGGAGATGCAAGACTGGAAGGAAATTGTGGCTCAGAATTTGTTATATGATCATGGTGTCGACAGCAGAGGGATGCTGGAATTGACTTCTAAAGTTCTGATGCAGCATATGAAAAGGCTCGATTGCAAATTGTGAGCGATGATTAATTCAGAGGACGAAGGAGAGTGACATGAGAGGAAGATCGAGTAGATCGAGGGTGTTGTAGGTTTATCAGGTTTCGTAGGTAGACTGGTTTTGATGTGTGAAGTGAGTTATAAGCCATCGATATTACGGTATTTTATATTTAATGTGTTCTGCAGCTCTGCTATTTTCAGCCAGTGTAGAGATTTGAGTAATGGAGTGTAATGTGGCAGAATTTAGGTGATTTGATAACTGCGTGAGCTAAGGCATTCTAAATCGATTGGAGTTTACAACTTAACATATGGAAGCTTTTGGAAGATTTTGAAATAGCGAGAGGCACAGTAGGCTAACTTAGAGTGAACTATTGAAGTGGCGATAGTGGAAGCAGTTTAATATCAAGGTAGGAATGAAGGCGGCATGGATCTTGAATGTGAGCATAACAGGGTTTCAATAATGGGTGGATATGTGAGCTGTGGATATGTGAGCTGCAGAATTTAAGGAGTCAAAAGTAAATCCAAGATTTTTGCAGTTGGAACAGGGGTAATTATTGTGTCTGGGGCTAAAATCAGTGTGGGATTTTCAATTTTTTTCAGTTGTGGCAGTCCAATTAAAAGAATTTCTGTGTTGGAAGTATTGAGAGCAAGATTTGCTGACATCCATGATGAGATTACCAAAAATGCTATTGTGTCCGGGACATTTTGCCACCTGCACCCACTGCATCGATCAGTTGCCCCAAATGTCGATTCTCTCTATTTAGTCTCACTGTCTCCAAGGCATTCTCCTGACTTTAAAGAAGTTCTGTTTATAGGTTCAAGGGAAGTTCCTATTTATGCCTGTCTTGTAATCAGTGTTGGCAGTAGCGATTGTGAAAAGGGCGATCAGTCCACCCTAACAGCCAAGCTTCCCGAGGGCAAGACGTTTAGAAACTAATTGAACCACAACCCTCTTTGCTAATAATATTTTTTACATAGCCAATTAAAAATATTTAATTTTTCTTAAATTTATTTATGCTCTCCACTTACAGTGAAATTCGGTGGATAGCTAACTTATGTTTTTATTTGTCATGGATATCATTTATGCTTCTAGAATTAGACTATTGACAAATTCTGAGTTGTTGTTTATAAAATTATACTAAAACTTGTATATTGTCATGCAGTTGGAAGTATTATATAATATACAAGCAAAGGTTTTAATGCTTGAATTGGAGACTTGCTGTATTTAATATCTTATGCAACTGCTTAATGTACACTGTTTTTACTGATTGTGTGGTTCCACTGATGTTTTTAAGGTTATGGCAGTGAATCGCTAATTCACTCAATTTTAATTATATTTTTCTTTATGGCTTTGCAGTTGGTGATTTGAGGAATGGCCGTTTCTCAGCCTTGTTATTACATTCGATCACCACTTGCTCGAGCGGTCTACAGCAGAATAATTGAAGATCAATCGGAGCAGTCGTGTAATCACTCTTATGTATGTTTCTGTGTCTTCTAGTTAGTCAGTTAGTTAGTTAGTTAGTTAGTTAGTTTGCATAGCCAGCAGTGGGCTGTTGCGTTGCCTCAATACTGTTTCCTCTAAGAATGGAACGTTGCCAGAGGGAGGTGGGCAACGTTCCCTCTAAGGTGGCAAGGCAGGTGCGCGCAGCACAGCATGCACTGAGTAGGTCTAAAAATGTCCTGCGCGCAACTTTCATCGACTATTAGCGTGTGAAATTCAGATTAACGAATTTCGCTCATTATCGCTTCCTGAACAACTGCATTTATGCATGCAACAAATTCAAATGCATAATTTTTGCTGTGCCAACTCTCAGGAATTGTGACATATTTGGATAAATGTTCATGAATATCCTGAACTACTAGCATTGATGCATTCATTGAACTTGCTAACAAAACATTGTCAATTAGAATTTTCACTTGCTCACCTGTACTACGCTGACGATCGCTATTTTCTGACCTCATCTCTCGATCGATGGTTGATAATGTTAACAAATTATTTATACTGCTTCGACACCTCAGCCTGCTCAATTCCGCAATTGAACCCAAATGTGCCTTGTGCATTGTGTGCCTTTTCATGTAATCCATCTTCTATTGATCCCAGAACTTGCCCCGAGCAAAATCGCAGTTAGACTTAGCATCAGAGCAGATCTTACAAATAACTCCTTCTATATCAGAATAAGTAAAAATGCTTCCTAATTCCACAGGAATATGCTTTTTTGAGTCAACAGTTTCTGTTTCGATAAGTTCCTTTAACCCAAACGATTTAAATGTAGGCCTAAGTGCAGCCTTTTTTCGAGGTGTTATAGCAACCGGATTTTTTCGCTTTGACATGATTTAATTTAATTTTTAATTTAATATAAAAAATTCTGTAACAATCGATACGCCTTGTAGTCTAGGCCTACTCTAAACTCTTTGGAAACTGCATTAGAAATGAAACTGAAATTATGAATACCAGATTCTAAAACTCGAAAGCCCTACGCAGGCTACGCTCTGACACGGCTTAATGGCATGAGGCCCTATACCCTAATTAGACCCGAGTATGTATTTTGTCATTAACATCGGGTCCGTCGCGTTTGAACTCTGTATAATGGGAATGGGATGCACCCACTGACCGGCTCGCACTAATGCTTCCATACGTGAGCCGTCCCAAAATAATGAATGAGGATATCCCTTACTGTGTGATAAAGGGCGGACATCATAAAATATAAAAGCACCCAACCGTTGCCAAATGGGAACTCCGTCTTAATGACCTTATCGTAAAATGTCAACCGATGAAATGTCAGCAGCTAATTGATTAAATTCAAAATTTTAATACATGCAAATAATGTTACTTTTGCCGAAATTATTTCACTGCGCGCAAAATATTTTCAGTGCGCGGCAGGATTAAACTTGCTGCGCGCGCACGCACGCGCGCAGCTTAGAGGGAACGTTGGAGGTGGGAGGGATGTTGTTGTTGTCCTGTCGGAGCGGATCGATCCATCTCTTTCTAGGTCGCCCCAGCAGATGCTGCCAGGAGGGATCAGGGCAACATCCAGATGTCAGGTCAACCTGATGCCGTAGGACTCAGTGCATGTGCACATCCTCTTTGAGGCAACCTACATGGCCAAATAGAGCAAGACGACGCTTGGACAACATTTAAGTTAACTGGGGTAGTGCTGCACGCTTGAGGACTTGTGTCTTCTAAGATGCTTGAACTTATACGAAGTACATTGAAGATGTCCTCTGCCATTATGCTGCTGTGTTGTACATCAACTTTATTTAGTCTTTATTGCCATTTATACGCATTTAATCAGTTTCTAATTACCGGTATTGTGAAATATCTATGCATTTTTTATTATTGTTTAAATATCTCTCAGTAAAAAATCTGTTTTGCATTATTGCCCTGTGAAAGATGTGACTTTTATCCATTCAAGTGACCTCCCTTTTATGAATTTGACTTTGACTAAGATAAAACTGAAATATTGCATATTGTGAGAACTGTTTTCCTCTAGAGCAGTGATTTTAATATCACAATGCTTTCAACCTAATGGCCAGAAAACATTATTGTGTGTTGATGGACATTTGCATTATTTAACATTTTAAAGCTAATGTGTTTCATTGTGAACCTATTCATATGGAAGCTTTTTGTTTCAATTCGTTAGCAGTAATAAGTTCTGATTAAGGCTGTAATCATTGTCGCGATATCACGTTATTATTGTGGAGCCGATCGTATCGCGATATTGCAATATGTTTCCATTGTCGCGATATTGTAATAACGCTATAAAAGTTATGGGTTTATTTGGTTGCTATAGAAACTATGCTCATGAATATTAATGAGTTGCCATCTTCTGAAGTTTCGGTGTGAGACTTTATGTTAAAAAACTTTGTTTTGCGCTATATAAACAGTTATTATTATTATTATAGTATCAAAAAGAAGAACATAATGCCATTTTCTTTTTTTCTCTTTGACCAAAGATCATATACAGTATACACAGTATTACACATGATCTTTGCCTATGATGATATCGCGATATCGTCGTAGAAATAACTACGATATCACGACAGAAAAATTTCCTACAATTACAGCCCTAGTTTTGATCTAATTGCCTTTAAGACTGATTTTGGAAATATTTTCTTTGTGGTAATTCCTCAGATGTTTTCAAATATGCCTTTTGAGGCAGCTGAGGAAGAGTCCTTGAGATGCCATTCCATGACACTGTAACACATGCTTTGCTTTGCAGCTGCAGACAATATAAATCTTTTATTTTCCTCAGTTACTTTCATTAACTGAAGATTTTGTTATTTATTCTTAAGGTGGTCTCGGTTCAGTTTGCAATCTTTGCATCAATTGTTTAAGACTTCTCAAGTGGTGAAGTTTCTAAATTTCTGGATGACTGATGTTCTGTTTGATGTCTGCCAGAAGGCACACCCTGAGTAAATGGAACAGCAGGGAAAATGGATTCAAATACTGAAAAGTGCCTGACAGAGATGTGGGTTCTTTCCAGAATCATTTATTGTTTATGGTGAAGAAACCATAATAATTAAAGAGGATTTAAAAGGAGTCAGTGTAGGTGAACACAACAGTAATAACCTAAGATTTGCAGATGATGCAGTGTTTAATCTGATACACCGCAGTGGTTGCAGAAACTGCTTAAGCGGGTAATTTGAGAAAATGAAAAGAAAGGCTTTAATGTAGTGATGGGCACAAATTTTTATCCGAGGGCCACAAAAGTGTCTGCGATGAAAGCCGAGGGCCGCACACATTTTTCGGCATTTAGGATTAAATTTTTAAGTAGTTTCCAAAACGATTTTAACATAGCGTATTACATACTGTGCAGTGTAAGTAATTATTAATAAGCCAAGACTGTCAAGTCGAAGAAAAGTTAGTAAATATTAAAGCATTATTTCTACTGTAGTTAACGATCAAGTGCCAAAGTGTAAATCCAATTTGAATGCTGAACATTAAGGTGTTGTCAAATGTTTCATATGTTTTAGAAGGCCTCACATTAATGTAGTATCTCTCGATGTCAGGGCCGTACAAAAGGGCTTCGAGGCCGCACTTTTGCCCATCCCTGCTTTAATGTAAACATCAAGTAAACATATTCTGCACTGAGATCTCCAAGATAAAATAAACTCCAACTGTACAATCTACGTAAATGGAGAGAAAGAAGATTAAACAAGTCGCAATATTCAAATATCTGGGAAGCCGGTTAACCAATGATGCTATAAGTGAATTAGCTATTACAACAAAAGTATAAATGGCCAAAACAACCTTTGCCACTCTAAAACACCTACTAACAGACACTTGGCAATAAAAACAATGATAATGGGTGGAATTATGGAACTAAACTTGAAGCCGCCAGTAGTATGTGATTCATAAGAAAAATGTTGAAAGTATCATGGACCAATAGAACACGAATTAATACTTGAGGTGGCTGGAACACAAAGAAATTGTTGTCTACCACATGGGAAGGACGGCTACAATTTTTGGCACATAGTGAGGAAGAACGGAATAGAATACTGGTAACTACTGGAAATGTCGAAGGCAAAAGACAAAGACAAAGAATGGCATATATCAGCAGTCTATTGACTGTATATTGTAGAAGCAGTTACAATAGAATTAGAATCCATGCACAGTACAAACAACAGAGAGAAGTGGAAGTCCATAGTTGCAAAAACAGAAATACATGGCACTTGAAGAAGAAGTTTGATTTTATTAATGTACTTAGTAATGGAAAGTTCAACTCGTGCAACAACGAGATTGGCATATATGGCTTCATCTTATTTTAACATTTGATGAATTGTTTTTGTGATTTTTGTTGTGATTGTTGGCTTCAGTGGTACTCTGTCAATCTTGAGCACTTCTCAAGTGACTTGAAAACGAAGTTCTTGCAGCTTGGAAAGGATAATGAGACGCAACGGTTTCTCAAAGATTGTGGTGAAAAGTCCGACTGGCTGTTTACACAGATATTTCACTCACTTGTGAAGTTCATACTGTCTTGGGTGATGAACAAGACTTCTATAAACGGGTCAGTTAGTTTCTGTTCTTTCGGATTAATTGAGCAACTATGCAATTAAACCTCTAATGATGACTCATGGATAAACGTTTTTTGGGTGTTTATCTTGTTGTTTATATATGGTTATTGTGAGATGACATTAAGTAGTGTAGATCTGGTACTTTGGTCAAGCTTTAATGATAACTATGTTTCTTGCAGACTTCTTAAACGTGGTTCAATGTTCATCTTTTCTCAAGATCATTTCAGTTCACTGATGGAGATTGATTCTCACCAGAAACGAGACCGATTACTTGATCTAGGTGTGAATAAAAACTTTTAAAGATGTCTGTGAGGACATATTTTGTTATTTTTATTATTTTGATCATTAACTTTGACTGTGATTGCTCTCTTTACAGTCAGTTATAAATTATAATAACTATAAAGCATCTGGGAGATGATCAATTTGGATTCCGGAGAGGAAGAGGCACGAGAGGTGCCATCGGTGTGATGAGGGTCATAAGTGAAAGAAAGGGGTGCATTGGATTGACCTTCTAGTGGTGCACCCTGTGAGTACCCAATTCTATTGGGGAAACTAATGATCCTACCTTGCTGACTAGGCATTCGCTAAAAGAAGAAGTGAAAGAAACATTGAATGCGGAAAGATATCTATGTATTCTTGAAGAATTACTGAATCAGGCGTACAGATTATGTATTATACGATGTTTATGTGTAAAATACATTTATTTTAATGAACTTCTAACTACCGAAATATCTTCACAACAAAGTAAGAAGCGCCATAAGGGATCGTTGAACTGTAGATCAGTAAGTAAGTGTCTGACATCTAACAACAACATCTAACATGTATGTTTTGTTGACTGTGAAAAGGCATTCGATCGAATGCAATGGCCTAAATTGTTTAAAGCATTGAAAAGACTAGGAATTGATTGGAGGGACAGAAGGCTGATTAGGAATCTATACATGGAACAAACAATACAAATACGGATTGGGAATGATAACTCAAAGACCGGAGAAATCGGAAGGGGATCACGACAAGGCTGTCCACTATCACCTCTGCTATTCAACATGTAGATGTTGATTAATATTGAGGAACTAATGAGAGAGGCACTAGAAGAAGAAAGAGTGGGAATAAACATTGGATTGAAAATTATACAAGCCATTCGCTTTGCAGACGATCAAGCGATGCTAACAGGGAGTAAAACAGGGAGTTAAGAGAACAAAGAATAATGGACAAAATAAATACAACATCAAAAGAATATGGCATGAAAATAAACACACTAAAACAAAAATCATGGTAATAACAAAGAGCAAAAATCCACCTAGATTCACCATAATGGTTAATGGAAGAGAACTGGAACAGGTTACACAATTCTGCTACCTTGGGAGCCTAATTACAGAAGATTCCAGATGCCAGAAGGAGATAAAGGGAAGACTAGCGATGGGAAAACAAGCCTTTTGGACAGGGGAGAACTGGTAAGAGGAGGATGGCGAAATAGAGAACTAAAGAAGAGACTGATAAAAGCGTTGATATGGAGTGTCACTTTATATGCCACAGAAACCTCGACTCTCCAGAAAAAGGACATACAAAAGCTGGAAGCATTCGAAATGTGGATATATGGAGAAGAATGGAAAACATTAAGTGGATGGACAAGAAAACAAACTATGAAGTACTACAGATAGTGAACGAACAAAGATCGTTAATCAGCACCATCAAAAAAGACAAAGGAGCTGGATTGGACACGTACAGTACTAAGGGGTGAATCATTACTCAAACAGTAATTGAGGGAAGTATATCAGGAAGAAAGACAAAAGGAAGACGAAGGAAGATGCTACTGGACTGGATGATGAAAACAGATGCACAGCGTCACAAGACCTATGCAGAAATGGAGCCCTGAACCTGTCCCAGGGCAGAAAACATGATAATGATGATAAATTATAATGTATGTCCTCACAAATTCAGCATTTTAGGCATAATTATGTCAGGCATATAATTATAATGATAATTCAGTAACTCAATTTTGTGCCTTTTGCTTGTGATTGGCTTAACAAGCTGGGCATAATATATAAAGTTTTCTAATTGCTTTGCAGTATTCAGTGTTTCTCTACTCATTATGTTTCTGTTATTTTGCTCTGCCTTAACTTGAAACCAAGCTGTGTGCAAACTATTTTTTATATAGATATTGTGATTGTCTAGGTTTAGAATTGATCTAATTTTGTTTTCTATTATTATTATTGTCCCAGAGCTTTTCCTTGCCTATAGATTTGTTTTGCTTTGATGTTTGAGGTGGGAGATGGAATGATCACAAGACAGATGGCATCCTTTTTAATGAAGTCTTTGTGACTGAGATGTCGGCAACAATGAAATGGCGTTTGAATGAACATGGCTTCAAGTGAGATTAAAACCTTTTCAAACAGGAATTATAGCACAAATGGATGCAGAAACTAAGTTAGGAATATCTCAATATTCACATGCATTTAAAATAAATTGATTACATTTTGCTCTCCAGCTTGATTATTAATCTTGGATTCTTTCTTCAATTTTGATTTATCTCTGATTCTATTTTCTCTGTGTCTTGCTAGTGTTATTTATGTCAATTTCTTTATCTGAATATCTGTTGTTCCTTAGGATATGCAGTATTTACTTGTCTATCATTTAGATTTCCTCAGTGCTCCTTCAGTCTTTCCGTTATTCCTTGACTTTGTTGGTTTTGTGGAATCTGATTTAATACAGTCACGTTTAGAGTTAAATCTTTTGTAAGATTTTAATTTTACAAAACGGCCTTCTCATTTTCTTGTTCCGATTTAATTTATAGTTTATGTGTCTTTGCCTGTGATTTCTAATTGTGATAATTTTCTCTGATCCTTTGAAATCTCTGCTTTTAGTTATCTGTATTTTATTCTTTGCCTTATAATTTTATTTGTATTCTGTTAGTGTGTTGAGAGCTCTTCAAAATGCTTTATGCATTTTGAGGACAACCATGGCAATGATATATGGCAAACTGGACTGTAAAAACTGTAGGGAGAAAAGTCACCGGCTTTTAATGGGGAGTTGGTTTCAATTGTGCTTTTTCACATGCTTTGCAGAAAGAATACAATTGCATACCATAGCATATGAATGGCCTCTGAAATCATGAGCTTTTTGTTATTTTCTCAGTGTCAGCTGTCTGCTGAATAACAGTAAATGTTGTGATATATATCAGAAATATGCTCACATATACATAAGTTATTTGCCCTAATTTTGACAAGCACAGTTGTAAATAGAAGAAGATTTTATCTTCAAAGTGTATGTAGAATTGCAGCAAAATTGATGACAAGGATGATGATGATGACACAGTGGTACTTTGTAGATTGTTAGATACAGAAGAATGGTTTAGTGACACACAAGAGAAGTATGATGTCATTAGCTGTCTCAATCTACTCGACAGATGTGAGCGACCAATTGAAATTCTTTGAACACATTCGATCAATGTTGAAACCAGGATCTGGGAGATTGCTTTTGGCTATTGTTTTGCCATTCAGTCCCTATGTAGAATTTGGTATGGCTAACAATTGATAAGCCACATTGTTTATATAAATCATGATTACACATCCACATTTTTGCACGGAGTTAAAGTTAAATGTCTCTGTATGTTTTATTTAATTTTACTTTTGTAGTAATTGTAAATTCTTTTAAATTAGTTGTAACTTTATCACTTAGCTGTGTATTTAATCCGACCAAAAAGTCTGATTGTAGCTCAATTATAATTATTTCTGTCCACGCCATTTTTTCCTTCCATATAAAGTAGAGACATGAAATATCATTTGATTTCTTTAAGTTTTTGATATAAATGTTACCGTGTTATGTTTATGGAACATGGTATTTCTGCATGTATACATTTTATGCAGAGTGCAGGTGTATGCTAATTCATTTATGCAATTGGTTTTGCACTTAGTGGGTATTGTTGACAGCCACTTGTAGATATTTTCATCAAAATATAACAATATGAACCATCTGACAAATTAATTTTGTATGAGAAATAATTTAGAACAAAATTATTACTTTACAAATTAATTAAATATTCTTAACCAGAGCCTTTTAATTGTACAACTAGAAAGATGCTGCCGCTGCCGCTTTCGCTCGCAGTGCAGGATAATACTAATCCAATACCTATACCTAATACCCAATCATTGAATTCATGCTGAACAACATTTCAATGACTGTACATACGCCACCTAGCCAAGCTCTGCGCGCCACGTAATAATTAGGCCTATATGCGTTAAAATCATGCAACTGTGACCATTTGTGACGCTGTACACGTATTTTTTTTGTATGCGTTAAAATGCACGTTAAAATTTCAAGCTATGAACAATTGTTACCAATAGCAACGCTCGACGCCCCACCCTCTCACGCTGCAATGACTCGACTAAGCCATGCTAAACTACGAACAATTGTTACCAATAGCAATGTCGTCTTGAACATCGTCCACCAATGCATCGCGCCACGTAAGGACTAAACTGTCTACCAATAGTCAATGCTCGCCCACCAACGCATCGCGACGTAAGGACTAAACGGTCTAAACCGTCTACCAATAGTCAACCAATCAGAACGCTTGAAAGTAACAGACAGAGAGACATACAGATAAGGATTTTAATATGATAGATTACAGATAAGGATTTTAATATGATAGATAGTTTGCTGTTATTTTGCAATTTTTACTTAACTACAGCATTGTCAAACAACACTGACTTCTGACTTTAGCCCTAATTAAGTAAATTATTGTAGCATCATTGTCATGATCATCATCAGCCACTATTGACTCCATCTTTGCATTCCATCTTTTCTATATGCTCCCCATTCCTGCCAATTCAGAGCTCGCTTTGTAGCGTAACTTTTGTAGGTTGCTTTCATGCCATGTGCATTTTGCATTTGTAAAGTAGTGGGAAAATCTATGCCATCATGCTATTTTATGCAGTCTTTCTTGTTGGAGTCCATTATTTCCAGCACCAGAGCCTTAATCTTCCAGTCATATTTCATTTGGCCTGTGTTTCACCTTTAGGGTTTCTTTGTTTAGATTTTCTTCTGTTTCCATTTCACTGACCAATAATATTTCAACCATCCAATCCATGTTTTCCCAGAGCATTTGCCATGCTGTTATTTTTAGCAGCTTTGCTTTGAATGTAGAGGGATCCGTAGAGGAAGATGCTAAGATTGTATATATGAGTTACTCCTTTCTTATGTTTAAGTTAGTTGCTTTGCTCTTCGACAGTTCCATCAGTCAGGTTTCCAAAGCCACGTGTTCTTATTTTGCAGAGCTCAGCAGTCTAAATGTAATGTAAATGTAATGGTGATTCCTATTTATCAAGTTATATTTTATTGTTACATTATTTTATAGATATCACTAATAAAAGGCTTTTGTTGTTGTTGCAGGTGTTGGTAACCATCAAATGCAGCATCTAAATATTTGTGGCAAGACCTTTGAAGAACAAGTGCAGAGTTTGACCAAAAACGTCCTTGAACCTTTAGGCTATGTACTTGAGCGCTTTTCACGGCTGCCGTACTTGTGTGAAGGAGATCTTCATCATTCCTTCTACTATCTGTCGGATGCTGTTTTTGTTTTGAGTCTTAAATAAAAATATCCTAGCCATTAACTACTTCATTGTTTTATACTGTGTTTTCATTTGGAAACTCAGCTGCAGAAACTATTGTTTTATTTAAAATTGTAATATACATGAAGTGAGCAGAGATTAATTATTTTGAATAGAAATCCATTAATATAATTAGTACATCCAAGACTTTGAAACTTTTAGTTGCAGCTTATTAAGATACTAATTGCATGATATTCAAACTCTTGCCATTTCTATTTTAAATATATAAAACATTCTGCAAACCTATTGATAAAAATCCAATTTATTTTTGAATTTACAACACATAACCTATGAATAGCTTTTAGATATATTATTATTATTATTATTAGCATCAATCATTGAGGTGTGCCCCTGGTGGCTAAAAATGTTGGATTTCATCTACATGTATATCATCCCCACTGGAGGTAGGCTAAGTGGTCAAACCTACACTGCTCTTTGAAAAATTGACCACTGAAACCCAAAAACATTACTAAATCATTTATGTTCATAGTTTTAACAGATTCCAGCAAATATCTGTCTGTTCACATAACAAGACATTAAACTTTACGTAATTCAAAAACACTTGTGCGTTTACCAAGTGATGATGTTCTGCACGTGTATCTAGACGAGTTTCTCAGCAAGATAGTATTGTGTAAAAAATTATATAAAGTTGTCAGTCTAAGACTCTATATCATACTATATGATGGTATGTGACAATTGTTTCAGTGTAAAAAATATTAGCCACAGGCTATTAGAATACACTAACACTGCTACATATTTCATGCAGCTCATCCACATGTTTAACACTCAGAAATACAAAATATATCACATTGAGTCAGTGTCTATGGTAAATGTGATTTGCTAAAATATTTCTAAGAATTTGTCATATATAAAACACCATCACACATAGACTCTTTGATGCCACTGCTTCAATGTTTATAAATCAACTTATGGCTGTGAAACACAATCATTGAGTTTGAATAAAATATTCCTTAAGCAATTGCTGATTAAAAGTATCATCAACATCTACTTGCTCAAAACATATATTATGTGAATGCAGTCTTGAGTGTTTTAAAAGTCTCCAGACGTCTTGTTGAGTCACAATTGAAATTGATTGGCAGTGCAGGCCAAAGGTGTGGCTGTTGTCTTGCAAGGTTTCTATCAAAAGTAAGCTGCATTGCAGTTTCCATTGCATGCACCATTGCTGATCCCATGCCATAGAGCTCCTTCATTTCTTTATTACGTTGTTCATCTGGTCGTTCTTTTGGTGGTTCAATGGTTGCTTTAGTTTTTCCAAAAGAAACTAAAGCACAGAAATCAAAACAGGACACCTTAAGTTGATGAAAGTGTTGAAGAAACTGAAAATACCAGAACATATAGAACAACACCAGACAGCTCCATCTACTAGTGCAGCTGTTATGAAACTAAGCAGTTAAAAACTAGAATCAGCAAATGCATTTATACAGAAGTAAAAATGATCTCAAGAAAGAAGCCAAAGCAGTTAACAGTTACTAAGGGGCTGTCCATATAGTACGTATGCACCGAGGGGGGATTTGCGTACGGAAGCGTATGGGAAACTCCTGTTGAGAATGCACCCCAATTATACCTCAAGTACGATCAGAGCTTCTGTACAGCCCATACAAGTGCATTGTGCAAATCTCCCGCTATGACTTGGGAATTTTCATGTAACCTATAAATGACTTCAGTTGACACAAACCTTCAGAAAGTCCAACAATGATGTCACAGCCAGAAGGATTTTGCTTCTTTGAATCTAAAGCAAGATCCATATCTGTGCCAAATGCTAACCTCATCATCAACTAATAATTAATTTAGCAATCAAATGCTGCAAACAATATTTAACACAAAGCATCACAAAGTAATAAGCAAATCTGTAACAATATATTCTTATAAAATCTCTCTGGTCAGTCATTAAAAAGGATTTGTTCCAAGTCAGAACCAAGTAAAATATAGAATCTGTTCTCAGCAAAATGAATGTCAATTGTCTGATCATCAATCTAAATTTGAAGAAGCACAAAATATAACAATTCTTATTATTTACCTCTCTCCTTTCTATGTCTAGCAGATTGTGTAAAGAATTCTTTCATGTCTTCTGTTATCTCCATTTCAAATTCAGTGCTGTCTGTGCCGTCAAAAATTAAGTCCAGCTGATTTTCATTCGAACTTTGATCACGTAAGTGAACTTCAATGTAGCACTGTGAGTGGCCTGACAATTTCTTTCTATTACGACGAGATCGACTTCGCTTAGCCGATTTCCGAGGTCTTGCTCGTCGCTTTGACCTCTGTGCACTCGTGCACCTATCAGTCTTCTCAAATCCGTGCCCTGTTGAATATTGGGAACAATTGTCATGGGGCCTGCTCATGACAGACGATGCCTTCAATGTCTGTCGATGCAAGTTGAGCCATTCTGTGTAGAACATGTAGGCCATTTCAGCATGGTATACAATTTGTGACTGGCAGTAGCGCTCGTAGCAATCCGTGTATCTTTGAGTCAATTCGTTGAAGTCAGGATGGCGAATAAACCAATTAGATGCGCGAATGAAGTTGTTGCAATACGAACGGCAGCTGTCAACCATTCGTAGAAGTTGCGTCCTTTGAGCGTCATCTGATTCTTTGACTCCGCTCACATCTTTCTCATTGCAAATGTTTGAATTCGACCCGTGACAGCCATAATGAACATCGCTGGATTTAAATTTATTCGAATAGGATTCTGCCATAGCGCCACTCAGTATTCTCCTAAAAGTCAAAACTTAATCCAAAGCCCTCTAAAAATTATCACCAGGCAATCACTGCAAACATTTCGCAGCACTCGTAGAATTCACGAAAACCAAAGTAAAACCAAAAATTTAAAGTATATTTGGTTAGACAAAACTAAAGTTAGTAAAACTCTGATTTCCTTGTTATCGTCCGCAAATAAAATCCAAAAATATAGCGCAATTTTTGGTGCGCCCTATTTTAATAATAATAATAATAATAATAATAATAATAATAATAATAATAATAATAATAATAATGTTTGATGTGTAGGGTAGGCCCTATATGTTATAAAATACACAATTCTTTGAATGATAATAACTTTATTATAAAACGATAATTTGCAGGACGCTAATGGAAAAATATAATTGTAATTTCTAATATTTTATTAAATTTGATGTATACGATAATTTGATACTTGTATTGTTTGACCTTGCGTTTTGTCAATGTGGTTATAAATAAAGATATTGTGTATATTAGATAGTGTACATACATGCAAAATACTGTAGTCCAAGACCGGAAAATGCATGAATGCATGTGTTACTTTTAAAATTATTAGAACTGTATTTCATGGGCGATTTAAAGTCCCCACCATAATATGCAATATCCACCCCAAAATGAAGGGGGCATATTTCTGGCGGGGTCAAGTTTAAAAAAATTATTCTATCGCCCAAATGTTGACACCAGGTTAACGCCACTGAATATTTGAAACACAGATTAGATCCAGTGGCGGCTCTAGGATTTGGCAAGTGGGGGCCGTTGGGGCAACTTCTAATCATGGGGGCCAACCATTTGTTGTTTAATGTATGTAGCATTAAGTATAGGGTCCCAACTGGGGGGGCCACTGGGGGGGCCAGGCTCTCAATAGGGGGGGCACGGGCCCCCCTGGCCCCCCAGTGGAGCCGCCACTGATTAGATCCCCGAAATATGTAAATAGAACGAGCAATTAGTAAGAGCTTTTTCTCTGGTTGGCCCAAACATCAAGAACTCTTTTCCCTTGGCTGTCAGATCTTCTAGGGAATTGAGTATTTTCATACCTATAGGCTTAAAACAAATCGCATCCAATTATCATTTCCCCCGAGGCCTATCTCGCTGTGCCCAATGACTGATCTCTGGAATGACTTGGTCTTTTTCTGATGAATTTGCCACCGATTTAGTTATAAACCTGTGAGCATAAGAGCTAGCGCTATAAAATTACACAATAATTAATGTTAAATGAAGGCGCTAGATAAGTTTGAGCTGCGCGGCGGTAGAAATAAAAGCTCTTTTGGGCCTTTGATGTAAGTCTTTTGTTGTAATTAGATTTATTATAAGATATTTGCAAATAATTTCGTATTTTAAATCATTAAATCGATCATCATCATTAAATCGAACTTGACAAGAGCTGCATGTACAAGCTCCGTCGGCTCCGCCAAGTCAGGAAATCACTTTCCACCTCCGCTGCCCTACAGTGCGTTCTCGCCTCAGTGGTCTCCTCTGTTGACTATTGTAATAGTCTTGTCTATGGTATTCCTGAATATCTAATATCCAAAATCCAGAATATCCTCAACGTCGCCGCCAGACTAATCTACCGCCAGGACCGCCGGGCGAGCATAACACCTCTCATGAGAGACAAGCTCCACTGGCTTCGCGTCCGAGAACGCATTGTCTTTAAGAGGTGCCTCATAATTCATGGCATCATCACCGGCCAAGCCAGTCCGGAGTACCTAGTGCGACTTGTAATACCCTCCAGTGAGTCAGTGACACTCTCAGACGATCGACACTATGATCATTATCCTCTCTAGACCTTGTTGTCCCGAGGCCGCTCAAGATCCCTACCCTAGGAGATCGCGCCTTCTCACGAGGCGGACCACTTCTATGGAATACTATTCTGCCGGAAATCAGAAGGATCAAAGCCCGACCCATCTTTAAAAACAGACCGAAAAACCATGTATTTTGGGAGTCATACCCTTTTTAAAGCGCCTTTGTCTTTGGCCCCGCTATGCTTACAGCGCTATATAAATAGTCCAGTATACATACATACATAATTCTGTACTGCGATTAGCTTATGTGAACGGTTTTACTTAATGATTTGACAATAATATCTCTTCATTTTATAGCGCCGGTTGAAATTGACTTTGACTGCCTGGGTATACAACCTTGACAACCACAGGGGTACTTTTCAGTTATCTGGACCCCAGTGAAGTGTAATGGCTGTTCGGTCGGGAACCTGACCCTAACGTAATCCTGACCCTAACCTAACCCTGACTCTGACCTAACCGGCTAACCCTGACCCTAACCCTAACCATAACCCTAGCCCTAACGCCTCTCTAGCCAACTACACCATCCCTCAACTGGGGTACGGATAACGGGAAAGAACCACCACAGGCTATGGATTTTGCCCAGATTGAGTGTCCGTGAATAGACTAATGCACTGCGCCAAGGTTTCAGGCAGAGCTAGAGAAAGTTCTTGTTTACCTACTTACTTATCAAAATAATGGTAATGCATTGCAAATAGTTTGACTGGACGTGACTAGCTTGGAAATTTTTGCTCAAAAGATTTGAACCTGGGATTTGAACCTAGGACATGACTGACTATGTAGTGAACTTGAATGAATATTTGAATGTGAGTCCTTATTTGTATTGCACTAAACACCAGAATATGTAATGTAACAAAATATTTGTATAGCGCCTCTTAACACGTTGAGCGCTACGCTAGGGACGTCAACTGACGTCCTTATTTTGGTTTCTCAGGGCGCTAGGGACGTCAGGTGACGTCCTTAGTTCAATGCAAACTATTTTAGCTTATGCGGATCTTGGAATCATTTTTCTGCTTCCTTTAGCTACTAGAATGAGTGACCAATCAAAAAGGCGTATTCTATGGAAGATGTATGAATATTTGTCCTATAAACATTTGTTCAAAAACCACAATACACTCAACCACAGCCTCGTAATTATAATCCTCCCTGACGCGTGCGTCGTATAAACCTACACCTGGAAAATTCCTGCTACGATGTAATTACGTGGCTTGCATTGTCAAGTCTTCCATCCAGTGAATCGGATAATTTTTGGCTCGGGGTGTGAGGGAGGCATTTGGACCAGACAATGAAGGTTGGAATTTAAATTGAAATTGTTTCCATTTTATGGCAGTAATTTCTCCACTCGCCATTGTTGAGCTAACTATTGTTCCGTCACCTTACAGGGCACCGGCATTTTTCCTATGAATTGGTGCATACCTGAGTAAAGAGAACATGATACTAGTAACAGATGGCTTCTAAACGCATCTGTTCCAAAATATTTTCCTTAACAGGCGTCTAATGTGATTGTGCCTTGAAAATAATCTAGCGGCATTCACGTTGGTCACGCATGAACGCATTCCACACCAGCCTGTCCCAGTAATCAATCGTATGGCAGTCAGCAGTCAACGTGTTAAGAATCACTCAGAAGTGCTCCCGCTGTAATTACTGCATATTGACCAGGAGATGGGTTTTAAGTCTTTTCAAAAAGAGGGCCATAGAATTAGCAGTTGCTAAGCCATGCATGAAAATGAATGAAATGAATTTAAAGAAAACAACGGCAATGAAAATCAGCAGACACTGTGGAGACATGAAAATAATAATTGATGGGGTGGAAATAGAGCAGGTGGAAGGATTCTGATATCTTGGAAGCCTGCTTGATACAAATGCCAAGTGTCATAAAGAAGAATTGCCATGGGGAAAGAAGCCTTTACCGACAGAAGAGAACTACTGAGAAGGAATTTTAACCAAAATCTGAAAAAATGATTGGTCAAAACACTGATCTGGCCAGTGACACTCTATGCATCAGAAACTTGGACGCTCAGAAAAGAAGACATAATAGTACAGTTGATAAGCCGTATGATTGTTCATTTTGTGGATAAAAGCATGAAATTTTGAACATTGACACTTCTTATAATTTAGTAACATTCTGACCAGAGGCATTCGAATAAACTTAAGGGTAGGGGTACCCCTAGGGGTAGGAGAATGGGTACCCCTAGGGGTATGACTAGGGGTAGGGGTACCCCTATGGGTAGTGGTACCCATAGGGCTAGGGGTAGGGGTACCCCTTGGAATAGGGTAGGGAAATCAAAAGTGTTAGCCATTCGCACGTCTGCCAATACCATTCTCTGTAGTTTTATATCAAAAGTGCTTGGCATTCAGAATTTTGCCTGTGGTATTCTCTAATGCGTTAATTGGACATTTTAAAAGAGATTTTTAAACTTCAGAGAATGGTATTGGCAGACGTGTGAATGGCTAGCACTTTTGACAGAGAAGTGAAGAGCACCTGCGAATCAATTTTTTTCAAAAATTAGGCCACTATCTCTTGTATATCAAATGTTCTTGGCATTCAGACTTTTGCCTGTGGTAATTTCTATTGCGTAAATTGAACATTTTAAAGGACAATTTTAATCTACAGAGAATGGTATTGGCAACATTACTCATGGGGATGAACAATTGTGGCAGTTTTCATCACAATCTGAGATGGTGACGTCCGATTTTATTCAAAAGCGTGTTGATTTGATGCGGAATTACCCTTTTCGTATTTTAGTTTAGGAGGAAAAGCGAAATGAAATGATAATATTCATATCTGTACACTCTATAAGCACAATTATTACTTAGTATTGTTGTTTATTTGGCACTGTATCGATTGTCATTTGTCTACGTACTGCAGCTCAAGCGGAATTTTTTAAACAAATTATCAAGAAAATTTATGGTGCCAAATTGCATGGTAAGAGATAACAAAAACTTGTGCATCCTTTGGGGAAATTGTTCAGGGCCATGTACCCTATAACTGTGCCAAGTGGCATGCTTTTATCCAGAAGTGAACGATTCTTGGCTTTTATGGACTTTAGCCACTGAACTATAAAGAGATTAGAGGCATTCGAAATGTGGATCTGGCGAAGAATGGAAAAAATCAGCTTGACGGAAAAAATAACAAATGAAGAAGTCTGGAAAAAGATAGAAGAGAAGAAAAGCCTAATGAACACTATTCATATGAGACAAAAAAGTGGATAGGCCATGTTCTGAGAGAAGAATCAAACCTACTAAGAGAAGTATTAGAAGGAAAGATGAATGGGAAAGCACAGGAAGGGCGACCACGGACATCAATGCTGGAGTGGGTGTTTGACACTACTGAAGAACCTGAAGAAAGCAGAAGAAGCCATGCCTACTGGTGTCAAGAGCATTCCAAAGGATAGGGCCAACTGATTCAAAACCTCGTTTCACGAACAAGGAGGTTTGTGCTTGGGGCACATTGAGGAAACCCTGGGTTGTGGACCGAAGACATGGCTGACCAGGGACAGAGCTAAGAGGATGGAGTGGCTCTGATAGATAAGGTGGAGCAGCACCAACAAGAGAGAATGCAACTGCTCTCAACACACGAAACTTAACTCGAGCAGGATAAGGCAGCCAGTGTAGAGCAGACACCATATATTCAATCAATCAAAATACTTTGACGGTACCACTGTCATAATGCCCAGGGCATCAGCCGATGGTGCACCAAATCCAAAAAGAATTACCCGGTAGAGCCAGGTCAATCTGGAAGATCAGTCATAACAGCGGGGGAGCAGTCTAAGGGGGATAAGCCAAGTCGAACAGGTATGTTTTAAGACCAGGTCTGAAAAGATGATAAATTTTTAGTTATAGAAAGTGATATTGGTAATGAATTCCAAAGCTTTGGGCCACACACTGAAAAACAACTAGTGCCAATGACTGTGCGAGAATAAGGAACAACAAATGAAAGTCCTGCCAAATACCTAGTGGATTGAGTATTAGGTCGAGGGATAAGTCACATCTTAAGGTAATAGGGTTCATTATATACCGGGTAATATGGTTTTAAATACCAAAAGACAAATTTTATAATTAATTCGGTATTTGATAGGAAGCCAATGTAGGGACTGTCTAGCTGGAGTAATATGTTCAAATCTTGGAGTTTTGGATATGGCTCTAACTAAGGAGTTTTGTACTCTCTGGAGTTTCTGCATATTTGAATTTGTGATGCCGAAAAGCAGGGAATTGCAATATTCTAGGCGACTATGCATTGGCTAACTGAATAAGAACAGGCTTAGGGAGGAGATGTCTGATGCGATTGATGTCCCGAATATGATAATGAGGAATTTTGCAGATTGAATTTATGTGACTAGTAAAAGAGAGGGAAGAGTCAAATGTCACACCAAGGTTGCGATTTTTGATCTGAAAAGTGCTTAATTGTGTGATTCTTGTGTTTTTTTGTAATTTTATGGTCAGATTTTATGAGTATTTGAGACAAGAACATATTCAGCTTTGCCTTAGAGTGTGCTGAATTGCCTGCATTATTATTTCTTTGACTACCGTTTTGCTCAACTTTAGAAAGTTGTGATTTGATTACAACTTAATTATTTGGATTGGATTTTCTTTTTAACACAGATTTTGAAATTTAGTGAGCAACTTAGAAGTAACTTGATATGCTTGGAATTGCACGAAGAGGTTAGTGCTTTTTGAGGCAGTATTTATTACTTGTTTTTGAATAATTTTAGTCTGCTTGCTTGGTTAAGGTTTGTAATCTTTACAGGCAGCACAACAGTGACCAATGTTAACCCTTAAACTGCTGGAACCAAGTATGCTCGGTTTCCATTGCATATACAGGGTATCTCACAAAATGGCCACCTTACATGCAAATGAGATGAAAATAAGCAGAAAGGTGGGGAAATATGTCCTGTACAAGTATGACAATTTTTATAGAAATATATTTAGGAAGTTTTAAGAAATCATAGATTTTCTGCTGGGTTTTTTTTTCAGAGACACCTGTAGATACAAAGTTTGGGGTTTGAGGGTTAAGATATAGACAGCAAGAGGTAGACAGAAGTGATCACAAGACAAAGTCCAGAACTCTAGAATACTTTTCTTAGATAGTCAAGAGTGGTCATAAGTAAACCTGGAGAGACATTATGGTATTGTGTTGAAGTTATTGACTGAATCAGTCAAAAATTTTTGTTGTTGCAGAAGCAGTTTTGTCTGTTGTATGAGATGCTGGTTAGGCTTTCATTTGTATTAAGATGTTTGATGTTATGTTTTGTTATCGTTTGGATGTTTTGTTTGATTGCAGATTCTGAAGCAGATGATGAAGCAGTTGTCTATCAAAGGGTTAGAATTATATATAATGATTGCTTTTCTCTTATTTATTATAATCACTTTTGATGCAGGGTGAGGCATTTCCTATCCTGAATTAAAAATTTCAGGTCAGTTTTCTTGGCCCTTTGGCCCATAAGGCCGATATTTCGGCTTCATAAGATATTGGTTATAAGGATTGCCGAAGCAAAAGGGTTAAAATTTCATACTTGTTTGTTTATATGTTTGTTGTCTGAACACTGCCTATTGGGAAGCTTAGATTACTAATGTAATGTCAGAATGCTGCTGATGTAAATTAATTCTAAACATCTTTATATCATGACTTTTTACCAGTTGTTTTTTTTTATTGCTGAAGAAGAATTCACTGAGAATGGTCATAAATGATTCAGAAGATGAGACTGAATTAGTTGTTCCTTCATCCAAGAAAAATGCTGCTGCTAATGGCAGTTCCGAAAGAAAAGAGAAAAGTGATGTTGAAAATTCAATGTCAGATTCAGAGCCTCTGGCCACTGATGCTAAATGCCAGCGTGAGTTAACATTTTGGCTTCTAAGTTGATTTTCAAAACCATCTTACAATATTCTGTGAGCAGTGAATGGCAGTGTACATGTTCAGTGTCTTCTATCCATTGCTCATCCTATTAGCACTAGCACTGGAATTTTTGTGGGACTATTCCATTTAGCAATACCTAACACATTTTTGTCTGTAACTAGGAATATTTTATGCTTTTAACTCTTAGGCAGCCTGTGCGGTTTATCGATCCGCACAAGAAATCGCACCCATTTCTATATATAGACCGCTATATTTAGGATTTAGGACTATTCTAACGGAAAGCCAACATAATTTTTGTAAAATATGTATTCGTAGGCAAGATTTATGTCCTTTTGGCATTTAAATTTTAAATGCCCTTCTATACACATGGCAGATGTTTTATTCAACTTCACGATTGAAAATGGTAAGTTTGATGACATGGGTATTTTCAGGTCCGATGATAACGAAAACCGATCAAATTCTGCTGGAAAGTATAAAAAAACAAGTTTTTGAACTTTTTGTGACATGTGTCAAATATATATGTCATAATTGCTTGACATCTTTCACACAAGATCCTTTCTAAACTAAAATATCACATTTTACATAATTTTTAATGTCGATTACATAGGCAGTGACATTTTTTTGGCAGCCCGCAAAATAGCAGCATGTCTTGTTGCTGACAAAATCTTTTAGGAGCATTTGTGACAAGTGCCAAGTGCCAAAAATACATATGTCATAATTTTGTGACCTTTCACACTAAATTCTCTGTAAACTAAAATATGACATTTTTACATCTATATATAAATTTTTAAATGTCTATTATATATGTGTGCATATTTCAGATAGCTTACTTACACTGTCTTGTTGCTTACACAATTTTTAATGAACTTCAAAGTCCAATTTTAATTTTTAATATTTTTTATTTTTATATATTCTCATGAAATATGAAGAATGTCATTGCAAATGTTATATTTTGCTTTTCATATTCTTGTAGATAATCAAAAGCCCTTTCAATTGATATGTACATTGTCAATATTGTTATGATATTCAAATTAAAACATTTTGGGAAACTGTGGAGGGGTAAATTCTCTAAAAACAACATGACTGCCTAAGAGTTAACAAAATCTCTGTGGACATTTTTGTTTTACACAGCTTATTTAGTTTATATGTAATGATATTCACTTTGCTTTTAATCAGTGAAATAAAAATATATGTAATGTAATGTAACAAAATATTTGTATAGCGCCTCTTCTGAAGAATCACTCAGAGGCGCCCACGGCAAATTACTGCACATTGACAAAGAGATAAGTTTTAAGTCGTTTCAAAAAGAGGGCCATAGAATTAGGAATTGCTAAGCCACGCATACTGGCGTTCAAGAGCATTCCAACGGATAGGGCCAACTGATTCAAAACCTCGCTTCAGGAACAAGGAGAATGTTATATCAGCCGTGTTAGCATCTGTATTCAAACTATGATCATTGGGTTAGATATTATTAATTAATTAATCAATTAATTAATTGTATAGCACTGTATCTGAAAAAAATATCACAAGAGTACCAGACATGATGACTCAATAGTAATATTTTGACAGAAGGAGTGTGTTTAGCCTATTTTTGAAGTCACAGGTAATTTATAATAATATTATAAAAGGGAATTGCATGACAATGTGTTGCCGATGCACAACATCGAATGGCAAGACTGATGAAGACTGTCTTGACAGCCACCAAATGCCATATACACAATTCAGTCTTTGTTTTCCATTGACTTGTCTTGAGGTTTGCTTTCTCCGATAAAGGGGGTTGACTGGTGAAGTTGTATTTTATACTCAAATATTTTAGACTCATCATCAGAAGCTACAGAATCAATCAATCGTCTTCATATTCCATTCAATACTGACTTATTTGACGCAGAAGGAGAATCTGATGGGGAAGAAAAACACATTACTGGTTAGTTTTGAAAAAATCCTGTGTTTTCTTGCTATAATAGCGTGTGGCTATGGCATGAGGATCTATCTTGTCGATGTAATGTTAGAGACATTTAGAAAAGTTATTATCTATTTGTAAAGAATTTGGATATTTTGATTTACCTGTGAATCAGATCTGTAGTGGCTGGGTGCTAGTGTTCATTATTTATTGTATTGGTAGTATTTTATATTAGTTTGAACTCTATAGTGATGAGGCATGCATAAGACTCTTCTATGCCGTTGATTTATTTTAGAAAGTGGAGACAACGGTGATGCTGATGAGGACTCAACTGAGAGTAAAATCAGTGCAAAACTGAAACAACGATTATCAAAGGTTAAAGTAGATTTGTTTTACTTCAAGTTGCAACTTGTTTCTTCTATGTTCTATGATTTTCAAATACTTTCACTGAATGAGTTTTAGCTATTTTATTTTGGATATAGAGGTTTGTGAGTTGCTTCTAAGAATTTCTGTAGTAGCTGTTGTGTTCTTTGTGCTTTCTTTTGCTTAATTGCTTTTACACAATTGTTTACTTAGTAGTTGTCTTTGTTTTGTTGTTCCTAAGTAAGTGTTGCACTGTTTAGTACCGGTAGTTGTTTAATTGATATCCGTTGTTATGGTCTTTGGTTAGTAGTTGTTGGTTTTTTTCAGGGAGCATCAAAGAAAACAAAATCAAATAAATTGATTCAACATTCGAGAAGCGATGAACTGAACCAAATTCACAAGGAATCTCAGCGCCTAGTTCGAGGTCAGAGCAAAGGTCAAATGGATCTGTGGATTATTTGTTTTTACTAGTGATTATATTATGGCTATAGTGAAATATTACAGTATCTATTCCTTATGGCTATTATAAAAAAACTTAATCTTGAAATGTATAGAACAGTTATAACATAAAATGAATGACAGATCAAAAAAGGTGGAAATTCAAGATACGAGTTGTGGATACTTTGAAATGATTCAGGGATGTTTATGACCTTTGCTGTTATGCATTTTCGGTGGACCTAAAACTGTGTTGATGTTTTCATTTTACTTTTGCATTTTCCAATAAGCCATTTGTCATTTATTATGACTTTTAATACATTCTTGGTTTTTGTGATAATTTTTGGTGGTTTGAAATTTTTTACCTGCAAACTTCTAGGCAGATAATCAGCATATCCATCTGAAAAATTCAAATTTATGTTGTTAATTTTATCAATGCAGCAAAATATAAATTAATGTTACCTTTGCGATGTCGCGTAAGAATGATTTCAATGTAACAAAGGAAGGCATTATGCAAAGTCAGTGTTGTTGAATAGAGTATTTGGTTTGTTTAAGCATTTTAGTTCAGCGACAAAAATCAACATAAAAATTGGCGTAATAAAAATTGCTCAGTAATGCAAGCAAACAGTGACTTCATTAGGCAAATCGGTCACTTCTAACTGCAGATGACATGAGGATAGCTTGTTTCTGTTTTGCTGTTTGCCAGAGTCAAGCATTCGTCTGCCATATTACAAACCACCGAAGGTGGATCTGTCGGTTTTCCTGTCACGCACTGAACAGAAGCAACTACGTCTTGCTTCAATTTCACCAGCACCTCATTCGAAGCCCTCATGGAAAAACACTGCAACAGCCAGCATTTTGTCGCCTTGTTTAAATAATCCTAGCCAGATGTCTCTGCCTTTGTCTGATGATGTTTCAGACTGCCTGCACAATGGCATTGCTAACAGCAAGACTTTGAGTGCAACTTCCGTGGAAAACTCATCTGTAGACTGTGTTCGAGATAAAAGGCAAATGCATTGTTTGTCTCTTGAGACAGTGCCAATGGATTCTGTTTTAGAAGATGATGACCTTCCTGATCTTGTGGATGAAGTACAGACAAGTGCTGACAATGACCGTCAGTGTGAGTCTGAGAAAGCTTTTGCAGGGAGTCCTTCAGAATCCATCTCTTGTGAACTGTCTCTCCAGACCAAAAATGACCTGGCACAATCGACATTTAGTGAGAATTCGACAACTAATATTCAAGATTGTGAAATTTCTAAAGTTCTTTTAGACGATTCATTGTTGAAAGACTTGGATTTGAGGGAATCTGGGACTTCACTACATGAAGCTAAGAGCAGTTTGGAATTGACAGCAGATGGTAAGAAGACATGTAAAGAAAAGAAATATTCATTTCTTGTTGACGGCACCAGGGCTTTGCTTGATTCACCTCAACTCAGCAGCACAGACACATACATAGATCTTGATGAAGAGGTTAATAGAGAAGTGATTGCTACTCCCAGAATCAATGCAGGTATAAGTTCTCTAATGGAAAGACTGATTAAGCATTCACAAAGTGTACCAGCAAAGAAATCAAGGAATGTGGAGATCACGTAAGATAATTATTTTAAAATTCATTGCTGTAGAAACATCAACATGAGGAAAGCTAAGATGCTTTCACGAGTTTTTTACAGAATTATTACCATAACAATTAGTGTTATCTGGCTGCTTTGTGGAAATTTTAGTCTCAGCTGAATATTATGGTTTCTGGTAAAATTGTGCTAAGTGCATTTAATTTTAATGCTTTAGTTGCCTCTCAGAAATGAAAATGATTGTGACTCTGGGATATTGTAAAGACAACGGAGAATAAATTGAATGCAACAGAGAGCAAATGGCAAATCCTTGTATCTGATTTTAGAATGCTAAAATCAGTTCCAAGGAACTCAACACAAATGAAGAAGTCAGGAAAAAGACAATAACTACATATCAATGACTTCTTCAGGAGGAGAATGAGAATGAAATGGGCAGAGGCCTCATACTGAGAGCAATGAAAACCCCAAAAGAATCATGAGAAACAAACTGGAAGGGAAAAGAGCAGGGGGAAGACTAAAAAGAAGATGGATACTGGATAGATTGCCTTGATGAGGACCTCAAAGCCAGTGGAATGTCTATTCACAGGACGACAAAAGAAGGAAGACTGAGATTGACCCTTGAGGAAGTAGCTGACCAGAAACCGACAACAATGGAAGGACCGTCATAGAGAAATAATCGGTGACTGTCAACAGTCAAAGGCTGATGGCTTGCCACGACATGAGTTTCGTCTAGAGATGTGCAGGTTTACCCGTACTCACGGTTATACCCTACCCGTACCCATACCCCGTGGGTACGGGCAGGGTAGGGTACACATTTCACTGGTATGGGTTGGGTATGGGTATAGCGCTATGGGTACGGGTAGACCCGTTTTTGCCGATAAAACATGACATTTTTATTTCTCACTACTATAGCAAATTAGCAATGCAGTAAATTTGTTGCCTCTCTATAGTCTCAGGGAACGGATGCGGGTATATGGGTACGGGTACAGGTCCTTGTACCCGTACCCACGGGTACGGAGAGGGTAAGGAAGGTTTTGCGCGGGTACGGGCAGGGTAGGCATTTTGTTGTACCCGCACATCTCTAGTTTCCTCTCCTCTGACTTTAAGCAGTGACATTTGATTTTGTACTTAGTAATTAGGCTGTATGTCACCATTTCTCAGTTACCCTTTCATTATTTGATATCTTAACCTCCTTGTTAATAATTAATCTTCTCTTGAATGTCTTCTCTGAGCACTGTTGTTATCTCTCCACAAGGTATAAGTTTGGGTTAAACACCAGCAAAACCGGTAGGTAGACTGTCCAAAAGTTGCGTGAGAAATGTGATTTTCATGCGGCTAATCATCACCTGAAATGAATTTAAACAGCAGTCTTTTCTTCCTTTGTTCTTATTACTTTGTAAATTACGGTTCTGAGGCATGTTTTTTTGGTCAAATTTAACAAAATTTTCAGTTGTTCCTTCTTCTCATGATGGAACCATTTCCAGAATTATTACCAGCTTTCTTGTCTATTCAACTGCTCATGTGTGTTCTTTATTATCTGCCATTTATTTTGTATTTTGACTGAAAATTAAATCAGTTCTAATTTTAAGTGCTTTTCGGATCTTTTTTAAGGAGTGACTTTGTGGATTTATAGGACAGTGTCTAAGGAAGCCATGAGTGACAGCAGACAAGAACTGAAAGTTGAAAAATTGGTTTACGCTTTAGATGACGGAGACGAGGAATGCAATCCTCTGCTTAATAGACCTGGTAAGTCATAACTGATGAATGAAGATTTAAAGCGAACGAGTGAAGTGCATACTTGAGATGGCCTTCATTTGTATGACTTGAAGCAACTGAACAGCTTTGCATTGGTTTTTGATCTCTTGTTGGTTGTAGTGGAATTTTGCTCGTGTATTGTTGCATCTCAGCCGTCATCTGTAGATTATAACATCCTCTTGCGTAACCTCTGTGCTGTGGATTCTTCTTCATTTGCCAATTGCACTTTGCTCTTCAAAAGCACAAGAAGCATTCTACAATCAACATAATTTTCTAAGCATATTTACATCTCTTCTGAGATTCAATTTGTTGACTTGTCACTTATTTATTTATTTTAATGATAATTATTTATATAGTGCTGAAGATTAAAAAAACATATCACAAGAGCAGTGGACTTTGGCATTCAAGTGTAGGGTTTTAGGAAAAAGAATGTCTTGAAATTCTTTTTGAAGTCTGTAATGACAGTTTCTTGCCTTCATTCAAAGCGGTGGAGCAGTGGATGTTATTGAGTGTTCTCTGCATCTTGGGCGCATTCATGGGATCTTCAGAATAGAATTGAATAACAGACGCATTGTCTTTCTGTGCTTGTTATTATTCAGACTCGGTTTGTTTCGAAGATAGTCCGAAGCAACACCGTTCAAAATTTCCATGCTAGCAAACACACTTTGAACTCAAACTTTGAACTTGTTTAGGACAATGTTCAGCAAATTTCAGTTACTGATTATAATTTTCTTAGTATGTTTATCTAAATTTGAAGGTGCAAAGCTGATGGTCCTCCGAGAAAAACTTCGTGCCAGCATGAAAGTCAAGCGCGAGGAATCAATGCAGAAACGATATGAACTGTTTGAACAGGAGCACCAAGGCTCTTATGAAGAACGGCGAATGGAAGAGGATCGTCAGCTGGAAGAAGAAGCAGAATTGACGGATGAGACGGACACCGACGATGAGGAGGACAGTGAAGATGGAGATGAATTGGAAGATGAAGAAGAGAGAGCAGTGAAATGGAATGTACGGTTTTAGAAAGTGATTATTTTAAAAAATGCAAAGTAGTTATAGATTTTTAGTCAAAATGTTTGGTGTTCTGGAATGCTTTCCTCGAGGTTTATAGTTACAATATTAAGTTGGTTCCTGCTTCATGCTGTTTCAATAGGCCAATCCCTTTGTTGATGAAGAAGCTGAAGATGAAGATTACAACGAAGATGAGAGTGAAGATCATGAGAAGAGCAGTGTTGATGATGAAGTCGATGATGATGTTGACCGAAGGAATGTGAAGGATGGAAATGATTGTTGTTTGGATGAATCAGTGAGTCAGTATTTAGAAACAAAGAATCAAGCCGTCAGTATTGGTAAGTTGGGCTTTCAGATGTTGATTGATTTGCTTCAGAATTTGAATTTTGATGCCATTATTATCAATTTGTAGGTAGTTTTTGTGGATTATCTTTAATTCTTAATTAATACTAATATAATATATTGCAGTTTTATTAGGCAAAATTACATTTAAAAATAATCATATTTTCATGAAGATAAGTATGTTTTTTGACATTTTTAAATGATGTTTAAAATATGTTCGATATAAAAATTAAATTTGGCTTTGTTACTTTGTTGACTGTGGTTTTCTTACCTCTAAGACTGTTTTGCTGCATTTCTTTATGCGTGATTTTTTCAATTGTTGACGCAAATGTGTTTGAATTTTAGTCATGAATTTTAAGGTTGTTGTAGGAATTTTTGGGCTGATTTTTATTCTTTGAGACAACTTGTATAGCGCCGTAATATAGCTAAGGCCAAAGTCAAAGTGCTGTTGTCAATATTGGCTTGTCAATGAGGAATGGAGGACGATGGTCTTGAAAGTCTGCTTCGGTGAGATGAAGGAGTTCATCACCTTAACAAATATGGTGGTTAATCCTTTAGGAGGCAATTTACCGCAAGCAAAACTTTCATCAAAAAGCATTGACATGTCAATTAAGCGTGCAAGAGGAAGATTTTAAAGCAATGTTGAAGCGAATCATTTGGTATAATTCACTTTTGCTTTATGTGCTAAAAAGCAATGCCTGTTCATTGTATATGAAAATATTTGCTGAATTGTGTGAAAAAAGCTTTGAAATTTTTCATCAGATGGAAGCGATGTTAAGCATAAACTGATTAAAATGAAAACAATGGATCTCTTTGATGAAGATGCGAATTCTGAGGCTTTTATTGTTTCTGATTCTGTTGGTAAGGTTTTTTGTCTTTTTGCAAAATAGTCAATAATTGTTTTACTCAAAGAGACTGCACATTACTGGTATAGTTAAATATGTGATAGTGGTGGTGGTGGTGATGGTGGTGGTGACAGGCATGATGATGACAATGATCAATTGATTGGTCTTTAAATCCATGTGCAAAAAAGGTTCAGGTTAACCATCAGGTCAATGGCAGAGATATTACTCAGAGTGGGGTACATTGATGTTGACCAGGGCTATTCAACTTGGGACCTGATGGCCAAATATGGCCCACGGGGCCTAGGAAGTGGCCCACGGGTCATTTTAAAAGCAGTAGCGTTAAAAGAAGTTTGCATTTTACATTACAATGGTTACAAATCTACATGACAGTTTTATTTATGAAACCATAGAGACATACACCAATGATAAAAAATTACTGTTTATTTAAAGTTGCATGAAACTGTCTTAAACATTTTATTGTTTTAATGATAATTCCAAGCTGAGGTTCAGACCATCTCTGGTCTGTGACAATCTCCACTTTCAAATTTTGACCCCTGAGTAAATATGTTTTTATAGCTATTTTGTAGACTGTGGATATGGAGGCATGTTTTGGTTTATATTTGAAAATTTAAGAGAGCAGTGACTGGGTTCATAATTAAACCAAAGCCACTGGTTGCATGATGTGAGCCATACCACTTTCTCCTCTACTTCCATACCACTTGCTCTTTACTTATCTTTAATGTTAATTAGGCATTTGACCTTAATATGAATAAATGTCTAAATGTTTGTTGTTTTGCTGCAGTTATGTGTAATAAGACTTTCTTTACTTGTGAGGATTTTTCATTGTCTCTTACTTTCTGTCAGTCAGTTGTAGAATTTGAAATTGCAAATTGCATGAAAATTATTAATTAAGCCACATCAAATTATTATTTGGACAGTTATTTTTATGTCTTTTAATGAATAATATATGTTTGAAGTCAAAGGCTTTTTGTCAAATTTCTATCGTCTTGTAAGATTTAATACAGAGTTTAAATTTCTGAGAACACAAAATTACTTTTGGCCAAATAGTAGTTGAATTTAAATACTGTTGTGTTTAGGAAGGAACGCTTATAGCAAAATTGCTGACGAGCATCAGGACATCATTGGATATTCATCACAGATAAGACTTTTGGATCCCATGGAAACAGATCACCAAGGTAACTAACAGAATTGCTCTTCAGTTGATTAACTGCTATTTTTTATCTTAAATGTTTTATGTTTTTGCCATGTGTTGAAATACTATGAAATTTGGCACATGACAAAACTATTTGGTGGAAATTTGTATGTGGGAGACAAATAGGGTTAGGGTTAAGTTAACTCTAGCCCACCCTGTTGACCTTAATCACCACCCCACACATCACTATTCACATTAACCCCCCTGCCACCTGTCCTCTGCTCCCACTAACATTTACATGCTTCAAATATCCATCCAACCCTCCTATTCTGCATCCCTACATCTATCTGTTCCCCATCCATCTCATATTGTTTGAATTTTCTAGAATAAAATGTGACATGTTGTGTCTCCTCTCTGTTGCAAATCTCTTACATATACTGAGTTGATATTGGCTCAGTGTCATCTTGATGGCTTCATTGTTCATTTTCTAATGAATGTTGTATATTTGGCAAAGCAAATTTAGCCAATTTTAGTGCACTTCAATAGATAACAAAACGTTTACACTAGGAATGTTTGGTTATTTTGTCATTTGAAATCAAAATATAATAAATATAAGTGATTAAAACAGACTGCAATAACTTTTACTTTATTTTTACTAATATCCTTGCTCCCACACATTACAAAAGTATATGAAATAATCCTGGAGCGCCATTTAAGAAAACATGTGGAGGATAAACTTGGAGAATGGCAACACGGTTTCCGACCAAATCACAGTACAACAGACTTGCTGTTCTGTCTCATAATGCTTCTCAAAAAATCGTGGGAATTTGATGACAGATGCTGTCTAGCCTTTCTAGATCTGGAAAAAGACAAGAACAACATGATGATTAATGGCTCCAGTCCACCTTGTGCTTAAATGTGTAGTCTTCAACTGCCCCATCTTAGTTTGTCTCCAATCCTTCGATTTCTTATGCCATGTATTGGCTATTCATGCTGAGACTGACCCCCATTTAGCTGCATATTCTTGCATATCAATAGAAATAAGAGCACTGTAGAGAGTGAATGTGATTGGTTGTACTGTCTATATGCTGTGTTGAAGGTATGAACCAAAATTTATTACATAGACTGAATGATATGTGTGACCATTAATGTTCAGCCCAACACTGTTCAGTCAACATTTAATTCAGTTTGGGGATATTCAATTAAGTTCTGAAACTTGCTGTTATGAATTTTGATATTAAGTGCTTGATATTTAAACTTTTCCTTTTATAGGCGATGAGTTTGTTGCCACTAATGTCTCATTGAAGGACAGCAGTTTTGCCAGTACTGACTCGTCTTTTGATATGGTTGGCTCCCTGATACCTGCTGGTCAGAAATCTGTGAAGAAATTGACCAATCAAATATCACAGATCAGCTTGCCTTCAGTGAGTGACATTCCCATCCCTTCAGCATAATGGTTTTGAGCTAGATTTATGCCATTATGCAGTAGTATTTTGACTGGTGATGACCTCCGATAATTACCAAATTAGTTGAGTGCTTTGCTTTCAATTTATTGGTGGAGTTCTTCCATTTGGTAGTTTGTACAGACTGCTGTTATTGTGAAAAATATATGACTAGCATTAGAGTCACTTTTAAAATTGCAATTAGTCCCATTTGGTAATAATTTATTAATTTGGCAATCCACAAACATGTTACATACAAGATAAATTTCAAGTACAGCATTTATAATTGGTTTACTAGTTTTGCCAGAATTTTCATTCATTCGGAGGAATGAATTTATGCAGTATTGAATTAATTTTTTTGATATTTCATAATTTTTTACTGTGAAAGTATCTGATACAAATGTTTTCTAAGGGTTTTTGTTTGCCTGTCTGACCATCGACACTTCTTCATGCATGTCTTAACAGATTCAGCGAAGTTCTGCTGTATATGATTGAGTGAAGTGTTGTGAATTTTATTGTATTTGCATTTATTTTGTGTTTGAACTTGAACTTGAAATAAACGTATATCAGTTTCCAAAAAATGTAATACACTTAAATTGTCTATGTTCTTAAAGAGCATGAATGCTATGTGGAGCCATCATGTGACTAAAGCTGTCACAATTCATCGTTTTATCAAAATATTCCTCCCTCACTGAGAGAAGTGTTAAGAATAATTGATAATTACACTTGTTCATTGCAGCTGAAATAATGTTTGCATTTCAGTATGTCCTCTGGAGGCCTTCTAATGAAGAACCTGTCAGTTCTATTTTAAAGTGTTCTGATGTCTCTTTTGCTGATTTTGTTTAAGCCTGCTGCTGCTGCTCGACTTATTGACTGTTTTCCAATTCTGTTTTAGACTTTTCAGCAGAATTCAAAATCTTTCATTTCACAAGGAGAAAATGTTGAGAAAACCTTATCAAACAGCATTTTAATGGTGGGAATGAAAGCTTCAACTGCTGATGGAAGTAGATGCCCTGATGATGACTTTTTTCACTTGCATCTTGAAGAGTCCCAGACCCAGACCAAACATAGCATCTGGTGAGTGATTTTGGTCTGATTACTTCACTTTTTTTTATCAGAGCTCTTTCTACTGATTATATATGTTTATGTGTGTGTGTGTGTGTGTATATATATACATATACATATATATATGTGTGTATGTATTTATTATTATTATTATTATTATTATTATTATTATTATTATTATTATTATTATTATTATAGAAGACAATTTCTTAAGCGCCGTAAACATAGCTAACAGAGGCCACAGTCAAAAGCGCTTGACTAGAATGAGGCATTAAGCAAGTATGTTTTCAGCTGTTTCCGAACGAATCTGGTATATATATATATATATATATATATATATATATATATATATATATATATAGTTTTATTTCCAATATAACACAACATTTATAACAAAACATGAAATTATAGTTAAATGAATAACAGCTGATTTGACTAATAAAAATAATACATGTGATGGAAACAAGGAATCAAGGATACCAAAAGGGAAACATAATTCCTGCCAAGAGGTACCTAGTACATTAATATTTTACATAGTAATTGATTAAGTAATGCAAGATGATTGACAAAAATAAACATATACAACATGTCAATATTGAAAGCTGTAAAAGAAGCCTAACAGATAGACAGGTACATGAAACATTTGGTAAATTGGATCATAAGTTTAGTAGATAATTTTTCAACTTATATTTAAATTCATTAGTGTTGATAATATATGATAGTTTATTTGTTAATGAATTACATATTCTATGACCAAAGTATTTGATTGTGAATAATCTGGTATTGATAGTAGCAAAAGGAATAGAGAAACTATCGCTATTTCTTACATCGTGGAAATGTAAATTTTTTATTATTATAAAATATTTGTAGAATATTCCAGGTAATTGGTTGTTTACATATTTATGCAAAAGATGGAAGTTTGCTGAGTGTGAATATTGGCTATGTTAAGGATTTTAAATTGTCTATATAGTTGCAAATAATTAGTGAACTGGTGTACATATATGGTTATTTTAATTGCTTGGTTTTGAATCTTTTGTAGTTTATTTGTTATGCATTTGTAATTTAAGCTCTAAATAATATTTCAATAAACTAGATAAGGATGTATCAATGTAAAATGTAATTTCAGTGCAACCCTTTTGTTGATGTATTTCATAACATGCCTAATAATGTTAATATTCTTGGATAATTTGTTGGCTAGCATTTCAGTGTGTTCTTTCCATGTTAAATTCTGATCAATCGTTATTCTCATTTGTGTCAAAGAATTGTTGTGTTACTCTTCTGTATGGAATCCATGTGTAGAGCTTAAATATAATAATTAAATGTTTGAGTAGTTGCTTGTTACAGAGCAGATGCTTCAGATACTGCTTAGTGATATTCATTGTTGTAGATTCAGAGATACCTTAGATTTAAAAAGGTGATCATAAATAGTCTGACAATATGCTTTATATGCCGTTTTCTGGTTTAGCTTCAGTTGTGTGTTCAAACAAAACAAAATACTTCTGTTGACACTAACTGATGAAGGCCACAAACAGTGTCATACCACTTGAGTCTTATCATGCTATTTTATTGACTGTTTAATTTGTTTTTAAGAATTCGCAGAATAAAGCACCTGTAGGAAACGATGTGTCTCTAATGAGTTCAACAAATATTTTTGCTTGTTTTGATGGAAATTCTCAGACAAATAACACATCTGAGCTACTAGCACTTTGCTCAGGTTCATTTGGTAGCACTGGTTAGTTTCAATAAAACTTTTGAATATTATTTTATTTTGATAAGACAAATGCTAATATCATCTCTGATTATGTTAATTACAAGAACAGATGCTGCAAAATTTCAGTTGTAATTGTTATTTACTATTGAAACAAATGTTCTTGTGCTATAAACAAAGGCCAAAGTCAATGGCATTAACAAATGTGGGCAGTCAAACACAGTGTTCTATGCCTAAGTCTTGGAATTCTACTAGAGAGTTCAATAAATGCAGTTTGTCTGTCACCTAGTATCACAGTTTTGTCGGGTGGTTGAATTAGTGGTTTGTATGTGGGTGTTTGAGCAAAGTTGGAAACAACAGCCTGTTGTTATTATTATTGTTATTGTTCTGTTCTGTTCTTTAGCCATCCTCGATGCGAGGTTGGGCTACACTATGTATCACATCTCTCCATGTCTGTCGTTCTTCTGTTTTCCAAATCATGTTTTGAAACGAGAGTCCAGTCCATGTTGTTATGTTCCAGTCCATGATAATGTTCCTTGAATTAGTTCTCTTTCTAGTTATCTTGTTTTCTCAGGTCCTGTTCTTTACTTTGCCTTTTTAATGTTGTTCAGCAGACTTCTTGTCGTACCTGCCTTCTCTAGCACCCACTCATTAGTTCTTTTTGCTGTCCATTAAACTCTTAGAATTTGTTGTAATCCTTTCATTTCAAAGGCTTAAATTCTTCGCTCATCTTCTTTATTCAGTGTCCAGCTTTCTGAGCAGTATGTTACAACTGTTGTTATTATTGTTATTACATGGTTGTTAACGCACATTAAGTCATTCACAAGTGAAGAATCATAAGTGTGGGGGAGTCACGTGACCTAAACAGTGTAGGCCAAACTGTTAAAGTGTATACCTGGAGATGGGTTTATAGATGTATCCACCGTAGAAGAGGCCAGTCAAGCCTTTAGTGAACATGTAGCACTTGAAGATGGGATGTTGAGGAAATGCCAGTGTACTGTAGTTTGTCTCAGAGAAATGGCATGAAAAGGTCTTTTCATTGGCTGCCAGAACTCAGGTAAGCTGATACATTCAGTGCTGATTGGAGGACAGTTGATTTGAGTTAGAGAAAGGCCACAGCTTCAGCAGTTGATTCCATTGAATATGAATGCTGAGCTGTTGAATGTTGAGTTGCTGCTACCATTGAAATGTAATGTTGATTGACATTGATTGGCCAAAGATGATGCAAGCACACCTGGACCAAATAACTTTGCTTCAGAAGAAAAAACAGTAACAGTTGTTGTATTCTAGTTTGGACTGCATCGTATATGTACATGTTTATCTATGGCAGGGATTATCAACCCTTTTATCCATAAAATTGTAGTTTTAAAAATTATATTCTCAAATTGGTGCCTTCTAAGAGTTTGTTTCACTGTTAATATTGACATTGAGAAATGAGCACATTTCATGTTTGAAATTAGAGAAGATTCAAAATGCATGTGAATAGTTTGCAGTTGAATAACTCGGTGCAATTGAATTCAAGCTGTTTCTAATTAACATTGATAAGTGCTGCTGCTTGATGACAGAGATGGTGGATTTGTGATTGTCTTCATTTTCTGCTTCAGGAGCACTTGACCCTGCACTGGATTTTGACCATTTTTCTGCAACTAGTACACAGTCTGTCTCCCGTGAATTGATTGGTCTTTGCTCTGGTGAATTTACGTCAATTAAATCATCGGTTCATTCAGACCAAGTGAAATCAACTCTTGTGTCTTCCTCTGATGTCCGCAGTGACCTCTTGTCTCAGAACGATTTCCTTGAAGCTACGGATGATTTCACTTTCGAAAGAGTATCAACAACTGGTGACAGGTGATGATTGCTTATGAGTGATTCTCATATTGTGAAAGAGGGGGCACTGTGGCTAATTGGTACAGTTAAAAGGTCTATCGTATCATTTTTTTACAGGGCATGGTCTTCATCTTACTCTACACAGATGCAGGAATGGCCATGTTGTGTTACATGCATATTTCTGCATCCATGCACATTATGTGCTGGTATTTGACATCATCAAAGCCACATTTTGTTGTCGAGTGCAGTTAGCGGCCCTAGGATTTCTTTGGTTACTTGGAATGTCAGCCATAGCTCTTAAAAGTAATGACTCCAGGCTGTGACTTGTCAGGTATAAGGTTGAAATTAAAAATTTCTGTGAGTTATGTCCTTCAAATTGTTATGAAAATGTCACTGAAATGGTTAATGATATTTGTCTCATTGTGTTCTAACTAGTCCACTAAAGAAAAACCGAAAGAAGAAGAGGCCAATTTTTTCAGACGATGAAGACGTAGAGGACAAGGAGAATTTGATGGATGACATGTTTGATTTGTCTTCAACAAATGATGCTAAGAGAGATGGACATGCAATGTCTGATGATGATGATGTTAGTTCTTCAGTTTCAGTATTTGTTTTCTTTTATAATTATGTCCTCATTTTTATGGATATTCTAAATTAGCAGATAAATCATTTAATAAACTTTTGGAAATAGGCATCCATATAATTAGGGGAGGCAGTGACATATTTTAGGAGGTTTCAAATATTTTAAATTAATTATTTGTTTTTATTTGCAAAGTATTTAATACTGTGCTTGAGTAATTTTTAGTTTTACTGATTACTTTTAGTTTGATAGATCCTGGATTCAGCCAATGCATTTTCTTTGGATTTGTATTTATTTTTTCCTTTATAATTAAAGTTATTAATATAGAACTTCTATTATTACCCGGTACTCACTCCATTACTATTTGCAGACAATGAATTTGCTGCATGCTAGTCTGTAAAATATTAATAGATTAGTTTCTTTCTTTCTAACATCAGCCGACACTTTCATCTTATGCTGCACTTGTGAGTTGCTGCATTAGCAGAACTTGACTTTCCTTAGTTCCTGCATCTTTTTAAATGCAATGGTCTGTTGTACCTTGGCAACATTATGAAACTAACAGTTTTAACATGATTTTTGTTATGTCATAATACTATAATACTGCCAAAATGTCGAGTTAAATTTCTTGTTATTTCTCCTTTCTTTCATGATCTGCCTTGCTGTCTTTCCTTTGATCTCTGGTACTGATTGTGGCTACCAATCGCAAAATCTTATCTTTCAAGTGTGAGGTGTCCTAATAGTACTTGGTATGATTTGCCACCATAATCAGTTCATGATTATTATTAGTAGTTGTAGTTGTAGTTGTAGTTGTAGTAGTGGTGGTGGTATACCCACTTTTTGTTGTCAATGTTCTAAATGACCAATTATTTGTTGTTTTAAGACATCCCTTGACTTTGGCATTAATTGTGTTTGGTCATTGCTATATTTGCTCTGTTTCTTTGGACTGTGCTTTTCAATTGATATTTTTCTTTAGTGAAAGACTTTTTTGATAACTTCTGTTATTGAGTTTGACTCTCAGTTCCTTATCAGTTTACTTACCAGAATTATTTCCATTTGAATATATTCTGACAGAAATTGATTTCTTCTCTTAAGGATGTTTCAAAAGCTGATGATGATGATGATGATGATGATGATGATGATGATGATGATGATGATGATGATTCAGTAATATCAGGCAAAGAAAAGACTAAACAATTTAAAGGATTCACTGGAAAAATGGGTACGTAGCACACCAAGACACAATATTTGTTGAGCACTCATATGTTCATTACATTCTGTCCCATCTCTGTTGCATTTGCTCTTATGATCAGATCATTGTGGAAGGCAGATTTCAATTTTTCCTCTCCTATAGATTGTGAACGAATTTCTCTTTAAGCTGTTTCTATAATTCTCTTCTTCCCATTGCTGCATTTCATATTTAAAAATGTTCCAACAAGAGATGTTTGACTGATTTAGCAATTACCATTTTACACGTATTATTTCTGTCCTTAACTTTGCATCTTTGCACTAATTGACATGAAATCTCTGTTGTAATTGTTGAGAAATCTTTGGCCAGTTAGTATTTAGTTACATATCAGATAACTCCAGGTTTAATTTTGAAAAAGCTCTAATTGAATCACTCTCTTAAACAACCATTTCATTTGGACCAAACTGAATTCTGCATCATATTATGAGCAAATAATACACAGTTTTACTAGCTTTTCAGAACTTGTTTTCTGGTTTAAGTATAAAAGGGACAGATCATGTATCAATATCAATGATCTTAATCTGATATCTTGATGGTAATTTTAAAAAGTGAATTAGAAAGATCATGGTCTGCCATTTGCCAAGAATGTCTTTTTTTGCTGCATAGACAAATGGAGCTTCTGATTTGTGTGTTACAGAATGAATTATGCTTTGTGTTTGAGTGTGTCTTCATTTGGGATGAATTTTTGCATTTGCATAAATTTTGAATTTGAGTTTTGGCACACTGATGGTTTTTCTAACGTTGATTTTTGTTTCTTTTAGAAAAATTCGCAAAGAATTTGTTGAAGATGAAGCTGAATTGTCTGGTAATTGCTATTAATTACAAATTGTAAAACATTTTTGTACCTGTATTGAATTTGCTTTTCTAATTGCTTATGCAAGTATTTCTCCACATCATAGTTGAAATGTTGAGCATATGTTGTTGACCTGACAATGTATGAAACTATTAAGAAACTATTAAGTGTGAAGTTATCTGACATAATGTGTGTCTGTTTTGAATGAAAGTCTTTTTTTTCTGCAGGAAGTGAATTTGAAAGTGATGAAGATTTAGATCTTGACGAAAAAGATGATTTCTTGGAAGAAGAGGCAGGCGACCAGGATGATCTCGGGACAGAGGAGGAGATAAGAAACCAAGTTCATCGAGTTCACTTGTGAGTTCACAGTTATCCGGTTGTGATCTGACGAGATCGGAAGTGCGATTGCCTTTTGTGCGCTTCTTCCGCATGGTTTTAAGTTCAGGGCCTTCTTATCGGCTGTATGTTGTCCTTTGATTGGTTGAGTTGGGTCTTTTTGAAAAGTTTTTCCCAGTTTTGTAATTACTGGTAAGTGATATTTGTTGGGTAATTTAAGCAGACCATGGTGGTCTGTAATGTTTGTGCTGTTTATCACTTGCAGCCATATTGCCACTATTCAGTCATGTGACCGTATTTCTTTGTATGTTATGTGGGCTGGAGCAGTAGTATTCCTGTTGACAGCAGCTGATGTTGAAATATTTGTTATTGGAAAAATAACATGTTTATGATTATTTGAACTGAAATGGAAAATAAATCAAGAAAATGGTTTAGCAATAAAAGTGTAAGTGGTAACTGAAGCAAATGAAAAATGAAATGTCTAAAACAAAAAATAATTTAGTGAAGACTAAAATATTCTTGTATCTTCTGCTTTTGTCTTAATCTGTTCATAGACTTCTCATTCTCAAATGAAACTGCCAACTGGGTTAATAATGTCTTCTAGTAGACTATTCTGTTATTATGGCTGTCTACTTTGTTCTCATTACACCAAAAGCCCTTTATGAATGCATGTTTCATAAGCATCTCAGAAATATTCTGTGACTTATTTGTGTGTTTGTAGTCCAATAATACAAAAGATAATTTAGAAAATACAGAACTATTTTGCTAGTGCTAGTATATGGATATAGCTGCTGCAGTTTGAACACAGGATCCAAGTAGGTTGTGACACAATGCAGGCAGAATCTTCATTTCAGTCATTATGTTATGCTGCCTGTGTACGTGTGTGCATTTATGTATGCATATGTGGTGGGGTGTATGTATAAAATAATGAGTAAAGCTTAAATGGATATATCAAAATGAATCCATCTAGCAAATGAATTCAAAATGAATAAAAAGATGAGACTGAAAAATAATTTTTAAGCACCTGAGACTGACCAATTTGCACAAACATAAAGTCCACTTCCTATGCGGCTGATTTTTCAGAGAAATTCAAGGCATGGTTGTTCAACCCAATAATTGTTTTGTTATATGGATATTTATTAATTTCTTTGATATTGTTGGGTAAAGGTTTCTAATCAACATTCACAGCATAATTGTGATTTTTCTAGGAAAACGTTGATTGATGAGGATGCACGCGAAATCCGTCTTCCTTCAGGAGCAGTATCTTCCCGATGGGGATTTGCAGTCGGATGGAACTGGGCGTATGAGAAGATTTCGATGGAAGACTTCAGGTTGAAATTGCAGTACCTTTGTGGCAGCATTGCTTGTCTATTTAAAAGCTTTCATGGTGAAATTTTCTTTGATCATATATTCTTATCTTAGACCAATGGTTCTCTAACTTTTCAAGTAGAGGGCCTTGTATGTACTATTTTCGGTTCTTGAGCTGGCCACAATGCTACAAATTTCTAAGATTGAGACCATATTATATATGATTCTGATTTGGGTTCTTATGATGAAAATTGGTTCTATACATAGGGAATGTAAACGTTTATAAAATCATAAACATCTAGACTTTGGACTACTGTAGACCAGGCACAATTGTTGTGGCTTTCATTTATTTATTATTTATTTATTTGAATGTCAATTCATTTTTGAAATTATTAAAATGCATTATATCAAATGTTGAGACCTCATGGACCACTTCTTTCTAAGAGCTGACAGGCCGCAATTGCCTGTGGGCTGTGGTTTGGGAACATCTGTCTTAGATTATGAATATTTCAAATTGTTTGAGTCAAAATAAATTTTTGCTACATTATTAGAGTCAATCAGTAGACAAAAAGTGAATAGCTGTAAGAGTTTTCCTATTACTGTTAAAAGTGATCATCTGATGTCTGATTTAATCTGGAGTTAACCCCATTGGTTAACAGACAGACAGACCCCCAAGTGAGTAGTGATGGAAATCTAGAAAATTTTGAGGTTATGAGTTGTCTCATCAGACTTTTTAAGAATTGACCACAGTGATCAATTGATGTTTTAATTTTTTAAAGATTTATTTTGTGTTATGTCACAAATTTGAGTAGTGTTGTAATAGAAATATATGGTCTTTATATGACAACATCAAATTTCTTACCTGCTGAAAATGTCTTCAATCCCCTTCATGAGTATGTTTGTCGTTTTTGCTCTTTGTTGCTCAGTTGTCTTGTTTACATTTGACTGAAAAATTGCAATATTATTTCACAATTGAGTTTACTAATTTATTTGAATCGGCTGAATTTGGTTTGCTTGTACGTACCTCACTGCACAAGGCATGCATTCAGTAGTGTCCAATGCTTGCTGCTAATGTTAAATTGATGTGAAGTACATTTAATGAATGAAGTGATTCACTCGTGAGAATGTGTGAAGCCCTTAATTTTGCTCCATTGAATGGTTTATTTTTAGTAGAAGAGGACGATGGTAACAATTTCACTGTAAACAATGAAGAAGAGAAGGAAGACGAAGAAGGAGAGAATGAAGCAAAATGGAGGGCAGAGCGCTTGGAGAGGGAAAGATTCTTAAAAGAATTTGAGGTTTGTCTTCTTTAGAAATTGTTGCATTTAAGCTGGTAACTTGGCTTTGTTTAAAGCCAGTTCCACCAGTTTCCTCTGTTCTCTTCATTAGAGACCAATACAGATTTTAAAAACTGTCACACTTTCCTTGCAGTTTGCTTGTTCAATTTTCTGATATTCAGTTATGATTTCTTTGTTGTTTTGCCATCTAATTCTTTCATCTTCATTATCTGATGTAGATACTCATATTATTATTATTATTATTATTATTATTATTATTATTATTATTATTATTATTATTATTAGTAGTAGTAGTAGTAGTAGTAGTAGTAGTAGTAGTAGTGGTGGTAGTAGTAGTAGTAGTAGTAGTAGTAGTAGTAGTAGTAGTAGTAGTAGTAGTAGTAGTAGTATTCAGTTGTGAATTGGATTGAACATCGATGTCTTCAGTTGTTTTCTAAAAGAGAACAGTGACATGATGGAATCAGAGGAATGCATTGTTGCTGGCAGACTGTTCCAAAAACCGGACCAGCATAGTTTATCTGTTATTTCTAAATTCCATAATTTTAATTATTGGCCAGGAAATTCTTAGTTGTCCATTTTGTATAATTCATAAAGACAGTTCCTGACTATAAATAGAACTGTCATGATTTTCAGATATGACGCTCAATTTAATATCTTAATTTATTTATTAAAATTGATTAGCTGACCACTCATGATATAGACGATGAGGTTTTTATTATTCATTAAAAACAAATTATAATAATTCCAATTTTCAGCACCTTATTGACGTTGTTGTGTATGGCATTTTGCAATGCTTTTCCAGTGTAGTGCTATGTAAATGCTTAATATAATGGAAATAATTTGAACTGCTACTGGACTGGAGGTTTTTATTTGCATACAGGAATCTGAGTTCACAGATCCAGGAAGTCGACTTATAAGACTTGGACAGGTGATCATTCATCAGAAATCAGGTATGTCATGTCCAGGTAATTACCATTCACAGCACCTGTCAGCCCATTATCTCTCATTTGTTTAGTTTCATTAAATGTTTGATGATGGGCATTTGTTTGGTTATTCATCTACTTGTAGTCTTTATACTTTTTGTGCTATCATTGGAAATTCCTCTAAAATAACTCAGTTCCATTAAATGTCATGTTTGGGTGACAATTTCCCAGTTGAATAACTTTTTTGACAGTTTTGTTTCTTGAAATGAACAGATTGCCGTCAGAAATTATGTTGGTTAATAATGTCAGCATACCTTTAAAACCTCACATAGTTTGTTTAAACGATTCGTGCATCAAGATATGCCAGCAACAAAGCATATGTCTACCCTGTTGATCTAGTTACTTGCAAAGTTGAATATTTAAATATTTAGTAATTTTTAATTTTAAAAATTAAAACCCTGTGCAAAATTTTTTTGGAAAAAATTATTTTGGGCACATGTCTTGTCGTTTTTGAGCACGCACGTACCTTACAGGGAACATTGGTCTTGTGTTGTGATATCTCATTTGTTTAGTTTCATTAAATGTTTGATGATGGGCATCTACTGTGGCTATTCATCTACTGTGGTTATATTATATGTAATATGGGAATTGGCAAAATAACTAGTTCCATTAAATGTCATGTTTGAGTGACAGCTATTCTCTATGCAGTCATGTTTTCTTGCATTTAGCTATTTCTACACCAAGGAATGCTCCTTTGATTCCTCCTCTGTCATCTTCCACGAATTCTAACAACACTGAGACTAAGTTTAAGGTTCCTGTAAGTAAACCTGATTGATTTGCCTGTTTCTAAATATATTACATCTTTCTAAAAACTTGTGCTCAAAAATTATCTTTACATTTATCTTAATATGATAATCTATTGAACGACAGCATAACATTATGGGACTGAAGTCTTGTTGTGAATATTGTTTTCATATGAATTTTCAATTAGACATTTTCTCTGCTAAATTCATTAGAACTGCTGGTCAGCACCAGCATACAGATGCCAAGAAAGACAGGAACTTAACTGTTCATTGACTTTCTTCTTGCATAGATTTCTTTGTGACCGATGTTGTCCATTAGAACAGAGTAAATTAACTGATCTGGTCTTTAAGCTGTCTGTGCAGATGACTGTTGTTTTTGTTAATTGCAATTTGTGACAGCATTTGAGTTGAAAATTGTTTCTCTTACAGATACAAAGTTGTGGGTCTTTTCTCAGCCGCAACAAACATTCATTGACAAAGATGGCTGAAGCAACTAAAGGTTTTAAGCAATCCTCATCTTTCACGAAACTCGCGAAACTTTGTTTTTTCCACGATATCTTCTCTAGAACACAAAGAAAAAGTACACAAAAAGTCTGAGGTTTGCTTTTCTTTGCTCTGCATTTTGAAAATTGAGTTTTGTAAAATTGAGTGTTTTGTTGTTTCATTATATATGGTATGTAAAAGAAATTTAGTTGTGTTGTGATTTGAGTTTCATAATTGTGTCAGGCAATGATCGTGTTTCTTTATGTCAGATTAAGACTTAGAGCTCATAATGTTTTAATGGAAGTAATTTTATATTTTACCTTTGCATATTTTCCAGTGTTCATGTCATCTTTCTTATGATTTGTGAGCTTACGGTCTAAGAACAGGGAGTTAGGCAGCAACTAGTGAGATGCATTTTGGAATTCATCAAAGACTGAAAAACTTAAATGAATCTATTTTTGTAGAATAGAAATTGTTTCCATTATCATCACTGCATGACAGTATTATTATTAAGTGAAAAGAAGAAGAGACTTTCTCTTGCGTATTTATAAGCAATCACTTTGCCTCTTAAATTATATTTTTGCTACTTTATGTTTTGAAGAGTGGGAAATTGATTATCCGTATATGTGATTGATTGATTATTGCATTTCCATATTTCATATGGACAATAATTAATCAACAGATGAACTTTGCGTCAATTTCAACTCAGCCACCGCCAAAGAAGAAGCTTTGTCCCGAAAGAAGAAACATTTTGCCATCAAACAGCATCTTCAAACTCCTTGACAAGACTTCTTAACGACCACTGAACGGACAAATCAAAATGTAAATTGCATGATTATTCTTTTGAACGGTCAGGTTGACAAAGAAGACGCTCATAATCATCGGTCATCTCTGAAATTCAGTGGACAGCATGTGTCGAATAGCTTTATTGAATATTGTTTTTATAGAAAGCAATGTCACTGAATATTTTGAATGGATTTTATTGAGCATTTTCATGGTCGGGTTAGATTATCTCGGATCCCCAACCAAGTGTAAGCTGGCTAACAGAGAATTTTTAAAATGTTTGGTTTGAGTCTCCTTAAAATTTGGGGGGCCTTAGGGTAGGCTGCAGCCTAGTTAGCCTAAAGGTTAATCTGGCACTGAGCATTTCATATCTCAGTTGCTGGCAGTGGTCTTATGGGTTAGTATTTGTTCTTGTGACAAAATGTTTTCATGTTGAGTGCATGTAACTGTGGATAGGCAAACCATGTTATTTTGAATTTTCATATGCTTCATAATTATAACCTCCCTGTTGCATGTATTATGTGTCATTATAAGTTCAATTAGCATAAAAATTATGAATTGATAGAACACATGTATCACAATGCATGCAATACATGCATAATATATGCTTTGTATCATCTTTCTCATTTATTTAATTTCATGTGTTGTGATTTCTCATTGCCTTTATCATTTTATTGAATTTTGATGATAAACATAATGCATTTAGACACAGGCATTATGTCATGGCTGTAAACCATTAAAATCACATTATTTAATATTATTATTATTATTTGTTTTGTCTGATTGTGTTTTTAGACAAATTTTTCTTGTCATTGCTGTTAGAAATTTGACTTTGTATTTAATTTATAAATGTTTTGAACTTGTAATCTTTAATTTTTATCATTCAGAAAGTTTTCTTAACTTGTGAGAGAAAATTGATTTGGAAAAGTTTCAAATGTTTTGAACTTGTAATCTTTAATTTTAACGAATCAAATTGAAAAATACATTGTTTGGAGTGAATGTCTTAGAAATCCATCATCCACCAGAACAGCAAGTGTAAATTCATTTAGCTGGTCTGTTGTGTCATCTAAACTTAACTGGGTCTATTATGTAAAAATTCTTTTTGTAGGGGGCCCAGACAGTGGCGGCTCCGTGATTTGGCAAGTGGGGGGGGGCGTTGGGGTGGCAACTTCTAATCATGGGGCCAACCATTTGTTGTTAGGTATGTGTTATTAACTATATGGCCCCAACAGGGGGGCCAGGCACAGGTATAAGACGGGCCTGCCTGGAGTCTGCTAAGCTGGTTCCCAGGAAGTCCGAGAGGAGACTGTTACAATAGTCCAGTCTCGAGAGTACGAGAGCGCGGACAAGATGAATAGCGGCCGGTATTGTAATGTAGCGTCGACAGGGATATTTTCACACACCCCAATTTGAGGTCGACACCCCCAAAGAGGGGTAATGTGACAATGGTAAGCATACAAAATGCATATTAATTAGCTCCGGACACCCCCAACAATTTAAGGTCGACACCACCTCCAAATTCACAATCCTAGAGAAATCACTGAGCGGAGAACTTCTCTTAAACGAACGAGAGTCACCGCGTTGAGCTGCCCAAAGAGGGTCAGCGAGGAGTCGATAAGCACGAGGAGGCCGGAGGAGGCAAAGCTCGTTGGACAGGGCAATCACTTCTTTACCACCTAGGCCCATCTCGAACGGTGGTGTTGGGTCGATCAGGTGGCCTCTCCTCGGAGTGGTCAGCCACAGCAGCTCAGTCTTGGCCGGGTTGAAGGCAAGACGGTTCGATGCCATCCATTCCGCCACCTTGAGCACACAGTCCTAGACCCGAGTTCGCAGCTCGCCGGTCTCTCCTGGGGGGAGGGGGCAAGCGGCGTATATCTGCACATCGTCGGCGTACGCGTGGGAGGACAGGTTGAGCGAGTCGATGACACGCCCGACGTCGGCCACGCAGAGGATGAATAACAGCGGCCCTAGGACCGCCCCCTGTGGCACGCCGCAATGGACGGGACGAGGGGCCGACAGAGAGCCACCCCATCCCAGGAGACACGTCTGTGGTCTGTCCTTGAGATAGTCTTGCAACCAGACCAGCGCCTGGTTGCAATAAGACTGATTCTCTTGTTCTATTGTTCTTGAATCTATTGTTCTCTTATCCTAGCTACGCCACTGATTTCCTCCTTCAGTTTTAGGTTAATGTTTCCCTTCTTGTGACCTTTGGTTCCTCGTGACCAAAAAATAACAATGACAACAACAATAATAGCGATAAGGCCATTCATACGCTTTCTGGGACCAGTTCCAACACACAAAGATAGGCCCTATGCAAAGCGCTCTTGACTTTGGCCCCACCGCGCTCTACAAATCGACGTGTCGAATAGAATAGAATAGAATAGAATAGGCCTATCATCGATGGTGCCCCAAATGTATTCGAACAACGTCTGAAAGACAAGGTCTATATTCATCAGAATGAAAACAGCGACAGACATCGATGGAGCCCCAAATGTTCATGAACAGCTGAAAGACAATGGGGTCTATATTAATCAAATGAAAACAGCGCATTCAAGAAAAATCTATATTCAATTCATCATCATCGTCGTCATCGTCATCATCGTCATCAACAACAACATCATCATCGTCATCATCGTCATCATCAACAACATCATCATCGTCGTCGTCATCATCATCATCGTCGTCGTCGTCATCCTCATCATCATCATCAGAAGCGCGTAGCCGGCGGAGGCCGTTGCGTCACCCTCCTCCTCATCATCATCTTCGTTGATGTCTGCAAGCCCATTAGCGGCAACAGCTAGGGTCTAGACACCAAACTTCTCTATTTATCTTTCCCGTTGTTCAGTGGCGTAGCCAGGATTTCCGTCTTTCCGAAGGGGGAGGGGGTGGTTTTGATCGTGACCAAACTTTACAAACATTTTCTTAGTTTTTCTTTTTAGGAGCTGACAAGCAAAAAAGTCGTCACCTTCGTATTCTTTCTAGTTTTTTCTATTTTATATAGCACTTTGAAATTTTTTCGATTTGCAGCCAGCCAATGGGGTTTGACCCCCAAAATCGCGTCCAAAAATGAAAAATGTATGGAAAAACATGTAAAAAAATTTGTCGTCGGCAGCCAAGGGGGTTTAACCCCAAACCTCCTTGGCTACGCCACTGCAGTTGTTAGTCTCTTTCCATCGATTACTGATATTCATATCCTTGTTTCATGTCCTTCCATAACCTTATAGGCCTATTCTCCGTGCATTGATCAGGACTTAACGGCATATCGAGGTGACCGATATATTCCCTTAGATTGGATATATCCGCTCCGGTGCTCTCAGAAGCCTCGCCTGAGCTCGAAGATCTTTCGCTGTGTTTCATTCCACCGTTGTCTTCTGGTGCAGTTTGTCCACGGCACCTCATTCCGTGTTACTCGGTGCCATCCCGGGATGTTTTCCGGTCCAAGACTTCCCCCCACCCCATTCGCCACCTGGAAGACGCGCCTCTACGTCGTTCTATCCCAGCCAGTGATGGGCAACTAATTATAGTTAAACTATAACTAAATTTCAACTAAAAATAAGTAGTTAAACTTTTAGTTTGACCTTAAAATAGTTAACTAAACTAAAAAAATATAGTTAAACTTTTTATAATTTTAGAACTATTTTTTACTGTATAAACTGTTCATGAAAACAATCAAAACATAGACGATGCTGAGCATCAAACGAGTCAATGAACCATTGAATTAATTAATCATTGCATTTCCTTACCAACGAGATCAGAGATCGGTAAGTAAAAATACACTTGTCTCTGACCAAGATCAGTGATATATGGTGTTATCGTTGTCATGAAAGAAATTACCCAGAAAGGAATAGATAAAAGGTACTGTGATTTGGGACCCTAAAATGTTTTAGTTAAACTATTTATTATTAACTAAATTTTTTTAGTTAAACTATCATTTTAACTAAACTATTTATATTTAATTAAACTATGATTAAAAAAAGTAGTTAAACTTTTAGTTAGCAACTAATTAGTTAACTAGTTGCCCATCACTGATCCCAGCGCAATTATAGAACAGAAAGTTGAAACTTTTGACCTTAGGCCTATGTAAATCTGTTGGCTTATAAGAACTTACTGTATAAACTGTATATAATAATGAGCCAAGGACTGGAGGCGATTGCCTGTTCTGGCCATTGAGATCTCGAAAGCATTAAGCCTTAGTGCAAACGTCTGCAGTAGGGCCCATCTGTCCGTCCATCCGTCCGTCTGTATGTCTGTCTGTATGTATGTCTCTTTCTCAACTGACAGGTGTAAGTGTGAGCTCATAGGCTACAGGTATCAGCAGGACGCGTTGTGCTACTGTTGTTTGCTATCGACTTATCAACATAGATATGTTTCGTGTTTGTCTTTCGCATTTTCATGGATTTAAATCAAAATAGCGACAGTTTGATCGCTCATCAGAGACACGCTTCAAATGCAGAAAACTTGAATTTCGATCATTCCGGTAATTTCAAGAAGCGATTTTAATTTTAATATCACTTTCGAATTCTATTCGTGTTTATTAAGTCACGTGGTTTAATATATTCACCGTACGCCACCAAGTGATTGCAGTGCGCCATCGTCACTTGGCGACAGTCGGCTAAACGAATGGATCGGTGCTGTCTGTCTTGCGCGGTGCGTAGTAGACGAGGAGAGAGAGAGAGAGAGAGAGAGAGAGAGAGAGAGAGAGAGAGAGAGAGAGAGACCAGGCATACTGTATCCTCGGTCGTCCCCGGCTTTTGTTTCCTTCAGCAAGTCCTATGATCACATTCTCTCCATCATCCATGGTGTGTTGTGGTTGTCTTAATCACGTGTCCAAAGTAACTCAATAGGCCTATCCTTGTTTTTACGTCATTCAGTTGTTCTTTTTCTCTGTTGGCCATGTTGTAGAATTGATCATTTGTTAGTAGTTTTGTCCATAGTACACGTAGCAGTTTTCTTATGAACTTATTCTCAAATACCTGTAGGCCTATGCATTAATTTTTTTTCTTCTCTTCTTAGCGTCCAGGATTCGCATCCATTTGTCGCCACCGGTCATCCCAAGGTTTTTGTCAAGCGCAGTTTTGTGGCTGTGTTTTTTGCCTGTAGACCTAAATGCCGTCTTTATGGGATAAGGTCTTTGGGCCTGTACTCGGTGCTGGGCTAAATCCCCCCGAAATGTCCCCAAATGCATCTCTATCAGGCCAGCTTAATAGTTGGGCGCGACCTGTCAACATATGCAATGCTAAGCCATGTTGCCGGTAGACGATCACAAATCGAGAGCTAGCATGACAGAGGAGAGCATGACGTCTTTCGTTCAGCGTAGAATTATTGAAAATGAAACTGATTAGAAAGCACGAATGCTTCCTCAGCTGAAATCGAATCCTCAACTCTTCAGTATTTGTGACTCTCTCACAAAGTCCATATTCTTGTCAGACTTTCCCATTGTACGACTATTTCTCAACAAGACAACTGCGACTGACCACTAGACATCTTCTATGACTATTCCAACGGTAGATTAAGCGCCTAAAAATAAACAGCGACGGCGGCGTGTGACCGCTTTATCATCGAAAGCGCTGTATAAGTTCACGAGATTTATCGGCGGCGGCGGCTTTAATTGGCGGCGGCATGAATTTAATGCTTTATTCTTTTATCCGTTGTCATTGGCATGTAACACTAGTCGACGATTTAAAATCGACGATTTTCAGATATTTTCCAGTCGCTTAGAAACTGTCTCGGGCTGTGTTTGCTTTCAACGGATCTCCTCATTTGCTTCCTGCCAACGCTAACCCTCACGGGACTTTGAGACATAGCAATTTTTGGGTGCGAACACCCCCACACACACACGCACGACACACAGTTACGTCTGGTCAATTTTTAAGCTTGCTTCAATGACATTTGTTTGCACAGGACCTGAGAACATTTTAAATGCTCTTTTGCACAAAATATGGCAAAGCATTTAACTTCTCACTGGTTAGGGTGATAAGTTGAAAACACAAGTACTTAAGCATTATGCCAGAATTTAAAGCTGAAAATGCACAGGAGACAGACCGATGGTGATGGTTACTAAGTCCTCCAATGAAGAGCGAGAAGTAGAAAAGGGTTAACGTGTCTCAAGGCTCTTCACTGACTGAAGAACTTCTGACGATTCAAGCCTTGACCCAGATTACACAAGACCTGACCCCAGAGCTCGAATTGCTGGGGGGGTTGGGGGGGGGGGTTCAACCCCCCCTTTAAAATGGTATACCAGTGGTATTTACATAAGGCAGTGGGGCTGTCTCTGATAATACTCGCCATGACCCCCCCTTTCATTTTCTCACAATTCGAGCACTGCCTGACCCAGATGACACAAGACCTGACCCAGATGACACAAGACCTGACCCAGATGACACAAGACCTGACCCAGATGGTGATCATGCGTACGAACAAGCGTGTCACTCAGCCGCCATCCATGTTGACACGTAATCGTAACACGATGAACTCAACGTTTGCTTTTCGTGATAACAGAACTCTAGTTTCATGAGTGACCGAGAACGGATCTCCCGTCATCGCAGATTCTTACACTTGCTGATGAAACGGACATCTAAGGGCCTCTAATGTTATATATCACTATGACGACATTAAGGAAGGAGAAGCGCAAAATAAACGACCAATCATCGTCTTCTTCTTCATCTTCTTCTTCTTCTTCTTCTTCTTCTTCTTCTTCTTCTTCTTCTTCTTTTCTTCTTCTTTTCTTCTTCTTTTCTTCTTCTTCTTCTTCTTCTTCTTCTTCTTCTTCTTCTTCTTCTTCTTCTTCTTCTGCCAATTAGACGAGGGGTCCTCTAATGATCCACGGTGGTCACCCATCCATCCATCGTATCTGCTTAGCCACCATAGCATAGCATAGCGGCACTGCTCGTTGAGACCCATCTGTGTTAATGCGTCGTGTGTTTTCCGTTGTGAAGATTCGGAGGTTCGTCTTCTGGCGATGGACGCGTGCGATGGAGGCGCCGACCTCATCCACCTCTACAAGACTCCGCTGCGACCGAATGAACTGCCGGACGCGGCGAAGAAGCGACTGGACACTCTGATCAGCAGCAGAAGGGACCACGAAGACGTCTTTCCTCAGCCGATCAAGAAGAAGAAGAAGACAGACGCCGCGTTCGACCTCACGCGATTCCTCACCGAAGCAGCGGGTAAGAGGAACGACAGCCCCCCCCGAGTAATAAGCAGCTCAATGCTAAATCCCGACGCATCAGCTAGTATAGGCACACGGCTTCCCTTAACAGACACCAAACTTTAGACGGTGGACAGAAAGAGAGACAGAGAGAGAGAGACAGACAGACAGACAGACAGACAGACAGAGACAGAGGTGCTCTGTGGCTTCTGTTGTCTTAGGATGAAGACGACGTCTCGACGAAACCTCAGCAGGAGGAGGCGGCCTTCATCATCCGCTGCTTCCGAGATCCTATCTGCCTTCAGTTTCGACAACAGATGGCGGCCAAAGGATGCGAATCAGCGAAGTATAATGCTACAATTAAACAACAACTGACAATATTTGACGTCGTCATGCACGTGATGTCATAAATACCAGACAACACACAACATCAATACACACACACCAATGTAAACTTATACATTACATTATATATATATATATATATATATATATATATATATATATATATATATATATATATATATGTTACAGTCAAAAGTGTGAAATCAGGCAATGCTGACATTGCCTGAAATTTTCCCCTTTTTAGGCAATGTCAACATAATGACCTTTTTGTTTCACTCAGGCAATGCTCATTGCCTGAAATTGTTGACGTCAGGCATTGTTTAACAATGCCTGAAATTTGCTCAAATTTTATACACACTTTGCCTGAAAGTACTATTTTGGCTGTTTTATATAAAAGTAGTTCCGACGATCTGTGCCCTTTCATGTCCATGGCCACATACTGTATAATCTATGGGCCTACATCAATAGCAGCAGCTGATATGACGTCTTCTGTGTTTGTCGCTCAGCGTCTGTTCGTTGTGCGGTCTGACGAAGGAGTTTCACGTGAAGAGGCGCAGTCCCCCGTCCTATGTCACCGACGGAGGAGGAGGAGGAGGAGGACCTGCTCCTCCTCCGGGCCACCGACCACCCGCCGCCGGCGATGCTGCCGATCCTCTGCTCATGGCCGCCGCCACCAAACATCCGCTGATGGTGTCACGACCCGCGTCAGAGGCGCGTGACGTCATCGGTGGCCATGGCGACGAAGCGGACTTCGCGGAACTGTATACGTCACCGATGGAGCAAACAACTGGGTCAGTGTCTAAGAGTCCGGCGCTGACCTTTGGCTCGGTCCAGATTCCTTGCGATTCGTCTGTCACCCGAGCAACACAACGAAGGAGCGATACATGGTATGCAATGCGATCAAAGATGGCAACGGGTCAAGGGTCGAATGGATCACGTGGGTCATGACCCACTGACCAATGATGTCCCATCAAAACTCAAGACTGCACTCGCGGTCGTTTAATTTTTAGGTTAACGTTCGTTGACAAATATACATGTATTTGCAGTGCAAATGTTGCATCTGTTGTGTGTTCTGTGGCATTGACACGCCTCAGTTGACTAGTAGGCCCTATTGTATAGTTCTAAGTTTGATTGGTCTGTCTTGCGGTGTTTTGTATTGCGATGTCAATACTCAACATTAGTTTTGACTTGGCTTAACGCTCTTGAACAGATGTTAAAAAGTTTCAATTGCCCATTGCCCATGGGTCAGAGGTTTAGATGGGTCACATGGGTCAGAGGTTTAGATGGGTCACGTGGGTCATTTCGAGTGACCCATTGCCATTTCAGTATGAGACGATGTTTACATCTCGAAAGAGGATTTATATTTTGACACTCTCTTCCAGAACTTTCCTCTGTCGTAACATCAGATGATCATACTAAGACGTGAACGAGAGACGTCATCTAAGATGAGCAGATGAGCCGCAGTTTCTTCTCTCCTATAGAAATGTGGTCTTTCCTCTTCTGTAGCAGAGGAACCTCTTAATCTTCAGGCGCATCTTCTGTTCGTTGTGAGTATTTCGCAGTTGAGAGTTTCTCTTCGATGTTTGACGACAGAGAAAGTATCTGAAGTTCGACGTCAACGACGCCGGGTCTTCGTCGACGATCGCTCGTCTGTGGGAGCTGCTGACCAGGATCTGGCAGCTGCCCGCCCCCGCCGTGGCCTTCTCAGTGACCGGAGGAAGAATTCCCGAAGACAAACTACCCGCCATGCAGTCACTGGCCGCAGCGATGACGAAAATCACCTCTCAGACAGGTACACGATCGTCTCATCTGCCCCGCCCCTTGGCTGCTGCTGCTGCTGCTGCTAAAAAGAGGCACCGTGACGACGACGACGACGACGACGACGACAATATTCGTCGTTTGAAGAAACTTAGACAAACAGACGATTCTTCAGACGATTAACGCCGATTGCACTCAATTAGTTTCGCCGCAATCATCGAACGATGCACTGTGCATTTTAAAATGGCGCTATAGAAGTTAAGTGATTGACTGAAAATGTGAGAAGAATGAAGACACAAGACACTTTCAATCACAGTTTGACAGAGCGCCTCAAGTCGAAGTTGTTACATTTCCCACCACTCCTTAGGCCTAATTGCGTCTGTTTCCTTACTGTTGAGTGTGGCCGATTTGAAGACATGTGAAGAAATTGTATGAATGGAATCCATTTCGTTAAAGAGAACTGGCCATTTTAGCGACTGAAGTCGACTTTCGAGATTGCGTTTAGCAAAAGTGAATCTGCAATTTAACTCCTTTGGTCGATAATTAATTATTCTGCGACTTAGAGATTGTGCATCGAGAAAATACAACGAATGCGAAGAAAGATAAATTGAACATGTGCGTGTCTTTAAGAATGAAAACGAATTAATTCAATCGCCGTTTCAGAGAATAAAATTTAATAACAGAACCCAGCTGGCTCTACACTCTAGAGCTCCAACTGACCAGGCAGTCTTCCTTTAGGGCCTACAGCAGTGATGCGGGAACTGTCGTTGCCTTGCAGCGTGTATGCGTATATAGGCGCCTAGAGTGGCTAATGGCCTAATGGCATTTTCCTGTTCTGTCTCGGGTGACTGTGATTTTGTAGACTGTTGGATTCTTTCGGACAGTCGTAACAGGGGAACATCTCGCTATCTTGGTAGGACGATGATGCACGCAGGCGATGGCCAGCAAGCGCATTCGCCTGTCTTTCTAGGGTCAACGCACTGGGGTTCCCTGAAGCGCAAAGAACTTCTGCTGGGCATCAGTGTGAGTCTCCGTCTCTCTCTCTCTCTCTCTCTCTCTCTCTCTCTCTCTCTCTCTCTCTCTCTCTCTCTCTCTCTCTCTCTCTCTTGTATTCGCTCAAATGAGGAACTACGGACGATTCAGTAGTTCTGAGGAGAACAGCTGCCGAAGGACTTAGAACTAGTTGTCCTAAATCCTTCAGCCAGCAGCTGGTCTCATTCTCATTCTACAATTATTGATTCTAATAAGTTAAAGAAACGAACAAAAGAAAAGGTTCATATGACTATTCTGATTAGAATAAAATTTACCGATTCTCCTTTTGTTCAGCGTGTGTGTTCTTTTCCTCGTTTGAGCAAATTTACATTCGACGAGAATCTCTGAATTATGAACTGAGCAAAACTGACACTTCTCTCGATCTCTTGTGACTGCGACTTAATTAAGCTCTCAAAGCTTCTAGGCATTTAGGATACTCTCTCTACGCGAACTATATTCAATCAGTCCACTCTAGCGGATGGCTAATTTTCAGTGTAGACTATTGAACAATGGTCTCATACGGACCAGACATGGTCTTGGGTCCATTTTTTAAAAACCCAATCCAACCCAACCAATGGGTGGACCCAACGGTCCCTACCTAAGGCCATATCTGATATGGACAGCCTCTATAGTGGTATTCGAATGCATTTGAAGTTTTGAACTGCAGTGCTTAAGGTCATGTCGTCACCATTGGCTGCCTACCCCTAGAGAACCGAAGCGCAGATTCTTGGGTATAGGGACTAGGAGGGAGGTGCGCCCCACTCCAGTAATTCATTATCTTTCATCTGTGCAACTGCTTCCCATGTTCCTGGCCCTGACGTACATTCTGCGTGCCTTTGATAACTTTGAGTTTCTCTTCCAAGTTCCAACATGCAGGTGCATAACTGCATTCAACAATTCCTAACAATCAGCTTCTCGGATTTCTCTTTTCCATTCGGTTGCCGCTGTCCAGATTAACTGATCAATGCGTTCAAACTCTGCCTCATTTCCATGGGCGTCCGCAGAAATTTTTCCAGGTGGTGCAAAACAAGGTTTTGTGACGAAAGAAACAAGTAATTTTACTTATTTCATAACTCCACAATTTTTCCAGGGGGGTGCAATTGCACCCCTTCCGGACGCCCATGCTCATTTCACTAATTATTTTGCTGTTATGGAACCCATGTACAGTAGCTTCAGTTTCAAAAGGCTGCTGTTTAATTCGCCTAAGCGCTCATAATAGCAAAAATTAATTAAAGGTCTCTCTATGCACGTGTAGGCCTAAGCTGATACACTGTACACATGTATGTGTGTGTGTGTGTGTGTGAATGTTGTATAGTTACCGTGTGAGTTGAAGAGTTCGCAATACTTCTACGCAATGGAGTACAGTCTGTGGCAGGAGGAGAGTTACGAGGCGTTGAACCCCTACCAGGCGGTCTATCTGCTGCTGGACAACGGTCGACCGGACGCCGGAGACTGTTGCGTCCGATTCAGGAGGAGATTCGAGGAATATCTGAAGAGTTCTGCGGCCAAGAACGTCTACAACTTAGGAGGTACCAACACTCAACAGCAGCAGCAGCAGCAGCAGCAGCAGCAGCAGCGCATTTGGCCATCGCCTAAATGCAGACGCACGCACGTACAAGCGCATCAGCAAACTGAATGACACTTTCGACGACTGACTGTCGTGACTGAGCACAGAGTGATTGATTGATTGGTTGATTGATTGATTGAATTCTTTTCAGACGTGACTCTTCCGGTGGTGACACTGGTGATCGGAGGAGACGAAGAGACTCTTGATCAAGTTCTTTATTCCGTCGAACATAAAGATCCGGTTATCTTGGTGAACAACAGCGGAGAGATTCCAGGCATTTTGGCACAGCTTTACTACCACCTGGAAGACGCTTACCCAAGGTCAGTTATACGACTCTAGGTCTGACTTTGCTCTCATCTGTTTGACAAGAGTCTCTCTGTCTCTGCGTGTCTGTCTCTCACTGTCTCTGTCTCTGTCTGTCGGTCGCATAGGCGTCAATCCATAGGGGGCCGGGGGCCCGGGCCCCCAATAATTCGGGCAGGGGGGCCCAGCACTTGTTGGGCCCCCAATATTTTAACATTCTTATATACCAGTTAACACATTTTCCAGTCTCAATGCATGCTCTTCCTGAAATTTCTATTTTTGAAATTTCATATTTTTGAGTTTCGGTTCAGAAATGGCGATCCACGGGGCCTGATTCTCTCCATTGATTTAGAGCGGGCTTAGCATTTGTTCATCATATGTTGCCCCCACTCCAACATGTAGGCCCTATAACGTTTGCTCAGTAGTTTGACACTCAGTCACTGGAGTACCGTCACTGCGTTTATCCAGATTGCCTACAAATGTGAACCTTTTAAACCTGATAATTAAACCATTGGGGAAGAACAAGCAGTCAGTCGGACTCATGGAAGCCTAAATAAATACTGTTCTATCTAGACTTCCTTGGTCGTAATCTAGGAACTGGTCTCTGGTTGAGTGTAAACTTTCACGTCGCTTAACGGTCATCATGGGAACGATGTCAAGATGCTTGTGAGCCGAATTTACTAGATTTTAATAGATAGTTGACGGCTGTACAACAGCGTTGATGCGTTAGTAATATAGGGGGGGGGAGGTAACTACGCCACCCTGCTGAGAGAATGTCGTTTAACTCTTTGGAAGTTTAGATCAATCGTATGGGTCTGTCGAAATCACGGGTCAAAAAAAGTCAGAGTCCTTCCCGAGCCACAGGCTCATAGGGCGGCGCTGATCTCCGTTTCTATTAGCCCTCAGCCAGGCGTGTGCAAGGCCACGGACACGAGGCTAGTGCATCGCGTAGCGTACCTGTTTGACTTGTCGCAGCATTTTTAGGGCTGCTCCTCATTTATAACACGCCCCTCTAGCGCAAATAGGCTGAGTCGACCTTAGGGCTCCTCCGGAACGCGAACCCGCGACCTCCTGCACCAATATCCAACGCTGTTACCACTCTGCTAAGTTCCCGCCCCGAAATCACGGGTGAAGCGTCTAAATTATATGGAGATTACGGGAACTGAGTCAACTGACTGCATTTAAGACATTTCTCTTGCTTGAACTACACAGTTACCTGCGTAGACGTGTAAATCCGAGTAGTAGATAATACAAATTTAATTTTGACTCATAAGCGACAATGCAATATCATTTAAAATGTTGCCCACGAAACCTGGACTCTTTTATTTGTCAAACTTTTCATTTTACTCTGCATCTTGGACTCAACACTCTAATTGAGATTACGAGATAGACTACTCAAGCAGGTAAGGTACAGTATACATGCCTACGTTTTAATATGATTGGTCAGCAATAATTTTTAGTGGTGCAGACTGCAGAACTATGAATTTTGCCTTTATAAACATTAAATAGCTTAATTGAAAGTAAATTATTGAACAAACCCAAAAGTAAATAAAAATTATGGCTGAATTTCTATCACTTCCTGATATAAGTAAAGTAAGTAGCCTAAGTAAGCAAAATCTTGTTAATTTCTACAGAACTTTCAAAGCAGCAACGAAGTAGCTCATTATCCCTATGCGCTTAATTTTAGTATATATATATATATATATATATATATATATATATATATATATACAGGGTGTAAAAGTGAAAAGGGCACCCCTTTATGATATTTAATATCTCGGCTGCGTGTATAGCGATTTCAATGAAGTTTATAGACCATATACCTGGGCATGTTTGTGATGCAATTGCCAAATTTCATGCTGATATCTTTAGTGTTTGCTGAAATATGGCCAAAAAACTAAGGAGACCCACATTTTGAAATTGACATTGGAATATAACGTCATAATAAAGTGATAAAAAATTAACAATTAATTTTTTTATTTATTTGGCTCTGAAAAGGGCCGTTTAAAAGAGGATTTCAGATGATTTGCTACGTGAGCAGGTGCTCAAAATGCCCCCCTCAGCCTTCACACATGGCGACAAGCGCTTCTTCACTGACACTATCGACTTCTTGATCTGGTTCTCAGGCAAACTCTCCCAGATATTCTTCAGCACCGTCTTCAACTCCGTGATGTTTTGTGGCTTTGGCTGATACTTTTGATATCTGTCGAGCATGATTCCCCAGACGTGGAAGTCAAGTGGATTGATATCTGGGGAGTTGGGTGGCCAGTCATCTTTCTTGATGAAATCTAGACAATGTTGCTACAGAAAATTCTGGGTCCTGAGAGCAGAGTGGGCAGGTGTTCCGTCTTGCTGGAATGTGAAATTTTCTCCAAGCATATCCTGACAGTCCTGCAGCCAATCATAATGCTGCTGTGTTTATCTGTTGGCCGTAAGTAACCCTTGACCTTGTCTGGCGCAATGACAACGACGCAATATTAGACTTTAAAAATGATACAAATTACTATGACGTTATCTTCTGTTTGTCAATTTTAAAATTTGGGTCTCTTCAGTTTTTTGGCCATATTTTAGCAAACTCTAAAGCTATCAGCATTAAATTTGGCAATTACATCAGAAACATTCTCAGGTATATGGCCTATAAATTTCATTGAAATCGCTATACACGCAGCCGAGATATTAAATATCATAAAGGGGTGCCCTTTTCACTTTTACACCCTGTATATATATATATATATATATACATAAAGTATCTATATAACTATATATCAACTATATATAATTTATATATATGATATCCAATCCATATATCTATCCAAATATACTTTATGCATTGTATAGGGTCTACTCTGTGTATGTAGGTATGTATATAATATATATATATATATAAATATAAAGTATATATATAGATCTTAGGTCAAGTAGCTATAGGTCTATATATTTTTTATTCATTTATATAGCTATATATCAGGGGTGTCAAGACTTTTTGGGCGGCGGGCCAAATAACATGTTTTCCATGTCCTCGCGGGCCAAATGCATAAATGCTTGTCAATATTATATTCCAAAATCTGAGCTATCTAAAAATCTGAAGTAAACGGATGGCAAGCGTGCTGGTTGGCACGCGTTCTGGATGGCACTCGTGCTGGATGGCACGCGTGCTGGATGGCACGCGTGCTGTTTGGCACGCGTGCTGGTTGGCACGCGTGCTGGATGGCACGCGTGCTGGTTGGCAGGCGTGCTGGTTGACACGTGTGCTGGATGGCACTCGTGCTGGATGGCACTCGTGCTGGATGGCACGCGTACTGGATGGAACGCGTGCTGGTGCTGGTTGGCACGCGTTCTAGATGGCACTCGTGCTGGATGGCACGCGTGCTGGATGGCACGCGTGCTGGATGGCACTCGTGCTGGATGGCACGCGTGCTGGATGGCACGCGTGCTGGATGGCACGCGTGCTGGATAGAACGCGTGCTGGTGCTGGTTGGCATGCGTTCTGGATGGCACTCGTGCTGGATGGCGCGCGTGCTGGATGGCACGCGTGCTGGTTGGCAGGCGTGCAGGTTGGCACGCGTGCTGGTTGGCACTCATGCTGGATGGCACGCGTGCTGGATGGCACGCGTACTGGATGGAACGCGTGGTGGTGCTGGTTGGCACGCGTGCTGGTTGGCACGCGTGCTGGTTGGCACGCGTGCTGGATGGCACTCGTGCTGGATGGAATGCGTGCTGGTGGGCAGGCGTGCTGGCTGGCAGGCGTGCAGGTTGGCACGCGTGCTGGTTGGCACTCGTGCTGGATGGCACGCGTGCTGGATGGCACGCGCACTGGATGGAACGCGTGGTGGTGCTGGTTGGCACGCGTCACAATTGGCAGAAATTTTTGGCACTCGTGCTGGATGGCACGCGTGCTGCTTGGCAGTCGTCTCGATGGCACGCGTGCTGGATGGCACTCGTGCTGGATGGCACGCGTGCTGGATGGCACTCGTGCTGGATGGAACGCGTGCTGGATGGCACGCGTGCTGTTTGGCACGCGTGCTTGATGGCACACGTGCTGGATGGCACGCGTTCTGGTTGGCAGGCGTGCTGGTTGACACGCGTGCTGGATGGCACTCGTGCTGGATGGCACGCGTGCTGGATGGCACGCGTGCTGGATGGAACGCGTGCTGGTGCTGGTTGGCACGCGTTCTGGATGGCACTCGTGCTGGATGGCACGCGTGCTGGATGGCACGCGTGCTGGTTGGCACGCGTGCTGGATGGCACACGTGCTGGATGGCACGCGTGCTGGTTGGCAGGCGTGTTGGTTGGCAGGCGTGCAGGTTGGCACGCGTGCTGGTTGGCACTCGTGCTGGATGGCACGCGTACTGGATGGAACGCGTGCTGGTGCTGGTTGGCACACGTGCTGCTGGCACGCGTGCTGGTTGGCACTCGTGCTGGATGGCACGCGTACTGGATGGAACGCGTGGTGGTGAGTTGGCACGCGTGCTGGTTGGCACGCATGCTGGATGGCACGCGTGCTGGATGGCACGCGTGCTGCTGGCACTCGTGCTGGTTGACCGCGTGCTGGAGCACGCGTGCTGGATGGCACGCGTGCTGGATGGCACGCGTACTTGATGGAACACGTGCTGGTGCTGGTTGGCACGCGTGCTGGATGGCACTCGTGCTGGATGGAATGCGTGCTGGATGGCACGCCTGCTCTGATGGCACGCGAGCTGGTTGGCACGCGTGTTGGTTGGCACGCGTGCTGATTGGCACGCGTGCTGGTTGGCACGCGTGCTGCTTGGCACGCGCATTTGTGCTGGTTGGCACTCGTACTGGTTGGCACTCGTGCTGGATGGCACGCGTGCTGGATGGCACTCGTGCTGGATGGCATTGCGTGCTGATTGCACGCGTTCTGGTTGGCAGGCGTGCTCTTCCGTGTGCTGGATGGCACTCGTGTGATGGCACGCGTGCTGGATGGCACGCGTTCTTGTTGGCAGGCGTGCTGGTTGACACGCGTGCTGGATGGCACGCGTGCTAATGGCACGCGTCTGGTTATCTGCTGGTTGGCAACGTGCTGGATGACGAAAACATTAAAACGTCATTCAATCATTACAATATTTACTTTGATTTGATTTCAACCTATTGTTGTAACTATGACAAACCGTATTCTAGTCATGCCTAACAGCCAATTTCACGCATAAACTTTTAGTAATAAATTGTAGTTACGTTTATGTTTTCACGGTCCAAATAAAATCAGCCAAGGGTCGAGATTGGTCCTGGGTCTCTGTCTTTTGTCACGCTTATATATATATATATATATATATATATATATATATAATTATATATCTATATATATATATATATACATCATGCAAGAATCTGTGAGTATGAGGACGGAGGATTTGAAAACATCTACAATGATGCAGGGTGGTGCTGGCATTGAAAATTTATATAAGACTGGATATATATATATATATATATATATATATATATGCCCTCGGTACTTCATTCTTTGAGGACTTATGATGAAAAAATCTGTCCGGTAAATATATATATAAGATATATATATATATATATATATATATATATATATATATATAATATATATATATATACGAGTCGTGAGTGACCAGGACAACGAGAAATGATAGCATCAACTTTTCATGTACCTAACTTCTGAGTTTTGGGCCCCCAATATTCTAAGTGGATCGACGCCTTTGGTCGGTCGGTATGTTTGTCTGTCTGTCTGTCTGTCTGTTTGCATCTCTCTCTCTCGCATCTGTTTTGTTTACAGAACGTGGAATGAAAACGCCGACTGGAAAAAGACGGAGCGAATTGCCTTCAGTGAATTCTTTGACGCAAAAGAGGAAACGATTCGAAGGATCTTTCAGACTGAATCCGCAGATAGAAAGAGACACAACGGTTACCAAGGCAACAGAATGAGAAAGGTCAAGAAGGTCATGCAGGACATCATGCAAGAACGCTACTACGTGAGTATGAGGACGGAGGATTGTGAAAACATCTACAATGAAGCAGGGTGGTTCCGGCATTCATTGTAATTTATATAAGTAAGTAGGTAAAATCTCTTTAATTTCTATAGCGCTTTCAAAAGCAGCACCGAAATAAGCTCCTTATTCCTTTCTTAGAGTTTTGTCCACTAAATGTTAATAAACCTTGCGCCGGAAGAGGCTGACAAGCAGAAAAACGTAATCCGCAGTATTTTTCGGTAAAGTTTTTAAAAATTTACCTCAAAGATGGGTTGATAGGCAAAAAGGTAATCGCGCATCTGCAGTATTCAGTTCACCAAATGTAACAATTTCTTAATTTTAAAAAGTTTACGAAAAATATGTTGACAAGCAAAAAAACTCCGATGTGGAATGCATCCTCAGTCACCATCAGGGTGGAACCGCCACTGATGAAACTCCTGCAGTCCTTTCCAAACAAGCAATGCAGTCTTGATCCAATACCAACCTCTTTTCTTAGAAACAGTATGCCTCTGTTCTTGTACCAACTGTAACAAAAATTATCCCTTTCCTCATTTAAAATTCCCCTGTAAGCTCCCTTCTAAAAAAAAGCCAAACCTTGACAGAGAAGACCTCAACAGCTATCGCCCATTTCAAGTCTGCCTGTCCTCTCCAAACTCGACATTAAGACGATCGCCGACGCAGGGAAACTTTGTCTACACTTCCAATAATTCTAGGCTGAATTAGAAAGACGATTGTGATTGTCCAGGTCATTTAATAGAGATTCCGAGGTGAAATTTCGGGTTCGTATTATACAGGTCTAGGTTTCAACACTTTTACATTATGATTAGACCTGCTCTAGAAACTAGGGTGCGTTTGTGACAGGCATTATATTGCGCATTTTATCTGTTATACTATTATACGATAGTTGTTCATCTGCTGTCTTCTGTTCTCAGGTGACTGTCATCGACTCGGGCTTCGAAAGCGACGAAAGCCTTCACGGAAGCATCTTACAGGGCATCTACAAGGGTCTGTCTCGCTCTTCAGTTGGATAAGCAGTCCATCATCATCCTCACTTAGTCTCTCATCAGCCGCGACAGACGAAGAGGCAGCAGCAGCAGCAGCAGCGTTAGAGAAATTCAGATAGAAGCATCTGCAGAAGCGCCAGTTGCTAGATGATTGACAGGTGATGTCGTCGTCTGTCAGTTGAGGTCATGATGATTGGTTTTCAGGGTACAGTCGAAGGAGTGGTCTGGCGATTGCTCTGAAGACGGCCACCTACGACTTCCTTCAGGCGCTCTTCCTTCGCGACGTCGATCCTCAGTTCACGAAGGAAGAGTACGTCAGCATCCGATCTCTCAACCACTTCCACCTGGAAAACGTATACATTTCACTCGATCGCCGTCACTCACTAGAAACACACTGCGTTCAGGCCATGATGACATCATCATCATCATCATCATCATCATCATCATCATCATCATCATCATCATCATCATCATCATCACCGTTCGTCCTTTTCAAAGGCGGTCGTCGTAATCCAACGACGATTGAAGGTTTTACGCTTTCTCCGACCTTCTCTTGCTCTAGATTTTCAGTTTTCCAATCTTACTTACTTGTTGAAGTCATTTCTTGTAATTATTCACAGAGAGTTTCCTTTTTGAAAGTTTGCGTAGGCCTATTTTTTTAGGCCGCGACTAAAGAGCAAACGGCCTAGCATTACATTCTGTGAATCCTGATGAAGTTTTGCACAGATGAAGGCTACAATTTAGTGAATGTGGTTTTAGGGAATTTAGGCGAAGTTAGGCTGTGGATTTCAGTTGAGCTAAAGTAGCTGCTGATGGATTATAAAAGACCTTTGATAAAGTTAAGACAGTTGATGGAAAAGGTTGAGGATTGCAGAGAGTTTACCTGCGACTTGTTATTAATTGTTGCAGTGCATAAAGACAGTAGGACCTCTTTAATAATTATCGATGAAAACTTAAAAGAAAAGGACAGGACGCGATTTGAGAGAGAGAGAGAGAGAGAGAGAGAGCGCAGATGCAGTGATCAGAGGAGGATGTTAAAAGCAGGTATTTTGCGCAGAGTTTCCAGCGAAGAGTCGTTCGGAAACTCTTAGAATATGTCGGAGGCGGTTGTACATAATATATTATTTATGGCGTTTACGTGTAAATTGCTCTGCTGTTGAATTTTGTTGTCTGCAGCTGTTTTCAGAAAATTCGATTTCCAAGGCTCTTAAACTGATGTGCAAACGAGACACTCTATTAGACAAGGTCTGGACAACTTCTAAGTAATAGCAGCGACAGATTTTGCTGAGTCTTAAAACTGCGAGTGATTGAATTTCTAATTCTTTAGACTGATCATTCGAAGAAGAATAAAATTTTTATTATCGGCAGAGACTTCTATGGGTTGAATGAAGCGGGCGTGAAGGCGTCTGCTTCTTGTTCTTGTTCTTCAGTTGGACCCGGAAGTGTCTGTTCTTCCTGTCATTGGTCGTGTTCTTCAACGTCTCTTGGGTCCAAGGTACAGGGTCCTGTACCAAGAGGAACAATATAACGGTCAGTTCCAGTCACAACTACAACCAACACGAGACAGATTGAGTCAATCGATGGTCGTCAACCGCTTACTATGACCTTCAATCGATGGCTGGACTATGAGTCATCGCATTCGCAGATGCTCAAAAATCGCACAAATTTAAGAGACGTCGAATTATTTAGGAATTTCAGGTCTACAAGAATAAAAGTTATGCAAAATCGAGATGCGAAATTAAACATTATATAATGCACAGACATGTTTGTTGGACTATTATAGGCGATTATAATTATACGTGTACAACTGTACATGTCCACACACACGTATACATAGGCCCCCATGCACAGTATATATATATATATATATATATATATATATATATATATATATATAGGCCCGCCCATCGAGAGGAATTCCAGTCTTCTGGGCAGAGCAGAAGTTTGAAAGTTCATATTTTTGTTTATATATTTTAGAAAGTTTGTCCCCCAAAAAGTTGTAAAGTTTTCTAAAAATATACAAAAATATACAGATCAAGTGTGAAAAAGTGGTGATGAACTTTTTTGCTTGTCAGACTTTTCAGGACGTTAAAGTACAAGCAAAGCCTTCGACGGCCCCCTCCCCAATCGCCTTCCACGTTTTCATAATAATGAATAGTATTTCTTGAGAGATGACATTTTGCGGGCCCCCTACAGATCGTCGGGCCCCTGGGCATTTGCCCTTCTGCCTACCTTCTCGTCCTGCGCACATATGTATATATAGATATAATGTATATGGAAAAGTAGATTGTGACTTAGAGACTGCATGGAAACGTCTGTGGCTGCAGTGTTCGCATGGCATTTGTCTCTTCCACTTAGATGGAAGACTGCGTAGGACCATCATTCCTTGAGTCTTCGGATGACGTGACGACTCTATTTGAATGACTGGAGATTGACCGCATTCGCATGTGACTGAGTAGAGACCTAATAGGTTATTTATTGACCGATTGTTGCTTTTAGACGTGACAGTTGACACAGCCATAGAGAAGAAGAGACATCAGCTGTGGCATCTCTTCCTCTGGTCTGTTCTCGCAGCTAAACCGGAAATGACGCAGTTCTTTCTCGTTCAGACGTCAGCGCCTCTAGGCAAGCATCATACCACGAACACAACAGGTGTCGATGGGCATCAGACGACACACGTCACTCACTCACTCGCTCTCTGTAATACAGTATATGGGTCCCGATGCCATGATCGCGCCTTCGCCGTTTTCCGCTAATGTAGGCCCATGCAATTGCTTGGAAACGTAGCTTTTGAAAAGAAACAGATTTGAATTTCTGATCTGTTTCGCTCTGTTTCGAAAATGTCATGCAGTGGCGTAACCAAGGGAGAGGTTTGGGGTTAAACCTCTTGGTTGACCGACCAAAATTTTTTTATTCCGTATTATTATTCTGTGGGTGGAGGGGAGCCAAAATCTGGTTTAAGGCAGGGTTTAATCTAGGCCGTTTCCGGAGGGGAAAATTGCCCTTTCCCCCGAAAATTTCAAATTTCCCCCAGAAATTTTGGCATACTACATGAACTAACATCAGCCCCTAGCAGAATTTCCTCCGGCTATAATTATGTCAAAACCTTTTGACCCCTCCCGCACTAAGATCAGTGACGGGTCCCCCTTAAAAATTTAGAAGGTCATTATTTATTGCAATGATGCACTTTTCCCTCTTTCATTTGTTCATCGTGTCATAATGTGGTAGTGGTGATGATGACCTTTTTGCTTGTCAGACTTTTTCTATTGCAATTAATAGTATTCCATGAAATTTCCTATTTTTTATCATTTGTAAAAAGTGAAATTGTTGACGTCAACTTCTCCTGATCCCTTCCCCTGTCAACAACTGTCAAACTTTTTCAAACCCCCTCTCCCTATTTTGTTGACGTAATTCATGGACAGCCCCTTACGCCACTGATGACATGCATTGTATTGGATCAAAGACATTTTGCCTGTTCTGATTTTAGGCGCTTCACTTCTGGCTTTTAAACTCTATTCGAACCTCGCCTTTTATTCGAGTGAAATCTACGAAGAGGAGCTAAAGACGAGGCTAGAACGAGCGGCAGAGTAAGAAGCCATTTTGAAACCTCTTTCCTCTTTTTCTTGATGAGATTTTTGAACTTACAGTTTACAGCAGAGAGAAAATGCAAGACTGCGTGCGGTCTGTTATGGCAAAATAAGTAGATATGTGCTTGCTCAGCAATATAACTAATAAAACTAATAATATTATATAACTAATAATAAGGTCTCTGCAGATCTTTCCTGCTAATCGTTCACCTAATAGTATCCAGCCAGTTAATTTGATATTCAGTGTGGTGAAGTAGGCCTATTTGATTACTTGTAATTACGCTACTTGTAACCTATTAGTTTTTAGGTAATATATTACTTTTCAGCTGAAGTAACGAATTACTTAATAAATTACTTTTTATGCAATAATTGTAATCAGAATTCTAACTATTTTTCTAGTTACTATTCATCTGGCAAATTGACAATGTGATATGAAACGTGTGGTGCAATGGTTTTTTAAAAGGGCAATTCTGTTTTTTTTCAAAACCCACAATGGCAATGTAGTTATTTAATGTTTATATATGTGACTTCAACAGACGTCTAAGTAGGCTATGCCTTATGTCATTGTAATCATTGGTGTTCGCGCTATGTAACTGGCAATTATTAACCAAGTAATAACAAGTTTCTTCAAGTAATCTATAAAGGTTCTGAAGTTCAAGTAATCGATAAAGTAATAAGTTACTTTTAGAGCAGTAATAGTAATTAATAATATATTGCAATTTTTAGACAGTAACTTATTACTGTAATCAGATTACGTTTTTCACAAGGTATCTAGTAAACTGTAATATAATACTGTTGACATGTACATGTAACTACCCCAAACACTGTTAATAATAATAATAATTATTAAAAGCAGGGACGTCATTTGGGGGGCAGGGGGGCATTTGCCCCCCTGATTTTGAGGGGAAAAATTTTTTTTGGCAATGTGTTATTTAGATTTTACACGCCTTAAAGGAGTGCTTGATGATGTCGAGTAATTTGAAGTAACTACTTTAACTAACCGTGAAAATTGGCCGACAAGCAAAAAAAAGGTCGTCAGCTTTTTCGCAAACTTGTAACTTGTCAGGTCGAAAGTGTTTTGCCCCACCCCCTGAAAAACAGTGAAATGACGTCTCTGATTAAAAGCGGTGTCTTCGTATTTGTCTGATGTTGTCGTCTGTCGTTCTGTTTGCAGTCGATTTCAGTTGCTGGCGATCGAGATACTCGACCGAATGTACAACATCGACGCAACGGAGGCCTATCGCGTCCTCATCAGCGAACTTCCCTTCGACCTCGGACCCTATGTCACTTCTCTTGTCATCGCCGACGACGCCAATGCCATGGACTTCATGTGTCACTCCTGTTGTCAGACCTATCTGCAGAAAGTCTGGAAGGGAAACATGGCCGTCAACACTCCGTCATGGCGCGTGCGTTTAATGGGACTCTCCTCTCTAAGTTGCAAACGGGAACTTATATAGCGTTATAGGATTCACCAGAATCAAACGACCTGGATTATAGGATTCAGCAGACTACAACAACTACTACTACCACCACCACCAACAACAACAACACTATAGCTACCACTGCTGTTTCTACTACTAATAATGATGATACATCATACAGGGTGGGCCAATAAAATTGATACCATCCTGTTTTGTTGTGAGTATTTTTACAACTCCAGAGTCAAAATGCATGACATTTGGTGACTTTTGCAGTATTGGCCTATATCATGCATGCAGCAATTTGAGTTTTTCTTTCAAATTCTAAAGTACAGCGGCGCCACCTAGCGAAATCCAGGATGATGATGGACGTGTTCGTCAAAAATATGAGCTATAATGATTGTTCGCTGGAATTAGTAACTGAATATGGTCTTATGCAGTGGACTGCGTCGCCATATTGGAATGACAACGCTTAATTAGTGCCAGAAGCCATATGACCACTCAACAACGGCTGTTCTCTCTCTCTCTCTCTCTCTCTCTGCATTGGACAGGGTCTCTGGGGTGGGGTGGGTGAGGGGAGATTTCAGGGCCTTCGCTTGATTCTGAAGGGCGTCGTTTTCAGTTCAGTCGAGTCTCCTGAGTCCTGAATGTTTCTTTTTCGTTTCAGTCGAACATGTTTCTGGCGCCGTTTTTCGTTTTGCCCGGAATTCATTTCGACGGATTTCCAAGAAATAAGGAGACCAAAAGAAGAGAACATCTGAGAGATTCACGCGTCATCTACAAACTCGCCTCCTACTACTCAGCTCCGATCACGAAATTCTATTCACGAATGGTAAGATTAAGAGACCCCCCCATGGCCCAATGCTTCACAGCGGTCGAGTCATGCGCGTTGACAGCTTCATTAGGCTAAGTATATAAGGTCCACTGGTCTTCCAAGTGAGACTCACGTCGGCGACCAGAGTGTTGCAAATACTCGACCATTTCTCCGTTCTCTTTCTCTGAAAAACGTCGTTTCTCAGCGAAGAGAGATTTTAAAATCGGCGCAATTTAAAATACAAATCTCGCGCTATTTTTAGAGTCTTATCGCCTTAGGATTGTCGGTGGAATTTCTTTCGCTAATTTTAATATTGGATATGAAGTTTTTCGAGTGTAGACTGCGTAGTTGATTTCGCTTTTCTGTTTCCGTGTGTGTGTTTCGTGATTTCAGTCTAGCGGCCTTTAGAGCGCAGTCGACGAAGTCTGATGCTGTTGTATATTTGGCAGTTTTCCTATCTCTGTTTCCTTGGAGTTCTTTCCTACTTCGTCTTGACCGATCTGAAGCCCTTCTCTTCCTTCGTCGATCTCTCGGCATCCGAGTGGATTCTCGTCGTCTGGGAGATCTCGCTGATCGTCGAGGAACTTGTTCAGGTGACGAAGTGAACAGAAGAAATGACTATTGCAGCGTATTAGTCGTTCACGTAGAGTGACGTTGGTCGCGTACTATGTCGCCGTCATTTCAAGGTCAAGGGATAGGACGAGTCAATTGAACCCGGATGACTCTGGATGACCCAGATGATCCGATCTCCTGAATCAACCATCTGACATTGATGATAGAAGTCGTTTGATGAGCCAATAGATTCCCTCCTCATCCTCATCCTCCTCCTCTTCCTCTTCCTCTTCTTCCTCTTCCTCCTCCTCCTCCTCCTCCTCCTCCTCTATTGACCCATTCGGTCGACGTGAAAGAGATAACCCTATAGGTAGATTCCTCATCCTTCGTCATTCGTTCAATCGTCTGACAAAGACTCGATCTACGCTTAATAAAAGCTAAAGCTTCGCCCATGTACTAGAGTTCGAACGGTGAGTCCGGCGCTGATCTCCGGTTTCAGGCAAGCAACGACGCAGGAGGCTAACGCCATTAATCTAGAGCAGTTTGCCTTTGCTTTCTCCAGACCGGTGCTTTACCTTCGCAGCCAAGCTGCTACCCATTTATCACCGCCGCCCTCTAGCGAATGATGATTGAGTCGACCTTAGGGGCTCCTGCGGGAGTTGAACCCCTTTCCGCCAGCGTGTTCTAGCGTCTTGCCAATCTGCCATCTACACTTAAAACAAGTTCCGATATTTCCGTTTTGCTCTTAATTGGAAACGGAGCTTCTTATGAATTCTCACGACATGACGTTCAGTCGGCTGAACAGTGATCGAGCGGTCATGAGTTAGTCACGAGTGTTTACAGGACAGCTTCTTAACAGCCTAAACGTGCTTTAGAATAATTATTAGATTAACAACCGAAGCAGTGCTTGGACTTCGTACGTTGTCTTCCGCTCCAGTTGGAAGGCGTCCACGACACGGGACCTCTTTTCGACCTCGATGACGTCACTCTTCAGAAGCGGATCTGGCATTCGCACGAGAAGCTCCGAATGAAGCTGTACGCCGTCGAAATCTACCTGCGCAGTGGTCGATGGAACAACGTGGACATCACCATGGTAACGCTGTTCGTAGTCTCTTTCTCGCTGCGTTTCTCGTTGCCATTGGAGACGTTCCAGATGGCGCGCATTGCGTTCGCCGTGACGGTCGTCGTCTGCTACTTCCGTCTGCTGAGGTTCTGGTACGTCCTCGATCAGATCGGACCGAGAATCATCGCCATTAAGATGATGGTGAGCATATATGTCGCTCATGCACTGCAAAGCGTCGTCTATTAATCTGCCTTCTTTTCTCCTATATAAGGCCTTAATTATTATTCTGTTAATCGTCGTTTTGACTACTATTGAGTTCTGAAGTTCCTGTGTGATTGTGTGTGTGTGTGTGTGTGTGTGTGATGTCGTTGGTGTTTGCAGTTGGCTGAGCTGATGAAGTTCCTCTTGGTTTTGGCTGTCTTCGTCGTCAGTTTTGGCGTTGCCTTCCAGGCGATCCTCAATCCCAATCAGCCTCCGTCGTGGACCACTCTGGCCGACATCCTATGGCGTCCTTATTGGGAGATGTTCGGAGAGCTGTTCCTCGACGATGGACCCGGAATGGGTTAGTCTCAGAACCCCTCCCCCTCCCCCGCCGCCGCCCTAGAGCATCAACTATATGCACAATGGGCGGCGTCTATGGTCTGACACTGACTCTCCATCTATTGACAGCTTCGTGCATTAGATATACGCGCGGCGGTGTTATGCCATTTGATTAACAACCGGTTCGCTGACACTGGCTTGTCCATTATGTTTGTATATATATATATATATATATATATATATATATATATATATATATATATATATATATATATATATGACCAGAGACGGGGAATACCCAGAGACAGTGTTTATTCTAGCCACCTTGACATTGGGGGATTTTGAAATGCTTGGGGGACAAGGTCTGAGTCTCCACACTTTTGGGGGAAATTTCCACCCCCTAGCCAACATATTTTTTGGGGATTTTAAAACTTGGGAGGGGAATTCCCCCTGCCCCAGAGAAGGCCTAGAATAAAAACTGCCCAGAGAGAAATCCATAATTCACGAACCTTGACTGGTGGCGCTTCGTGTGAATGAATCGTCCAAAGCAGAGTTTTCCCAAAGTTTTTCGATTGCGGACCCCTACTTTGTTCTCAGCTTAGTTCGCTGACCACATTGTCTAACAAGTAAATAGTTAACAGTTAATATTTAATTAAAATAATGATCATCCGTATAAACCATATACGCTGCAATTATGGCAAATAACATTTGAATGCCGTTGGGTTACAAGACCGGCCGCCAACCGCTTAGAAATCATGTGCCGATCCAGTGGCCAGAAGGGTTTCCACACGTATTAAGGAAAACAAAAACCAGACCAGTAAGCAAGGAGACGGTTCGGTGACATGGTCGGAATTTTAACAAACGGTTCGGCCGAACCGGACCGAACCGGCTCCATCTCACCCCCTGTATAATAATAATAGGCGCCATCGTCGTAGTCGTGTAGTCTGTTGTGAGTGAGTGAGTGGTAGTTGTTGTTGCGTCGTCGTAGGTCGTTCTGTGGGTGAGTCGTCGTGTGTTTTGATCGCTGAGAAGATGAATTCGACGAATGGAAGCGAAGGTCGGATGCATTGCTACGAGTGGGCGGCTCCGTTTCTGCTCGGCGTCTATTTGCTCATCTCCACCGTTCTCTTGCTCAATCTTCTCGTCGCCATATTCAGGTGAAAGGCAGCGGTTTGTCACTCAGACGGACACACGACGCATGACAACACAGCAGCTGATGGAAAATATCGGAAATAATTGTCTCTTGAAAGATTCTTCATATTCAAATTAAATGCTTATTCTGCTTCTTGACTTTAATGGACGATGCAGATATCATGAGAGACAGCCAGACAGACAGACAGACAGACAGACAGACAGACAGACAGACAGACAGACAGAGGGAGAGATATATTTTGGCTTTCTGTAGTTTTCTACTTATAAGCAGGCGACTGGTGGTGGCGAATATTGAGATGCAGAATATCTAGTATTCGTCCACCACATTTGGGAAGCGCAGCAGAGTTAAATTCAGCGCAAGGAAATGGGAAAGTGATCAAAGGGAAAAGAAGGAAGTGGAAGGCGAGTGTCCCACTTCCGCCTCCCGAAAGACGTTTGTGGCGCCCAGTTGTATGTCTTAGAGTAGACATAGAGGTAGCTGTGTACTTTTGCGTTTCAGTCAGAATTACGATGAGATCAGCAACAGAGCGCACAAGGTGTGGCTGTTCAACCTGTACAGCCTCATCCAGGAGTTCTACTACGACGTCTGGCTGCCTCCTCCTCTCAGCATCTTCATTCATCTTTACAACTGCTTCGTCGCTGTCGTCAGAAGAATTCGAACAAAGACGAGGAAAACCATCCTCCTCCTCCTCCTCCTCCGAGAAGGAAGATTGCTTCAGTGAGTTCTTCTTCGGACGCTTCGTCTGCAAATGCAGTCTCAGACCCTTCCCAGTTTTTAACACAGAACCCGCGCATTTCCCAGGAACTTACGTTCGGGCCGGGTGTCCCTTTTAATTGCAGGGGGTGTCAATGTCCAGTGTATCATCTAGACTCATTGGACCCAGAGGGAATAGAATTAGGCGGAGGGTGGGTCGAGGGTTCGATGCTTGGCCCCGGAAAAATAAAATACAAGTCCAAATATGGATTCCGTTGTCATCTCTTCCGTTTTCATGCGGTCCCATTCTAATTGCTGTGGAGTGAATTAAAGTGGCTCAAGTTTCAATGTAATATAATGACGTGATTTCCAAGTGGTTTAGGAGGCTAAGTAAGTAATGTGTGAAAACCACTGTAGTAACCATTTGCATTCAATAACCTAGTTTAATATTTCAGTCAAAAAAGTAACGTTACAGACTGCTCAATGTTACCGCAACAGCATCAAACATAGAATTGCTCTTAAAAACCAAGCAGAGATGCCATAGAATATAGATATGAATGAACCGCTGAAACATTGAAATTCTAAAACCTCCAAAGATAATCAGGACAATGAATGGTGAGATACCCAAACCATCTCGGTATAGGATGACGTTGACCATGACTGCAAGAGTCAATCTGAAAACGGATGACATTTTAGAATTTCAAATGAAAAGTTCTAACATCAGTCTGTCTTGGTGATAGCCAACACCATGCCTGGGAAGGGGTGTATGGGCATGGGGTGTCTGTCACAAACCGGGGATATGTAACCCCCTGAGGGGGGTTTGGGTATGAAAATCACTGACAGTGACAGGACCTCGGCTGATGAGACCGAGACTGTCACGGGGAGTGAGGGGGCAGCTTCTGTCTTCTGCAGTGGCTCCCACTTCGTAGCTGATCGACATTTGAACGGCGATTTCTTCTGTGTTTCCTCTTTTCTGAAGTCCTCCTCAGCAGATCCAGCTGTGGCTGCTGTGGTCGGACATCTACCTCCGTCGATCAGAACAGTTTCTGTTTAACCAAAGACTAAATTATTGCTAATGAAATTTGCAATGAAATCAACCAAATAAGAACACAGAACGAGCCACTCTAAGAGTTCTAGAATAATTTCAATTATAGAATCTGTTGCAATACTGAAGACCTGATAGGCCAAACAAAGTCTCAAAGTCAGTCTCTGAGTCACAGGCTGCAGTTGAGTCTCTACGATGAACTGCGAGACAGGAAACCACAGCCCTAAGGACACTTCTGATGGGCAAAACTGGGATGGGACTTACTTATAAGAATTCAAATGAATTTGTAACAAATTAATATTAAAACATATTAATTAGATGTTTAGTCAACGGCAGTGGCGTAGCTAGGATTCTCCGAAGGGAGTATGGTTCCCGTGATTCCCAACTTGGGAAAATTCTGACAACCAATTTTTTAAAATAAATAAAACGTCCGATCCTTCCAATGATTTTACTAACGGCAGAACGCACGGATGAAATAATCACACGAAGAGCAAAAAAGTTCGTCAGAAATTGTTATGCTTCAATATATACAGCCTATACAGGTATACAGGTATATGGGCGGCGCGTAGGCCTACACTATATAGTGATCGCCAAAAGGGGTTAACCCCCAAACTCATCCCCTTGGCTGCGCCACTGGTCAACGGTCATATCGTAAGATCAATATAAATAGGCCTACGTATCTTCGGTTTTTCTTTTTGCTAAACGGAACAGGAAGTCTATCGATTAATTGTCTTGAGTTCGTCTGACGTTGTCTTTGGTTTTCACAGGACTTTCACAGCTGCCGACGTCACATGACCTGCAAAAGAAAGCGACGAAAGAGATAAAGATGACGTCAGAAGCTTGATGTCCATCAGTGACGTCATTGTCTATGATAACTGAGTATTCTGCGTCTGTGTGGAGTCATTGCCCTCTGGCGGCGTTTTACGACTCCATTCACCACTTTATTCAAGCTCTTTGAGACTATGTCTTATATTTAATTAAGGAATACTATGATGTCTGTTTAGCCGCACGTTTTCAACGCTCAAATGTAAATACCGTTCCGTAGCTCTAGGCGTCCATCGGTCTTACCGTCTCACGAACGTCCAATGAAGACGAGGTCGAGGAGAATCAAAACGGAGCAGCTGCTATAGGGGGCCTACTATTTCCTCTGAATTAAGGGGCGTCGGACCCTTTTCGGCGATAGACTGAGATTCGTGAAACTTTAATCATGGGAGTGGTTGTCTAGAAAGCCTTATGGTCTGTAACATTTGTCCAGAGCAGTGGTTCTTAACCGCGGTGGTACTCTTGTATCCCTTCATGGGGGTACTTGAGGGACGTGGTGGGGAATGACCACAGAATGACCCGGGACTAAAGTCAGTTATACAGACGTTTACTACAATGCATGTACATTGTGCAGATACTTTAGAAATGTTTGTAATAAATTAGAAATGGTAAAAGAAAAATTCCACCTAATTCTGGCTTGTGCACAGTCCGCGTGACAGATTAAGTGCATCGCAGTTTATGATATTTCAATATATTACGAGCAGTGGCGGTTCCACCATGTTGATGACTGGGGATGCATCTCTCCACTGGGGTTCCGGATTACTTTTTTGCTTGTCAACCTATTTTACGGTGAGATTTTCAACAAATTTAGTGACAAAACTGCGAATGATCTTCTTTTTTGCTTGTCAGCCTTTTTTGCAAGTTTTTTTAAACATTTAGTGGGCAAAACACTAACAATGACCTTTTCCCTCTCTTTTCTTTTGTTTTCTTCTTCACTTTGCATCCCCCCACCAACTTTCTATTTTTTCATCCCCCACCAAGAATTCCTGGAACCGCCACTGATCACGAGGCATAAACCTTTGTCCACATCTAAGGTAGTGCACGCTAATGCTTCAGCATCCTCAAATACACCTTCATGTAGGAGGCCTTCTTCGGAGCGCGAAGTAGAGATGTGAGATGAGAAAAGTTAGCACCGTGCCCTTCGTCGTATTTCTGATTCGAGGTTCAATAGTCTTTGTAATTAATATTCGTATAATTCGGTGGCTATAAGTATAAGCGCTCTATTCCTGCAGCAAAACAACAGCATATATCCTAACGACGGGATTCGACGACCGCTCAGATCTGTTTCCCTGTTCTCGTCAACATGTACGTCTGCGTCGCCGCAGTCTATGTCCACATAGCATCATAATTATTCAGAGAGAGAGAGAGACAGAGACAGAGACAGAGAGAGGCGTCTGCGTGTGATGAAGACTCTCTCGAATGCTGTCATTCGGTGGGGAAGTTTCCAACGTAGAAAGCCTGATTTCTAACAGTATAGAACAGTTCGATCCTTCGTGATGACTTTCAGCGGCTGAGGAAATGAACGCACAGCAGTCGAGATATAAAGTTGTGAAATCTGAGAAAATTGGGGCCATACACGGAATTTGCGGCGCTTATTTGAGTAAGGCCTTATTAGAGGCAGAAATCCTCAGATTATGTTTCGCTAGTTAAAAAGACCGACGCCGCCGCCGCGCCTTAGCAAATATTAGAACTTAAGAATTAATTGCTATATTGAAAGAACGCACAATTATAATAGGCCATAGACATCGGCGTAGAATTGTCGGACAGCTGAGAACTCTTCGAATTATTCGGGTGTAGACAGATAATGATGGCCTTTAGGCCTTTCTAGTCTCTGTTGCATTCTGTCGTTTTGAGATTGAATCATTGACGAGCGCTTGGTTAAGCCGTCCTAAGTGTGTTCGGCCCATGGATATTTTTACACCCCCTAACACTCCTCCCCATAACCCCCAATTTGAGGTCGACACCCCCCATTTGGTAATGTTACAATGGTATGCATACAAAATGCATACTAATTAGCTCCGACAACTCCCCAATTTGAGGTCGACACTCCCCTCAAATTCACAATCCCAGAAATATCCCTGCATCGGCCGCTTTCTGCCAATCGCTGTCTCGGTCTTTGGCTGCGTTCGTCTGCCACAGAAAGTGACACGGATCAATCAGTCACTCACTGTGGTTTGGCGTCACTCCAGTCATCATCATCATCATCATCATCATCAGTCGATTCTACTTGCGCCATATTTCACTTCTGACTTCATTTGTTTATCTTTCATGTTTTGACCTCTGACCCATTTGGAGTTTTCAATCATGCGTCAGAACTTAACGTTCAAAATCGCTGAAAATGTTGCCGCGCCTTGGAATCGTCCTCAACGCGCCTCACTTATTCTGGCGGGACGGAGTTCGCCTGAATGCATTGGCAATGGTGTCCCTAGTTTGCAACCCCGGATGCATCACTCTCCAGTGGCTATTCTATAGCGCCACCTGAAAATTGGGAGAGTTTAAAAAATTTGGAGGGAGCAGACATTTGGGAGGTCATACTGCTTGCCAAAATGTAAAAAATTGGCGGGGGAGCTTCAAACTTGTGGGCGGGGGGGAATTCCCCAGAGAAGGCCTAGAATAAACACTGATCACTCTCTTAACGATGTCTTAGATCATAATCTGGAAATAAGGAGCCTCTTGTTGGTTGTTGGCCTCGCAGTTAATAGACGGTCGTTGAGCTGTTTAGCTGAGTTAATTAGGAGCGTCGTTGGTCCATTGGATGCTAAACGCTCAAATCGACGAAATCTGTCATCGGGAGACACTTCAAAGAGTCGCTCAATTCCTCAGAAAGCGAAACATCTCATCGCCACTCCTGTCGTCAACAGACGACGACGACGGCGGCGACGACGATATATATATATATATATATATATATATATATATATATATATATATATAGAGAGAGAGAGAGAGAGAGAGAGGGAGAGAGAGAGAGTCTACGTCGGTCACTAGAGTTCCGTTAAAGTCACGTGCCGACGACGACGACGACGACGACGCCGCATTGAGTCGCCGCGCCGCATTGGTCGTCGCCGCCGCCGAGCCGCCGCCGCCGTCTTCGCCGCCGCCGCCGTCGGGTGTTTTGTTGGGGGTTCGGGTGGTCATCTGAGAAGACCTTCGGCACGTTGAGCTAGTGAATGAGTGGGGCTCTGAGGGGAGGGGACTAAAGGCCGGAGCCTAGGTGCAAAGGCCTACAAGCGTCCAATGCCACACACACACACTCACTCGGTGCGAAGGAATGACGTGTCTCTCTCTCTGTCTCTGTCTCTCTCTGAGTCGCTCTGTCTCTCTTTGTGTTTGTCTGTCAACTGATTATACACCGACAGAGATACTTCCTAATAAGTACGGATGAAATCGTTAGAAGAGACAGAGACATAGACTGAGAGCGGGCGTTAGAGTCGACGACTAAACAGCGGACGTCGTCTGACTCGTCTCTTCAGAGATTACATCGTTTAATCACTTTTAACAACGACATCTTTATCGTAGTCATCATCAGACGATGCGATGATTAATTGATTCTCAGTCAATTGTAACGACAACGACTCAATCGTCGTTGTTGTCAATCGGACGTCATAACAATGCAGCATCAGTTGCATCATCTGCAGCAGCAGCAGCAGCATCATCATCTGCAGCAGCAGCAGCAGCAGCAGCAGCAGCAGCAGCAGCAGAGGACTCGTTGATCGCTGCTTCTCAGCGTGGATCAGGCGGAGTGGTCCATCGGGGAATGGCGGATGTTCCTCTGCTCTGTTGGACTGATTCGAAGCTCCGACCGTCCCCATGGTGTCGCATCGGTGACCACCAGGCCCCGTCGACGGCGGCGGCCGCCATGGGAGGCGGCGGCGGCGGCGACGGAGGCCAGGCGGCGGCGGCGTCGGGGGCGAAGGCGAGGTCGTCGTCGGCGATGGAGCCGAGGATTCGCCGTCCGATGAACGCCTTCATGGTCTGGGCGAAGGCGGAGAGAAGGCGATTGGCCGAGGAATTCCCGGACGTACACAACGCAGATCTCAGCAAAATGCTCGGTTAGAATAACTCATACAATAATCTCCTTCTGTTGTTGTTGTTGCACTTTGTTGTTGTTGTTGTGTGTAGTGATTGTCGTTGCTGTGTTGTTGCGTTGACGTCGTTGTCTTCTGATGTGCCAATGTTAGCCTAATAGAACTCCGTTCATAAATTGATTCTCCGTTTCTACAGAGACGTCGTTTTCTCTTGTGTTGTCCATTATTATTATAAAGAATTAGCGTAAAATGGTGTAAGAAATTGCAATGTATCACTTCCACGCGATACTTTTCTTCTGTGCGTCCAAAAGAAGCGTTTGTCAGAGACCTCCTCCATGATTCAAGAATCCATCTAGCCTATACTGGAAGACCAATGCACCCATACTGGGTGAAATTTCTTCCCACCACCACCAAACGAGTGGTGCTGGGGAGGGAGGAAGGCTTCGGTGTTGGAATCTGTCTTCCGAGCGCTGTTCAGAGATGTCAATGAGTTGGGTTAACCCGTGGGTTGGGTTGGGTTGGGTTGAGTTGGGTCAGACTGTACAATATTTACGGTGGGTTGGGTTCAATAAGAAAAGTCATGGTGTAAGAAATTGCAATGTATTACGGTGGGTTGGGTTGGGTCAAGTAACCCTATTACCGGCATGGGTTGGGTTGGATATTTGATGGGTTTGGTTTTGTTGGATTATAAAATATGGACTCATGGACATCTCTGGTGTTCGTATCGCCGATGCATTCGGGCGAAATGTCTCCTCCAACGGCGCCTTCTTCTTCTTCTTCTTCTTCTTCTTCTTCTTCTTCTTCTTCTTCTTCTTCTTCTTTCAGCTCTTCTTGTTCTTGTTCTTCTTATTCTTGTTCTTCTTCGAGTCTCTTCAGTGAGTTCTCCACGCTGTTTCGGATTTTGAACTCAGAAATTCAAATTAATTAAACGCACAACACAGTCTGGCAATTCTACGATTGACTTCGTCGTCAACAGACTGTGAACAGTGCTGAGGTCGGGGGCGTCCGTCGGCCGAGGGGACGTTGTCCCCAGCGTCAGTCGGTCGGTCGAGGCGTCCGTCCGTCGGCCGAGGGGACGTTGTCCCCAGCGTCAGTCGGTCGGTCGAGGCGTCCGTCCGTCGGCCGAGGGGACGTTGTCCCCAGCGTCAGTCGGTCGGTCGAGGCGTCCGTCCGTCCGTCGGCCGAGGGGACGTCGTCCAGTCAGTGGAAGCCAAGCGTCCGTCCTTCGGTCGATCGGTCATCGGCGCTAGGCGTTCAGTTCTGTTGCGGTCTTCGAAGAGAAAGGGGGTCTTTGTCGTTCCATGGGTAACAGTTGCAACTGTGACATCCGACAAACGCTTAACGAAGGGTGCTTAACGAAGGGTGCTTAACGAAGGACATAAGCAAAGGAAAGGTGCGGGCAAGATTCTGGAATCCATTTAAAGAAGTCAAAATCTTCCTGATGATGAATTCCAATAAAGAATTGCTAAATTATTTGGAAGCGCCAGTTTTTATTGTATTGCTAGCATTCCTTATCTCCACCACGGACCACCATTAGCCTAATGCCTTAATTTAATTAGAATTGAAATTGCAAGGGAAGCATCAAATATTATCAACTCTAATGAAGAAAATTATTATGTTACACACTTTCCAAGACTACACAAGAATTTCCCGATCTAGTCAAAAGTGAGCAGTTCTGAATATCAGTAGAAGTTGAATTTGGATTTCTCTGCTCGTTTTCTAGACATACGCAGTCTCACCCTTTAAAAATCCATTCACGTGTGATTTTCTATCGTAGCCACAAATATGTAGCCATAGCGTTTTGAATCATCTGGAACTTTTGCACATTCGAGTTGGTAATGCCATTGTAATGTAATGTACAGGTAATTACAATAGTCAAGTTGGGTGGTGACAGGAGCATTGGCGAGATGGATAAGGGCAGATCTATTCTTTAGGCGCAGGATCTCGGATCTCTTTGTTTGCATCGAATTACAAACTGAAAATAAAAGGTAGAGGGGCAAATACCCGGGGACCTGCAGGGGTCCGGGCAGTCCACAGTCAATATATCTCATGCAATATCATTTTATCATTAGAAACGCTTTGAATTCTTTTGAGACGGACGTGCATTGGGGGGGTGGACCCTGCCTGGTCCGCTCTGAATACGTCTCGAAAAGACTGATACATAAGCAAAATATAAAACGGTCATCGTCATTTTTCACACTTGTCACGTATAGACCTAGATTAGAAAATTTGAGAAGACTTTCTAAGAAAATGTTTAGGGGCCCGTGACTGAGCAGAGACTCAGAGGCCCGGAATTTCTCTCGACGGGCCTCGAGGTGAGTAGCCTTACGTTGCAGTTAGATTGCTAATATGTGCCTGTGCATCGGAGGTTATTTGTGATGAATAGACTTCTATGCCCATTGCTCAAACCAAAGCATTACTATGGGAAACTATGGGACTGTTCATTAATTATGTCAACAATTTTTGGGCAATTTTGACCCCTCTCCCCTGTCAACAACTTTCAACTTTCAGTGACCTCCCTATAATTATTATGTCAAAAACCTTTGACCCCTCCCCCACTAAGATTAGTGACGGGTCCCCCTTAAAAGTTTAGAAGGTTATTATTTTTCCTGCGATGACCGTTTTCCCATTTCTTTTGCTCATCAAGTGTCATAATGTGGTGATGATGATGACCTTGTTTTTGCTTGTCAGGCTTTTTCCATTGTAATAAGTAGTATTCCATGAAATTTCCTATTTTTTATAATTTGTAAAAAATGAAATTGTTGACGTCAACTTCTCTTGACCCCCACTGCCCCTGTCAACAACTGTCAAACTTTTTCTAACCCCCTCGGAGCATCCCCTATTTTGTTGACGTAATTAATGGACAGCCCCTATAAGCTAAGCTATCCAGATATAAGCTAATCCATCCAGACCATAACTGGATCAATTGTGGTGACGTCAATTGTGGTGATTGTGACACTCCTGTTTCGTCTTTGGGATTAGCGTAGACAGAGTTCCGGAATTGGAGACATCAAGGTTTCTCAGGTTCTATAATGCAACTAAGTGTATTAATCCGGTCGACAGTCACCATACCCTCCCCTACGCCCTCTCCCCTCCCCTCCCCCTAGAAATGACTCATCGGAGAATGAGTGATGGAAAGGCGTTTAGCGGCCGTTAAGAGCGCCATCTCCCGAGTATTCCTGGCTTTCGATCGTGAGATCGATGATCGGATGGATTGATTGTTATTGATCGATCGATTTCATTGATCTAACTGATCGATCGATTGATTGCATTCGTATAGCAGCTGTTGGCTAATTGCTGTCAATAGCTATATGCTCTGTGCAGAGGAATCCAGTTGATCAGGTTCGGTTTCAACAACGGCCAATAATCATCAACAGAAGAACACACGCGCTCACACACACACACAGCACATATCTATATGCATATATGTATATGTATATATATACACATACACCATATATTGACCGCTTCCGCCATAGCCACCTGTTGCAGCGGAAGAGAAGGAGAGGAGGATGTCGTGGCGGTGGTCGACCAAATCAGACGACCGTTGGTCATAGTACAAACTTTAATCGTTTCTGATAAAGGTCCCCTCCTCCTCCTCCTCCTCCTCTCTCCTCCCCCTCCTCCTCCTCCTCCTCCTCCTCCTTCGCTTCACGCCCTCTCGTTCCGTTCTCTGCTTCTTAAAAGGACAGGCCCATTCTTAATAGGCGTTCAGTGATACACAACATGTGCACTGATTAGGGTCTAATTGAAAATGTGTTAAGATGGCCATTTTCAGAGCTTAATTAGTTGTCCTGAAAAGGGTTCTACGAAGCAAGTGCTTCGATGAGTATAGTAAGGGCTGTTTGGATGTCGCCTATTTGACCAATGTGAGTGAAAGGGAACGACGGTCGACGGGCCCCTTATAATTAAGGGACATCGCTGCCAATAATTAATATACTGGCGTTAGGGTGGAAGATGGGGTATGGGCGTGGGGTGTCTAAGCAGAGGGGTGTTGCGTTCAACTTCGGATGAAAGCGAGACTGTTGTTCGTAGCACTTTTCAATATATAATTTGTGAAATGCGTCGATTGGAAATTCATCGAAAACGATCGATGATCGCATTTTCACAAATCAATTTACATAAACGACACTCTGTTTCTATTTGACATAACGTTCATCTGCAATAGTATCTCTTATCTTATGATATCTCTTATGATATCCCTAATGATATCTCTTTTTATCTGTTTTTCTGCCTTAAATTGAATCTAATTTCGTTTAGGTTTTATTTTATGACTTTTGTCGCGTGTCCTTGCTTTTGATATTAGACGCATAACAGATAACGTTAGTCTTATGATGTCTCTTGTGATGTCTCTTGTGATGTCTGTGTCTTGACACACAGGAACTAACTGGCGGAAGTTGTCGTTGGTTGCTAAGCGACCGTTTGTGGAAGAGGCGGAGCGTCTCAGAGTCCAACACATGACCGAACATCCCGACTACAAGTACCGACCGCGAAGACGAAAGCACCCCCGGAGGGTGACGAAGGGGGCCAAGGCACCCAAGACCACCTCAGCCACCAATCACAGCGGTCGAGACGAAGTCCTCATGGACCGGACAGCAATTCAAGAAGAAGAAGAAGAAGAAGAAGAGGAGGATGAGTCCAGCAACAGAGGAGACAAGGACCTGCAGCAGCAGCAGCAGCATCCGTTGACCGCCGCTGCAGGAACCATTAGCAAGACACCGGAGCAGAATTCCCCGACGACGACGACGACGACGACGACGGCGTCTTTTCATCATCAGCGCCGACAACATTCGACGGCGGCGGCGGCGGCGGCGAAGAGGACGACGACGCACACGCAGCGGCCGACGTCAGTCAAGACGAACAGAGCGAATCAAGCGCCGATCCATCGAAGCATCGGCGCCCATGGAATCGCTTCTCAAACCGGCGTCCATCATTCCGGATCCTCCTCTTCACTCCGCTCTCCCATTGGCAGCGGCGGCGGCGGCCTCCTTCTCCCGCCGCCGCCGCCGCCCCACGCCGTCTCTGCCGCCGCCGCCGTCGACGCCTGCTGCCTCGTCCCTAACTTCTCGATGCAGTCGTTCTGTTCGTCGCGGCGCTACCAGTCGACTGGACAGCAGCAGCAGCAGCAGCAGCAGCAGCAGCAGCAGCAGCAGCAGCAGATGGTCGACCGCCAGAGGTCGTCGTGCTCTGTGCTGATGACGTCATTCGACCGTCGTCTCAGTCTCCGTTCGCTCAAAGACGATCGCTTCAAAGGAACTCTCGAGCGCCAGAATGACGTCACCGGATGTTACGTCGATCTGACGTCATCGACCTTTCTTCCGTTTGGTTTTCCTAAGTCCGTCGACGACTTGACCGATGGTCTTAGAAGCGTCGTCTGCGATGGAACACTGGCTTCACCTCCTGCCCCCTCCACCATCGCTTTCAAAGTCATCTGCACAACAACAACAACAACAACAACAACAACAACAACAGCGCAGCAGAGTATCTCTTGAATGACAGTCACAGCCATAGCGTCTGTCCGTTGTCTTCGACGCTTCCTTATTCTCGCTTTGACTTTGGACCGAGAATTTATTACCAGCCTCCTCCTCCTCTTCCTCCTCCTCCTCCTCATCCTTCTCATCCTCAGCCTCTCCAGTACTTTCAGCCTCATCAGTTGTCGCATGACGAGTACCTCGCTGACGTCGAAAGCCATGAGCTCGACCAGTACTTGGGTGGGATCCACTGCCAAAAAGACTATTCGGAGATGTGTACGGACGCAGCTGCGAGTGGAGCCGCGAGGGAGGAGCAGAGGGTGGGGAGGAGCAGAGGGTGATGAGCGGTCGAGAGACATTCCCAACGGTCAGTTGTCAATCTAATCGCAATCAATGCTTTGATTATTCGCAGTCTTCTTCTTCTTCTTCTGACGTCATCAGGGCCTTCAGTTTCGTTGACAATCAGGTGGTCGATCGCCGCGACTGCTTCGGCGAGAAACAGACGCAGAGATCAAGAAGAGACAACGAAGAAGACGAAGGCACAGAAGGCGACGACCTAGACTCAAAGAACGCACCCGTTCAGTCGAAGACCGTTCCTCAGAGCAGCACCAGTTCCTCCTCCTCCTCCTCCTCCTCCTCCTCCTCCTCCTCCTCCTTCTTCTTAGGCGAAGAAGGCTGTTCGAGGCTGTTCGTGGCTCAGTCGGCAGCCGCCGTCGCCTGTGGCGGGGCGACCGGAGCGATGGAGCGACTGTCCGCTGAGCCGGTCAGACGGCGTCCGGTCGATTGGTTTCCATCGGAGTCCGTTGTCTCGATCTTTTCGAGGAGTCGTGCTTTAGTCGAAGGTACGTCGTTTGTTGGTCTGACTCCTCATGGACCAGTTGCCGAGATGTCTTCCCTCCTCCTCGGGGGGGCCAGGAGGAGCAGGGGCTGCTGCTGGCGACGCCTGACGGCCGCTGTCTGCCGTCGCAGGAGACGGAGGATCTCGACGACATCGACTACGACCCGACGGCAAACGGCGCCGATCTCATGAGATTCGGCTTCTGTGCTGCTCTGTCGGACATTCAACAATACTTCTCCCCAGAACTCATCTGACAGGATTCGCACGTAACCACGCCAGCGCTAAGGCTAAAATAATTGCGTATAGGGGCTGTCCATAAAATACGTCACGCTATTGTTTTTGACAGGTTCCTCCTCCTCAACCCCTTGTCACAACCTGTCACCAATCTCGGTCCCCTTTAAAGTACGTTACAAGTCTCGTCCATAAATGACGTCACGCAGGTTTTCTATTTAATCAATTCGAGTTTCTCATTCAATTTTCAGCAGCGAAACATCAAAGAGATATTCAACTTCCGGAAACGAAGACGAATGTAATTGAGATTTAAAATTCCACGAACCTAGCTTAATATAATTACTGTCTTCTTCATCGTCGTCGTCGTCATCGTCATAGTTGCTTCCTGTCAGCTCATTAGCGGCAATAGCTAGACACAATAAATTACTACACACCATTGACATCTTCTGTTAGAATACATCCATCGGCAGGGCCGGCCCTAGCCAAAATGGCGAAGGCAAAGCATACTTTGGAGCCCTCTGCTCCTCCCCACTCGGACCCCTGTGGCAACGGTTACTCCTCCAATATCAGTAAAAAAAAGCGCGCTAAAACAGAGTCATAGTGTTATGCCGTTACTAATATTCAACTTCTGATTTATAGGTTCGAAATATAAATTGAATCGGAAAAACTTGAATGGAAACAAACAATAATTATTATTTAATCTGTTCCATAAGGAACGTTTTGAGTTTAAATAAAAATATGCGTTGTAATGAAATCTCTTGGTTAAAATGGCAAGGATTGGCGCCTCTTGGATCTTGATAGGCAACTGCCTGCTTTTTCTAAGGCCGGTCCTTCCATCGGAAGAAAAGCTAAAATATAACCGCATATTTCAGGTTATATATATATATATATATATATATATATGGAAAGTATGACGTCACAGTAATCTTTCTTCCTTTCTCTGCCACAAACTGTCACACTGTCTTAGACCCATGCACCTCGAGCGTGACGTACTTTATGGACAGCCCCTAGAATATTTTTTTAAAATCGTAAATCCCATGCACCTTAAATCCCATGCACCTCGAGCGTGACGTACTTTATGGACAGCCCCTAGAATATTTTTTTAAAATCGTATACTTACATGCCTAACCCTATGTAGGCCTATTGCCTTTATTACCATAGGCCTATGCATATAGTAGAACTTCGTTGTAACGCGTACTTGAAGGGTCTGTAAAATTGAGTACGTTATATCTGAGGTACGTTATATCCAATAGCAACCAATACGGACGGTAGCACATCAGATGGGACCACATTGCGGTACTTTAATACCGAATATACGTGTTATAACCGAGTCCGTTATGACGAAGTTCTGTTGTAGCCTACTGTGCTTAACTTGCATCATCGCGTTCTATTATATTAATTATTAGTAATGTGCCAAACAGTTGCTGGAGACGTTTTCATTCAGTCGCTGTGTTTTGTTCTGTGCTCGTCATTTTCTCATTCTTTGCGTCTTACAACAACTCATTCGATGTGTCTTTTCAATTACAGTCTTCTGAGGATTCCCCTTGTCTCTTGTCACTCCTTGTCTTCTGCATGACTTCGCATCGACCACGATTTCTGGAGGGTTTGGACTTTTCTGGGCGAGTTAGATTTTTAAAAGGGACGTCTATAGGCCTACTGCACAACGGTCGCTCCGTTGAATTTTCTTTCCAATCTTTAGATATCTTTAGATATCTTTAGATATCTTTAGATATCTGTCTTTAGTGTCTTGTGACATCTGTCATAAATTCTCCTGTGAAATAACGCCGCTTGGATTCGGTCAAACTTTGACAGAGACGCTTCTTAATGCGATCGAAACCGAAACCAACGGGATGCAGCGTCCAACGACGACGACTGTCGCCATCTCTCAGAGAATCTTTCTTCTCTGAGCGAAATAGCTGAACCACTGCTGTGTTCCCGGGTCTCGTGCTGAGCCCCGTGTTGCCATGGTGTTGGGTCAGACGGAATCTCTCTCACTGTGATGGTCGACTGATGAGATCGGGCGAATCCTCTGAGGTTATAATCTGTCAAGGAGAGTTACACTAATTTCTGAACAGACATTTAAAGTGGATATTCAATGCATATGAATATGTATGCTGTATATTATATTTATTAGAATATAAATGACTTAGGCACATATATGTATTATTTATGTATGTATGTGTGATTACAATGGTCATAGCCTGATAACTTAATGGTTGACTAAATCAATTAAACGCCATTTCGTGTTCTGATGTCACCAATGCAAGGAGACGAATGCTGCTGCTTCGAATAATAATAATAATAATAATAATAATAATAATAATAATAATAAATAATAATAATAATAATAAAGGACCTGTGCCGATCAGGACGAGGGTCTTGGGTCCACCTGGGTTGCAGGGGACGTCAGTTCCTGCCTGGCAGCAGGGTCTCTGGTCAGGTCTAGACGGCCAAGTGTCCCTCCCAAGGCTGGTCACCAAAATGAAGACAAATGAACGACAAATGGAGGATTGTTGGCCGTCTTGGTCAGTCCCTTGGTCACGGCGTGCTCTTCGCTGGTCTTAATGACCCGAAGAGAGCCGTTCTCTCTGTGTCCGTTCTTCATATGCAGTTCCTGTAGACGCGCTCTTTATCAACCGCGTCATCCACAGTCATCCGGGAAATGACATCGGAATGACAACGGATGACTGATTGGCGATTGCCCAGTTTAATCAGTTAAATCACCGTCAACACATTACCATTGAACAAGATCACCAAATGTACGAAGAGAACTAGAACTGCATATAGAGGGCGCTTTCTTTGGCCGCTGGTTCAACAAGGCTTCTGAACTTCTCTTCCTCTGTCTTTTGGATCTTCCAGAGGACGCAGAACTTTCAAATCAATCGCATTTGCACGATTCGCAAAATCGCATTTCACTCGGAAATTTTGAATCGTGTCTACGAAACGCAATGGCAAGGATTCAGTCTCTCTCTCTCTCTCTCTCTCTCTCTCTCTCTCTCTCTCTCTCTCTCTCTCTCTCTCTCCATCTGCTCTTATCTCGTCTCTCGGTTCTACCACACCAGGTATTGCACATCACTTGAGCGAGTTTCTAGCGACGCCCTCCCCCTCCCCATCCCCCACAGAGTCTCTGATGGCACGAAACGACTGCTGGGTGGTGGTGGGGGCGGGTGTCTGCCATTGTCTTCACTTGTGCAATTTTTTGCAGATGTTCGCAGATGAAGAGACGAAGACGTCATTCGTCTCGTAACAATGCCTTCATTTGAGTCTCTTTTCGAAGAGCGATTTCCCGTCGCCCTTAATTCCCAAGACACGATCCGCTGACGAAGAAGAGGAGGAGGAGGAGGAGGAGGAGGAGGAGGAAGAAGATGATGAGGATGCGAGGCTGTGCAGTCAGCGATTTCGTTCCATTCTCAGAGTCACATTTTCCGCTCAAAACAAAGAAGATATGAATGCTCAGACGACGAATGAATATAAGAGGATAGTTTGCGTCCTATCGTCTTCCCTTCATACAAATTACTCAATTTTCGCCTCTCTCTCTCTCTCTCTCTCTCTCTCTCTCTCTCTCTCTCTCTCTCTCTCTCTCTCCTATCAGCCTTTTTAATGGGAGAGAGTTTTCTCAGATATTTGTCGTGTGTTGAGATTCGCTGGCAAAAGACAAAGAAGAGATTTGAGTCGTCATCTCCTCTTCCTCCTCCTCCTCCTCTTCCTCCTCATCACACGACATATTCAAAGTCTAGCAATTCCTCGTAATTCTCGGAGACAGTCAATCTCAGCGCTTGATTGAAGCCGTCAACAGCGTTTTCAATCAGACTCAATCAATCAGAGAGCGCAACAATGAAGGAGGAGGAATCGAATCGTGATTTGCCAGACGACGGAAAAAACACTTCCGTCAAAATTTCGAATTTTTTAAAAGGAAGTTTCTTTTCGCGTATAAATGAGAGCAACGAACGCATTTGAATTAATCGAAGAGACGAAGACCAAGGAACGGCCATTTAACCAATTGACTCTGGAGGAATAGACAACTGCAAGAGAGAAAGAGAGAGAGAGAGAGAGAGAGAGAGAGAGAGAGAGAGAGAGAGATGTGCTTTGGAGTAATCTTAGGGAAGTGAGACCTAATTGATTTGTTGGAAGATCTGACAGAGAAAGAGAGTCGTAGACTGTTTTTATCTGAAGCAAAGACGTCCGTTGAGAATGTCATATGACGTGCTTTATAAAACCGAAAGACCTGTTTTGGATGCAAGAGTATTTCTAGAGCAGTTCGCTAATTAATATTATATTAGCTATATATTAGGTATTTATTTATTTATTTATTTATTTTGACTGAGTTCTCTCTTGACATGACGTGATCATGACTGACGGGGGAGGGGGAGGGGGAGGGGAGAGATGCCCAGTTGGCTGAGTTGACCTCATACATCCGCCAGCGATCCGATCGACGGCATACCTCTGCACCCGCAACCCCCCACCCCACCCCTCACAGTTACCTTCCACTCCTACCCCTCCGCCGTCTCTTCTCTTAGGCTGAAGAACCTATACAGGCATTCCATCACGTATCCTGTGACGCTCTTTCGCAATCGCTGCCTCAGGAGCAGACGGCTCTCAGCCCCCCACTCGAAAATTAAAAGAATGGCCAAAGACCCTCCTAATACAATCGCTACGGGTGACCCTCACCTACACACCCCCACCCCTACCCACCCACCCCCTTAGACCCCGCGGCAACAGGGGCAACATACGCGTATGACACACGACGATATTAGAACAACTCAACAATAAACATTCGGCTTAAATGATAAAAATACTACTGCTACCACCACCACCACCACCACCACCACCACCACCACCACCACCACCACCACCACCACCACCACCACCACCACCACCACCACCAC
>CM030838.1:216338-348838 GCA_018105865.1 Metaphire vulgaris
AGATGTCTGATGCGATTGATGTCCCGAATATGATGAGAAATTTTGCAGACTGAATTTATGTGACTAGTAAAAGAGAGGGAAGAGTCAAATGTCACACCAAGGTTGCGAACAGAAGTGCTTCTAGAAACAACAGTGGAATCTCCTAATACTGCGGATTTCAGAGTTTCAAATTTGGTCAATTGAGCTGGAGTACCTACTAGAAAGAACTCGGATTTGGTGAATTTAAAATAAGCTTTTTTAAAATCCATCCATTAGCCTACTGAATATTAGTGAAGACAATGGATAAAGTCTCAAGGGATGAGTTTGAAGAAGATTGATCAAAAGAGATGGGAATTTGAGTATCATCAGCATAAAGATGATAAGCCACTAATTGAAGTTCTTCAAGAAGTGAACCCAATGGGATTGTAAAGAGAGTAAATAGCAGAGGTCCAAGAACCGAGCCTTGAGGAACACCACAAGACAGATCAATGGGAGTTGAGAGATTCTCATTTAGTGAGAAACAACTACAGTGTAGAACCAATTGACTGTACGAGAATGAGGAACAGCAAATGGAAGTTCTGCCGAATACCTAGTGGAGGGAGTATAGGTTGAGAGATAAGTCGCATCTTAAGGTAATAGGGTTCATTATAGCCTATAACATGGTATTTTATATACTAAAGGACAGATTTTCTAATTAACTCGGTGTTTGATTATAACATCTGTTTCTTAGTATATAAAACCATGTTATGGAATGAACCCAATTACCTTAAGACGCGACTGATCCCTCGGCCAAAGGGGAGCGTGGTCTTTAGCTGTTCATCAAGTGTTCATCACAAGTTCACAACTAGGCCTACAGCCCTACACCGTACACGGCAGAGAAGAATTCGATGTCTTAAAAGATCGAGCGGCAACAGCAGCAGCAGCAGCAGCTGTCGTTCGCATTATTGCATAGATTTCTATGGTCGTTCGTTCGTGGACTTTCAAGGGGAAGCGAGGAGACAGAAAGATGGCGGCCGAGGAGACGCGGAGGAGGAGGAGGCGGAGCGGCGATGGAGGCTCCGACGAGGAGGAGGACGACGACTGCGGGTCGAAGGGTAGGGACGAATGGGTCTTCTATCGGAACAGAGACGACTGGAAGGACGTCGATCCGATAGCACAGGACGACGGGCCGTTCCCCGTCGTCCAGATCGCCTATTCGGAGAAATTCCGGGATGTCTACGATTACTTTCGAGCGGTGGTGGGACGAGATGAGAGGAGCGATCGGGCCCTGGTCCTGACCGAGGACGCCATCGCCCTCAACTCAGCCAACTACACCGTCTGGAACTACAGGAGAATTCTGCTGAAGGACCTCAAGAAGGACCTTCGCAAGGAACTGCACTATGTCACCGAAGTCATTGAGGATCACCCCAAGAACTACCAGGTGCAGTCCCATAAAGCATTACATACTATCACAGTTTAACCCTCTGAAGCATGAAATTGCTCTGTGATGTCCCAGTGATAATTTGTAGCCGTTCTCTTTTCTATATAATCCTTTAAGCGAATGATCAATTGGTGTCTTTACTATAACATTTTAATAGCAGTCTTTGATAAAATTAAGAAACTATTGTATGCTTCACTGAAATAACATTTTTACATTAAATTCAAAATAAGAATTTTGTAATAAAAGGCTCGCGCTGTAGCACTGCATGACATGATATGCCTGGAGAACCAAAATTACATCTGCTTAATCTTGACCTATGTCATAATTGACTCGTGGTTTGTGTCCTTGCAGGCAGTGGCAGATTAACATTTTATAGGTCCAGTACACGTATTTCTATGAAGGCCCACTGGTGCCACCGTTATCACGTAAAAAAGTAAAAATAACATCAATATCATTGATAAAATGAAACAATTAAATGCCGTTAATTTCAAGTTAAGTAAGCTTGCATTGCAGTCATTCAGTCAGTTTAAGTGATCACCGGGGCATGGTCGGTCTGTCACCATCTGTTTACAACATTAATAATGTACCGGTAATTAGTCCAAATTATCTAAACATGTCGATGACGACTTTTTGCTTAGAGGCAAAGGCCTCTACTAGCTTAGCTGTGTGAAGTCGATAATCTTCACGATCTCATTTTCAATGTTTAGTATATCTAAGGATGACTGGTGCTCTTGCAGCATGGCAGAGTGCAAGTAGTTCTTAATCCTTTTCAGGTGTTTCAGGTGACTAAATGACCACTCACCAGTACATTTGGAAACTGGGCAGTTTATGTATTGAAATTTACACAGTGAAGGAAATTCATTATTTAAATTCAAGTTATATATACTTATGTATAGTCTGCAGGTTTATATTCAGAAAATAAATTTATTTTTAAAAAGAAATAATTAGAAAGTCATTAAAAAAATTAATATAAAAGGTAGGTCTCTAAATTTTAATTTTGCAGGTAGGCCCAGTACCGATGTACCATTTGTACTGTGGTAAATCTGCCCCTGCTTGCAGGGTAGAGGGGAAGACGTTCTGTGGAAATGCCTCAGCAGAATATCATTATCCTGGGATAAACAGTGCTCGTGCCAGCACCGCACACTAGAATTTTGACAGAAATTGGTCGTTAGCAATGAATTAGAATTGCTGTTATGTTGCCTGTTCCATAAAGTTTAAGGAAGCCACATTTCATTCTGTAACTCGTTTCATGTGATTGTGTTTTATGCAGTTGAAGATATATTTATAGGTTTGGCATCATCGGAGAGTTATTGTGGAGTGGCTTCGTGACCCATCACAGGAGCTGGAATTTACAGAACGAATTCTTATCAACGATGCAAAGAATTACCATGCCTGGCAACACAGACAGTGGGTCATCAAAGAGTTTCAGCTTTGGAAAGGAGAAATTGCTTACATAGACCGCCTGATCGCAGAGGATGTACGCAACAACTCTGCTTGGAATCAGCGTTATTTTGTTATCATTAATACAACCAAATACACTGATGAAGTATTAGCAAAGGAGTTCAAGTATACAAAGGAATTGATCAATTCTACTCCACACAATGAAAGTGCGTGGAATTATCTTCGTGGTATTTTTCTTGACCGTGAAAAGCACAGCTACCCCGGTCTCGTTGATTTCTGTGAGGAGCTCTACAGTCAGAGTGTTCGATCTCCCTATCTATTGGGCTTCTTGGTTGAATGCTGTGAAGATGCTTTGGAATCCAAAGATGGTGATAAGTCAAAGGTTTTTGAGAAAGCGATGAAGCTTTGTGAGAGTCTGGCGGATGAGTACGACACCATTCGTAATGAATACTGGAAGTACATCTCACGCAGCCTTGTGACAAAATTTGGTGAAAAATTGTCAGATTGATGACAATTTAGTTGAGCGTCTCTGGTGTCATTGGCATTTTAATAAGCTTCTTGACATTTGATGCTGTTGTGTTTCTAATTGTATTACTTTGATGATATGGATAGCATTGAGATGTACTCGGATGAAATTAATACTTTGGATTGTTTTGGATTGAGAGGAATTCGTCTTTGTAATGATGCTTTTCATAATCAGTGGCCATTCCACTTTTGTCTCTGACCGTCAGTTTTATGAAATCTCTATGTTAACATAGATAACCTTTGATTGCTTCATACAGAACTTCTTATTCGGTATTCTATGATTATCTGGAGTTTCTTAGAATTTTAGAATCTGTGTACTGTGAATTGATGTTCGTTGTTATTCTGTGTGAAATCTGAGAACGGTCAGCAACTGTTAATGTATAAATGGGTTAATATTCTTGTTCATTCCATACATTTCTGGGTCTCCTGAATTGAAAAACTGTAGAATATCTGTGGCGGCTGGAGCCTCCTTTAATTTTTTTCTGGTTTTGGATGAAATTTAACCGAGGTTTGGTTTGAATAAAATTTATGCTTTTCATGAATTGCATTTCATGAATTTCTTTGTTAGCTATTTCGTATTCAGATACCTAATCTCATCTGGTCATAAATGACAACTACTGTGCTTTGGAACTACAGTATTGCCTCTGTCTGTCTGTCTGTATCTGTTGTTTTGTGTTGCATTAGACCAAGTTGAATGGAAATTCTGTTGATGTATGCGTGTAAAGCATGTGGATTGCTTTTGCTTAAGAAAGAATATCCATATAGCATGGCATTTTGGTGTACTTCATTTGCTGTCTTTTGAAGCCAAGTCTTGTGGCTTAAGATGAAGCTACATTTTTCTTATTGTAGCAGCTGATGCACATGATTCCACGTGAATTTGGTAAAGCCAGCTGAATGAAAGGCCTTAGGAATGGCCTTAGTCTCTTCAGAGACCAAAGACCTTTTCTCTAAATAAATACAGCCTTTAAGCCTGAATCATAGTATTCACAAAGTGTTCTTACTGGGGAGATGAGTTTCATGCCTGGGTATTTGTCTTTTGGCCAGAAATTGTTGACTTCGGAGGGGGGTGTTCCATCGGCCACAGTTGCGGTGTTCCTGCTCGTGTTAATTATTTATTAAGGTGTGGCCAATGTTCCCTCTAAGCTGCGCGCCTGCGCGGTAGCGCACATGACAAGAGAACGCCGCACAGCAATTTCCAGCCATGCGCAGTGATTCTGAGTTTCAAAAAACACTGATTTTGTTGTGTTTTGTCTTGGGTGACATCTGTGAAACAATTCAGGTGCTCAGGCATGAAAGTGTGCCACTCAGGCACTATACTTTTCCACGCACACTCAATAAAATTCAAGGGAACATTGGTCCAGATTCCTTGTAGACATCGACGGGGCTTCAATCGGTGCAAATATGAAATCTCTACACCACAAATTTTCACTCAAATTTCGAAAAAAAACCCTGGACTATAGTCCATGAAAAATTTTCGGGCGACCCAAAAATTCATGTCGATATTTCACCCAAATTTCTATTTAGAACCTTCAAACACCTTGCAGTGATGTCAGTGGGGTAGAAAAATCCGTCACTTTCCACCCTATTAATGTGTCTATATTGCAAAATATAATAATGGTGGCTATACATTTTATAGATTTTCAAACCTTTAAAGCAGTCAGATATCTGATAGATATCCAAAATGCGGGTCCAGATTCCTTGTAGACATCGACGGGGCTTCAATCGGTGCAAATATGAAATATCTACGACACCACAAATTTTCACTCAAATTTCGAAAAAAAACCCTGGACTATAGTCCATGAAAAATTTTCGGGCGACCCAAAAATTCATGTCGATATTTCACCCAAATTTCTATTTAAAACCTTCAAACACCTTGCAGCGATGTCAGTGGGGTAGAAAAATCCGTCACTTTCCACCCTATTAATGTGTCTATATTGCAAAATATAATAATGGTGGCTATACATTTTATAGATTTTCAAACCTTTAAAGCAGTCAGATATCTGATAGATATCCAAAATGCGGGTCCAGATTCCTTGTAGACATCGACGGGGCTTCAATCGGTGCAAATATGAAATATCTACGACACCACAAATTTTCACTCAAATTTCGAAAAAACCCTGGACTATAGTCCATGAAAAATTTTCGGGCGACCCAAAAATTCATGTCGATATTTCACCCAAATTTCTATTTAGAACCTTCAAACACCTTGCAGCGATGTCAGTGGGGTAGAAAAATCCGTCACTTTCCACCCTATTAATGTGTCTATATTGCAAAATATAATAATGGTGGCTATACATTTTATAGATTTTCAAACCTTTAAAGCAGTCAGATATCTGATAGATATCCAAAATGCGGGTCCAGATTCCTTGTAGACATCGACGGGGCTTCAATCGGTGCAAATATGAAATATCTACGACACCACAAATTTTCACTCAAATTTCGAAAAAAAAACCTGGACTATAGTCCATGAAAAATTTTCGGGCGACCCAAAAATTCATGTCGATATTTCACCCAAATTTCTATTTAGAACCTTCAAACACCTTGCAGTGATGTCAGTGGGGTAGAAAAATCCGTCACTTTCCACCCTATTAATGTGTCTATATTGCAAAATATAATAATGGTGGCTATACATTTTATAGATTTTCAAACCTTTAAAGCAGTCAGATATCTGATAGATATCCAAAATGCGGGTCCAGATTCCTTGTAGACATCGACGGGGCTTCAATCGGTGCAAATATGAAATATCTACGACACCACAAATTTTCACTCAAATTTCGAAAAAAAACCCTGGACTATAGTCCATGAAAAATTTTCGGGCGACCCAAAAATTCATGTCGATATTTCACCCAAATTTCTATTTAGAACCTTCAAACACCTTGCAGTGATGTCAGTGGGGTAGAAAAATCCGTCACTTTCCACCCTATTAATGTGTCTATATTGCAAAATATAATAATGGTGGCTATACATTTTATAGATTTTCAAACCTTTAAAGCAGTCAGATATCTGATAGATATCCAAAATGCGGGTCCAGATTCCTTGTAGACATCGACGGGGCTTCAATCGGTGCAAATATGAAATATCTACGACGCCACAAATTTTCACTCAAATTTCGAAAAAAACCTGGACTATAGTCCATGAAAAATTTTCGGGCGACCCAAAAATTCATGTCGATATTTCACCCAAATTTCTATTTAGAACCTTCAAACACCTTGCAGCGATGTCAGTGGGGTAGAAAAATCCGTCACTTTCCACCCTATTAATGTGTCTATATTGCAAAATATAATAATGGTGGCTATACATTTTATAGATTTTCAAACCTTTAAAGCAGTCAGATATCTGATAGATATCCAAAATGCGGGTCCAGATTCCTTGTAGACATCGACGGGGCTTCAATCGGTGCAAATATGAAATATCTACGACGCCACAAATTTTCACTCAAATTTCAAAAAAAAAAACCTGGACTATAGTCCATGAAAAATTTTCAGGCGACCCAAAAATTCATGTCGATATTTCACCCAAATTTCTATTTAGAACCTTCAAACACCTTGCAGCGATGTCAGTGGGGTAGAAAAATCCGTCACTTTCCACCTATTAATGTGTCTATATTGCAAAATATAATAATGGTGGCTATACATTTTATAGATTTTCAAACCTTTAAAGCAGTCAGATATCTGATAGATATCCAAAATGCGGGTCCAGATTCCTTGTAGACATCGACGGGGCTTCAATCGGTGCAAATATGAAATATCTACGACGCCACAAATTTTCACTCAAATTCGAAAAAAAACCTGGACTATAGTCCATGAAAAATTTTCGGGCGACCCAAAAATTCATGTCGATATTTCACCCAAATTTCTATTTAGAACCTTCAAACACCTTGCAGCGATGTCAGTGGGGTAGAAAAATCCGTCACTTTCCACCCTATTAATGTGTCTATATTGCAAAATATAATAATGGTGGCTATACATTTTATAGATTTTCAAACCTTTAAAGCAGTCAGATATCTGATAGATATCCAAAATGCGGGTCCAGATTCCTTGTAGACATCGACGGGGCTTCAATCGGTGCAAATATGAAATATCTACGACACCACAAATTTTCACTCAAATTTCGAAAAAAACCCTGGACTATAGTCCATGAAAATTTTCGGGCGACCCAAAAATTCATGTCGATATTTCACCCAAATTTCTATTTAGAACCTTCAAACACCTTGCAGTGATGTCAGTGGGGTAGAAAAATCCGTCACTTTCCACCCTATTAATGTGTCTATATTGCAAAATATAATAATGGTGGCTATACATTTTATAGATTTTCAAACCTTTAAAGCAGTCAGATATCTGATAGATATCCAAAATGCGGGTCCAGATTCCTTGTAGACATCGACGGGGCTTCAATCGGTGCAAATATGAAATATCTACGACACCACAAATTTTCACTCAAATTTCGAAAAAAACCCTGGACTATAGTCCATGAAAAATTTTCGGGCGACCCAAAAATTCATGTCGATATTTCACCCAAATTTCTATTTAGAACCTTCAAACACCTTGCAGTGATGTCAGTGGGGTAGAAAAATCCGTCACTTTCCACCCTATTAATGTGTCTATATTGCAAAATATAATAATGGTGGCTATACATTTTATAGATTTTCAAACCTTTAAAGCAGTCAGATATCTGATAGATATCCAAAATGCGGGTCCAGATTCCTTGTAGACATCGACGGGCTTCAATCGGTGCAAATATGAAATATCTACGACACCACAAATTTTCACTCAAATTTCGAAAAAACCCTGGACTATAGTCCATGAAAAATTTTCGGGCGACCCAAAAATTCATGTCGATATTTCACCCAAATTTCTATTTAGAACCTTCAAACACCTTGCAGTGATGTCAGTGGGGTAGCAAAAAATCCGTCACTTTCCACCCTATTAATGTGTCTATATTGCAAAATATAATAATGGTGGCTATACATTTTATAGATTTTCAAACCTTTAAAGCAGTCAGATATCTGATAGATATCCAAAATGCGGGTCCAGATTCCTTGTAGACATCGACGGGGCTTCAATCGGTGCAAATATGAAATATCTACGACACCACAAATTTTCACTCAAATTTCGAAAAAAAACCCTGGACTATAGTCCATGAAAAATTTTTAGGCGACCCAAAAATTCATGTCGATATTTCACCCAAATTTCTATTTAGAACCTTCAAACACCTTGCAGTGATGTCAGTGGGGTAGAAAAATAGTGGGGTCGTCACTTTCCACCCTATTAATGTGTCTATATTGCAAAATATAATAATGGTGGCTATACATTTTATAGATTTTCAAACCTTTAAAGCAGTCAGATATCTGATAGATATCCAAAATGAGGTCCAGATTCCTTGTAGACATCGACGGGGCTTCAATCGGTGCAAATATGAAATATCTACGACACCACAAATTTTCACTCAAATTTCGAAAAAAACCCTGGACTATAGTCCATGAAAAATTTTCGGGCGACCCAAAAATTCATGTCGATATTTCACCCAAATTTCTATTTAGAACCTTCAAACACCTTGCAGTGATGTCAGTGGGGTAGAAAAATCCGTCACTTTCCACCCTATTAATGTGTCTATATTGCAAAATATAATAATGGTGGCTATACATTTTATAGATTTTCAAACCTTTAAAGCAGTCAGATATCTGATAGATATCCAAAATGCGGGTCCAGAACCGTGGCCCAGTTTTGATGTTAAATGACCTAGAATCAGTGCTTTTTTTCCTAGGAAAAAAGGTTGGGAAAACATTTCCAGGGCCATTGAAAGAAGTTACTATGGGTCCCTAAAAGGTTTCAAAATTTTTAGTGGTGATGATTTTTTGCTCATCAAATGACCAAGTGCAGCTGATAAAAGGACTAATCGTGCAAGTAAAACACGCGCAATTGCGTATCAATGACCAGTATAAGTGAATCTGGTAAAAAAGGTGTGGGAACGCTGTTTCTGTGCGTTTCACTGAAAAAAGCACTGCCTAGAATCAACACTGAAATTGGTAAAAGCCTTTTCCATTTCTGGCCCAAAAACATGGAACTCTTTCTGGCTGATATATACTTCCATATATATATATATATATATATATATATATATATATATATATATATATATATATATATATATATATATATAATCAGTTAAATCAATTTTGAGAAAACAACTACAGAAGAAAGCCATTATTTTATATGCTTCACATCTATCAAACATTCAAAGATATTCAAATTTCGTTAATGTTTAGTAGAATACTGTTATTAACATGCATATAGGCAATTGCAAAATTGTGAAAAACAAAATAAATTACAGTAGCAGCCTACGTTTGAAATGTAAAAATCTTAACAGACGATAAATAATCTACCAATGCAACATACCATGATAACATCATAATTATGCCAATTGTACTAAAGGGAACATAGCAATTGAAAAAAAAAAAATTACTATTATGATAAGACAGCTTTTCTGCTAAAAAGAAACAAATTTAAGAACAAACATAAATCCATCAACATGCATTTATCAGTGTATTATAAATAGAAGAAACTTACAGGCCCCAGCCATACACAACGTCTGCCTTTAGACTACCGGTAATCTTAGGACAAAACACAACAGCAACTTAAACAACTTTCACACATTTGAAGCATAATTTCCACTCAACTGACAGTTGCAGCAGACCTTGATCTGGAGAAAGACCATCTGTTGCAAATAGATTGGAATTCTGGCAATCAAAGAATTACAACGTCAACCACACCTTGCGCTGCAGCAGCAGCAGCAGCCAAGCCAACATCGTCCGTCTCATTTTGCAACTCAGTTGGCAACTTCTGCCTCTGTGGAATCTTCATGGATCGTCTCAAAGCCACTCTCTTGCGACTGCAAAGTCTCACCATCATCAAATATGATGTCCTCTGGATTTGGCGCTCGAGGTAGGAACTCTTCACCTGGACTAATCTCTGTGAAGATTCTCTTTGCCTAAAAACAAACAAAGCAACAAAACAGCATCACAATGCTTAATACAATGACAATAGAAGACAGGCCTTGGCTAAGCAATGATGGCTATGATGAATGTGATCCCTTTAACCAAGAGAATGAAATTGAAGGATAAGTTACACTAAAATTCCATAAACCAGGATTTCACGGCACCTACTGAGGCTGGTGTTAACCAGGAGCTCGTATTATCTGAGTCACACAAATGGAAATTAACCATTCACTGTTGCAATACAGAGAACCAACAGTTATCTGATGAATCATCACCAATGCGATGGAATGTTCAGATCAAAAAATTCAAATCAATATTCATTTAACATAAACATAGAGTTCAGCAACTGATGGAAACATTGCTAGAATTCATCGGATGACTCACAACGGCCACTGCCTGGTCGCAGTCGAGCGCATTGTCCGGTCCACCGACTACAAAGAGATTCTTGACGTCATTGCACGTCAGATCAGCTGCACTTGAGTCTGCAGTGTTGAAGTACAACGACCAAATGATGCAAGGTCTCTGATCGCCTGACTCAGCCTCTATAAAAGCATCATCATCATCATTATTACTAAAAGTAAAGATTTTTTAATAATAATAATAATAACAATAATAAGGGTAGAGGTAGATCCTGTACTTGAGTTCGAGGGCTGGGTCCTGGTGCCTATCTCCCGTCTAGACAATCAGTGACATAGGTGGTATAATCCATTATGCTGGGGTAGGTTGTCCTTACTTTCCCTAGACCCACGTTTTACCTCGCAGCTTAACACTGCTCCTCAGTTTACCACCGCCCTCTAGCGAGTAAGGCTGAGTCGACCTTAGGGCTCCTGGTATTGAACCCGCAACCTTCTGCTCTATCGTCCAGTGTTGTTACCATTCTGCTGACTTCCCACCCCTATAAAAGAAAATAAACTCCACATGTTGTGCTGTTTGGTTGATGCACAGCTGTAATGGATTTTACAATCACAACACAAAGACTTTCGAGAACTCTGAAGTCTTCTGTCTTTCACACATAAAACACTATTCATAATCACCCAAATAATTTCTAAAGCTTCACTTATTAAAATTGGTGAAAGGAAATGACTCTTGGAATTGTGACTGTGTTTAGCAACAAACCTTCATTTGACCGGAAGAGAAGTTGAACGATTGGCTGGAGGTCAGACTTTGCATTCTGCGAGAGACTTTTGCAGATCAAATGAACGACGTCTGGAATGAGAGAAGCAAAGACATTCGAATACACAGTCGTCAGTCGCAGTATGATGGGCACTTTTTAATGCAGATGTAGCAATCTGCCCATGTACAGATTCTGTCACTTGTGGTCACTGACATTGTCAGCCTAATTCCAACCAATCAGTCTGTACTTATACAGTGACAGCACTAAATGTCCGTGCAACATGCAACACTTGATCTAAATATTCCAAACCGTTGTCCCCTTCCAGTCATGCAGCAACAGCTGAACCACCAAACGATCTACTTACTTACTGGGGCTACTCTCTGTTCTCTGAGCAGTGACATCAGATGATGTATTGCATGGCATAGAACTTCTTCATTCAGCACCCTCGTATTTCACACCAGCAAAATCAAAACCTCACCAAGCACAAGTGTACGGCTAATTGGTTTCTCTCTCTCCATCCGCCTCTGAAATGCATCACTACCACTTTACAGATGGTCATTTACCAATGGTCCTTCCCTTGCTCAGTTCACTTCTCATTTCATGAGAGAGAGAGAGAGAGAGAGAGAGAGAGAGAGAGAGAGAGAGAGAGAGAGAGAGAGAGAGAGAGAGATTGAAATGCATTCACTTTGGCTTGTCACAGCTGACCACATTCTTTACTCACAAGAAAAGGCAATATAAGGTCGGTTCATTTCAAAGAAAGGCCAATGGTCAGTTTTAATATTTCAGTATTCAGTTCTCTTCTCAGGGAACTGCGTAAACATACAAAATTTACCAAGATTTGACATTAAAGTAAAACAAGCAGAAAAATGTAAATTCAAAAACACCTTTAGGCCTACAATAAAAACTCACGAAATCCTTCTGGGCAGGTCGCAGACAGAGATGAAAGTTCGTAAACTGTTACGCGGCAGTCATTTCGACCAGGAAAAGGAAGGCTCATAACAGTCATCTGAAGAATACAAAATAAATTTCAAACTGACAGAACTTTATGAAAAATATTTTAGAAAACAACCATAAGGAGTATTGCCCACTCCAAGACCTCATCAAATTAAATTTATAAAAGGTACAGCAGCTAAAATGACCAAAAGCTATAGATGCTGGGAAGAGAGCACAAAAGACAAAGTAAACAGCAGAATAGCCTAAGGTTGGTGTCTTTCAAAAGTTCAATGATTTCTATATTAGTTCTGATGCAAATATCTAACTCCATCAAAGGGTCAATATAAGGTAAATGTAGGTCCCGTACTCGAGTCCAAGCATTGAGTTTCGGTGCTTATCTCCGGCCTGGGCAATCAGCAACGCAGGTGGTATAATCCATTAATCTGGGGTAGGTTGCCATTACTTTTTCCAGACCCACATTTTACCTTGCAGCTTAATGCTGCTACTCATTTTACCACCGCCCTCTAGCGAGTAAGGCTGAGTTGACCTTAAGGCTCCTGCACGTATCGAACGTGTGACCTTTTGCTCTATCGTCCAGTGTTGTTACCACTTTGCTAACTTCCTGCCCCAGGTCAATATAAAGACATGATATAATAATGTTCATAGAACTAGCTACTGTATCTCGTCATATAAAAACACTTCTCATATCCATTAAGATTATACCATATACTGACTCAGGCCTTTTACCAACCAAACACTTATAAATGAAAACACCTGCGGCTAAGAATAGTCCACCTGCAATAATCTGTATATATTACTCAGGTTTATCAACTGACCTGTTGCTCTTTATGAGGCTTAACACTCCGATCAGTAATCAAAATGCATCGTGACAAAAAACTGAAAAGACCAACAAAACATGAATAACATATGTTAAGAAATCATGATGGAAGAACCACATTCGAACCAGTCAGGAACATCTCAGCTATTCCTAACAAATTATAAACAAATAATTAATTAAAGACTGGAATATTTACTTAAAATGTCACCCATCACACTGAAGTAAGATGTTGACAGACAAGATATCATCCATTTGAAGAGTCTCTTCGGGTTTCAAATTTTGAAGTCTTGGTCTTGGACTGGATGTTAAACAATTATGTATTGGCAAAAAGTCTGACCAAAACATAAACTTAACCCCTTTACCGTTCATTCAAATTTTAAAATCCCTTACCATAGCCACCATTTATTTTAGTACAGCAATGCATTACTTTAAATATTTCAAATACTTCTGATTTTGAAGCAAAGAAGCAAATAAAACTTTAAAAATTGACATAAAGGTCAGATCCAGCATTCCTTTTTCTCTTTATGCCTTTAATCATTAAATTTTTACTTGGAGATCGAAAGAATAAAGTCTTACAAACACAACTCAAAAGGCCACTCACTAGAACCAAGGAAACTCCAGTTCAACATTGTGAAATTCCATTTAACTACGACCAGAAACCTTAAAATTGCTTTAATTCTATTTAGATTTGGTTTTTATTTTGATTTCAGACAACTTATCCCCATTTTCTAGAGGAATTTTGCCCCATAGCAACAAATATCTGGTTCCCAAGTAACTGCCATTACAGGCAAAGTTCAAAGGGTCTGCTCAGAAAAGTATCAATTTTCTAGAACAGCATAAATATTCGAAAATATAAATGCCATCTGGTGAATAAATAGAAACATATATATATATATATATATATATATAATGAGCTAAACTCGTGTGAAACGGTTGGCTGTCAGCTTGCAAACTGCTAGACTATTGGGACTCGTCTCAAATGGTTAAGCGTCGATAGCGTAAGATGAGCCTGACGCATCTTAAACGGTAAAGGGGTTAAGAACCCAATAAAATGTAAAGCTTCAAAACTAAAACTGCTTACCCAAAATTTGCAATCTGTGGCAGAAACTCTTTTGAAGCATAACTAGCATCCATTATTAGCCATCTACAACATAAATACGAGACAAATAAATAAATGAAAATTAATAATACATAAATCACAATACTACATGCACTGCTTGATCAGCGTATTTGCCTTGCATACATCAGATTAATACAAACATTTTGAAAGCAATAAAAGTGTTTAATTCAACACAATCAATGCAGACCAGTTGCTTCTGTCAGTGAACAGCCCTCTTACTTTGTATTCAGTCTCTGGCCTCCAGTGTCAATCACAGCACAGACTCTGAAACAATACATAACAACCAATAGGACAGCAGAAACTAAAATCTGAAAGAATTTTCCTAAACTTTTACTCACAACTTTGCACATTCAGTAAAAAGCGAGAAAAAGTTAATAATATGAGAAATTTAAGTCAAATCTACTTCTGAACATTGTCATTCTGTAATTCTTTGCATTTTATACGGAGTTATGAGTTGCGTTTATCTGAAGAAAGTCAGATATTTAGAAGAAATTACAAGATTTGGAAACACCCTTCAACCAGCACTATTTTCTATCACATAACAGCTACTTCAGTCCACATTTGCCTCTGGTTATGCAATGGAAATTCAAAGTTCTGCCTGATGTCCAAAGAACTTTACAATGCTCCATTGCACCATCACTCTCATATAAATCACAAAATCCATCTGAATGTAATTCACCAGTCACTAAACAATATCTTACTTACTCTTTACTGCTGTTGAAAACGACCGCTTTGGCCGATCTCCTCAGACAGTAGACGCCCCCGAACACAGCACACATTCTGCAGTAAAAGAATAACATCAGAGCCCACTTGAAACCAATGTGTAAAAACAACTGAAATCACCAATCATCAATTCAACACCAAAACAGCTCCAGTGCAGACGGAAACACTCCCCAGACACAAAATAAGAGATTGAAATTTACAGGAAACAAGAACAAAAGTAACAGAAGATATAATACACAGATTACATCAAGAGAACAAAAAACAAAAGTTAATAGTAAATATACAAATTAAAGGTTTACAGTACAGATGTCTACTTTTAAATGGAAACTAAGAGACAAATTGTCACAATAAAGTTCAAAGAAGAAAATTAAAATGATGGAGACCAAATGGAGTGAGATCAACGAAACGGCGACACAAAGACAAATAACAAAACCGACCGACAAAAGCACTGCAAGAGTTCTCCGCTCCCGTACAACGGCCAGAGAAATGCCGTGTTTCCATAGCGACCAAGTGACACCAAAAACTTCTGAGTTGCTTCAAGGCCCTGAAGCAAATAATGCAAACACAGATGAAGGAAAAGGTAGCAAACCAATTGAAAAATCTTCAGACTGAACATACTGAATCTTTTGCTTCTGGCATCCAGGATTTGAGTGAAATAACTGAGTCAAGTCACCCAGGAAACAAAGACATCATAATGCTCACAGTTTATCCATTATAACCAAATTATTCGTCCATGCAACTGCCTGAACAGAATAAATACTTCAAGCAACAGAAACCTAACTAGTTCGAAGCCTTGAAATATTGAAGCTATCCTGGATCTACGAAAAAGAGAACAATTCAGACAAAAGCATCTGAGTGATCACCCTAAGAGCAAATATCTGCTACATCCATAATAGAAACTAAGAAAATAAGAAATTATTCTCTACATAATAAACACAGTCTTTCATGCTTCAACACAAGTAACTCTATTGCTTATACGTAATTATTTTCCAATCCAACATAGTGCAGTCCATGTGCCTGCTATACAGCCATTGCAGTTGCCAAGCAACACAGCAACAAACTACAACTTTTGTTTTAAATAAAAGGATAACTAAAGAAACTGAATCTCAATTGGAACCCGGTCTCTGATCACCTGCAAAGTGTTTGCCGTCTCAGTAACCATCGCAATCGCATGCTGAACGTAATGCTGAATTGTTTCCGTCAGATGTCTTGATTTCAAAAATGCAACAAAAGGTTTCTCCTCAAAACCTTGACAGAAAATAAAGACAAAGACTATGTTTCATCCAATGCAATCAAATAATACCAAACGTCTTTCTTAATTCTGATTTCTGATCAGCTGATCACAATTGCATCTCTTATTACAAATAGCAATGAACTGAACAGCTGTCCAATGCAGCGCCTCAAAATGTTTCCCAGCTTTGAATCTTGAAATAATGGCAGATGCGCTGTGGAGCATCAAAACTATCACCTCTATACTGATCTGGATGCTTCTCATATTCAATAGCAAATGTCAGAAACTTCATGAGAAGACGTTTTTCAATAACACTGACATCATGACTTGCAAAAACATCTGCACGAGAACAAGGAACCTAAAAACACACAAATCATGCAAAAGAGACAAGTACACATACCATTTTAACAAGAGCACAGCTCAAGAAACTAACAAAGCAAGAACAACGTTTCCTTTGAACTCTTCGTGAACACAAATTTACTTTAATATTCCGTCTTTGTGAGTGAATCGAAAATCGTAAAGAGAAGCTGAAAAAATTAAAATAAGAAAAAATACTCACCACTTCAAGCTTGTCTTTCAGCATAGTTAGGACTCGAGTAATGCAACGAAATTCACAATATTTTGAAACATCAGATGAAATGAGCAGCTCAACCAATGAACCTCGATTGTACAAGATCTTGAAAATAAGGAAATCATGATGTCAGTTTCAATATCACATTCAAAGCAATTCTGCAAAATTCACAAGACTACAAGAATAATAAGAAATCAAAACAATCAGAATGCAGAATGAAGCTCAAAACTATGGTCACATATCGTTGGCATCTATTCTACTCAGTCGCATAATTCTTAGAACAAAGAACTTTAGTCAAATACAAAATTGACAAATCAAAGATCAACAAATTCTTCCGAACTTTATGAGTTCTGACAAAGCAAAACCAAACAGCATAACACTCATCAAGAAGAAGAAAAACAGACAGAATTAAAGTCACCAAAAACAGTCAAAAGTAAAAGAACATTAATTCTGTTGATTTCTGTATCTATATTAATGATTCAAATTATAAACAAGATTCTATTAATTGTCAAAATGCTAAATATCACTTTAATGTCACAGATGCTCTTTTAACATCTAACTTCAGGCTCAAGGTCTTTGGAACACATGACAGCAAATCCATAAAAGATCTGGCAACTCTTGATAAAAGCTATTCTGATTTTAAAATGTCACTTTACAACGATCAATTGAATGTGATGTTAAATGAATTTGACAGAACATAATCAGACTGTCCAGACAATGCAAGAGAAGAATTGAAAAACCTCAAACGAACCTTTGGCATTAAGTCAATGCTAAACTTTCTCCACTGCTTTTTGACGCCGGCAAAATCCAAAGTAACGCCTGCACCAGACGTCTTAGACGCCGTCTCCGGTTCCTCGCTCACCTGCTTTCCATCATCCTCCACAGGACTCTGTTGCTCAACCACACCTAGTTCACCTCTTTCATCAACAACCTTACTTTGAATATTTCCATCAGCAGAAGAGATGGCGTCACTCACAGCCTCACTGCTGTCATTCAGCGGCCGATGATTATCATCAGAATTCACACTGATGTCAACGTCGTCACTCTTTGATGGCTCCACTGTGCCCCTATAAAAGAGGAACATAAAAACTGTTGAAAAGGAAAATTATCTTCACCTGAATCTTTACATTGTCTTCATTATTTAAGTCATTATTTAAGTCAACTGCAGAATACTTTATAATGACACATCATTTGTGATTTCTCTGCCTTCAGTGTTAATTGCCAGCAGAAAATTAGTAAAACTCACATTTACTTTAACAACATTTCAGTCACAAATCCAGCAAATAATTAACATCTAAATTCATGACGCTATCTCTGGAGATCTTCACTTTGAAGCAGCTTCAATTTTGGAGAATAATCAAGCAATTAGTAAACAATTAGTAAACAAACAAATTTTACTTCAGCATCTACAGTTACCACAGCTTCATACGAGTAACGACAACAAAAACAACAATAAAAACAACAAACAACAACAAACAACAACAACAATGTTTGCATTACAAAATGTAAGCATATGAAAAGATGGAAACTATGGATGTACATATGCTATACATTTGCTGAACATAACAAAATGACAGCAGATATTCTTCTTACAGTCACACAGAGACTGAATTCCAATGTATATCAACTAAGTTCTCTCGTAAAACCATCACACGGGAACAAATGCGAAGAAGAGCCAAGAACTGCCTTAATTTGCATATTCATTGATTTCATCATTTGCATTTTCATTGATTTCATAAGTAAAGAATCATTCCATTAAAAAATTCTTACGGAATGTGTATTGACTCCTCAACATTGCAGATTGTAGATGATTCAATTGGAAGAAGAATTAAGCTTTCATCTTTCAATAAATGAGACGACAAATCAATCTCTTCTTTTGATTGTGTTCCAGAAGATTCAGTTTGTTCCTTCAGAACATTACAGACCGCTAAGGGTTACCTTCTAACCATCAGGATAAACAGTTTCCTAATTTCAAGTCAGGAAAATTCCAAACAATGGGTCAGTTTCACATATTTCATATAGCACATGCAGAAAACATCCTCAATTGAATTACTTTTTAAGCCCCAAATTGTGTAACAGTCTAATAACTGCACATATAATGAAGATCATTTGAAGAGAATCTCAACTTTCTCAAATTCTAACTGAAAAGATGCAAAAATCACCTGCAGTAAAACTACGAGTATTTTAATGCACAGCTACACACTTACCGTATTTTCGTGCACATTGCCCGCACCTGCGTATAGTCTGCACCCGCCAATAGTCCGCAAAAATTATATATCTTGCAAAATATGAATCAGAAAGCCCACACCCTTGCATTGCCCACACCCTTCCATTAACGGAGACTGGCAGGGCTTGGAGACAAAAGCATCGGGGCAGGGATGGGATAAGCCATCACGGGGTGGGAGCAAGGTTGACCGGGGCAGGGCTGGGAGGATTCATGCCCATGTCAATGTTGTTAGCACTCTGCAAACTTCCCTCCCCATGTATACATACATTACATATATTTATATAAAAGCTTTTCACTTCCCGACTGTTATACCAGGCTCATGGTTTAAAGCATCAGAAGCAGCTGATTATTTGCAATTGCTGGCCAATGACTAAGTGTAGCCTTTCATCAAAGTTAAAAGTCAAATGGAATGGAGAAATACTTTTCTTTTTCTGTAAAGTCGTTTAGAGTTTTGTAGCATTTTTATCATTCATACATGAATCTGCATTTGACAAACTGTTAAATGTACCAAATTACAGAAATTATAGAATAATATATGTTGGATTATCAGCTCACAAAGATGTCAGATTCTTATAGGTAAACCTGAGGACACATGTGACAAAGCCCAATCAAGACAATGGAAGGTCAGTTATTGAACTAACTTTGACTGTTGTAATCCATTGTTGTAGTGACGTGAAATTAAAGGCACCCCAGTCTCCTCCATAATTATCGTTTCTGCAAATATGAAAACTCAGTTAATTAAGAGAAAATTTCAAGCATATTTAATTCCAAAATGAAAATTACAGTTTAATCTATTTGACGAAGATAACCTACTAAGATCAGGTTGTAACAGATCTCATCAGCTTTCTGATGATGAGACAGAGCAAAAATTGATGAAAGTCAGTCAGTCATACTGCATCAAGTCTGCTATTCTAAATCTGTTAAATTTCAGGGAAGTTTTTATGTTAAATTTAACTCTTAATTAACTTAATTAAATAATTCATTCCAAAGATACCGAATACACTATGTAAGTATGTAAAAATTCTCTTTCCCAAGCTCTAAAATTAATGAAATTAAACAGAGCAGTGACTTCGGAAGAGTTCCACAAAGACATTCATCATCTCAATTACCTGTCGAGATGCAGAACCCGAAGGCCGATCCGAGACAAAGCGGCCGCAATGATACTCTCCGTCATTCCTAACAAACAACACGAAAACCAAAGTCTGCAAAATGAAGTTTCACAGTTTGTAGAATCTCAAATTCAGCTCAAGAAATAAATAATAAATAAATAAAATAATCAAACAAAATAATAAAATAAATCAATAAATAAATCTTTGCAAGTATGCAAACAATCTGTGAAATTGTGCCAGAACCTTGACTCTACTCAACGCCAAAATGCAAAAAGACCATTCCAGGTTAAATTTACAGAAAATAAAACATTTGTGTTAAATGTTTAACTCCAAAGCAGTGAGCACAAAAGTAATTTAGTAAACCCAACATATGGAGTATGAAAAGCACAGCAAATGCATTTCTAAGCAGTCATCATCATCATCATCATCATCCTGGTCATAACCTCAAATCTCTCCCTCAGAAGCAACACAATCAGCTGCAAAATGACAGCACACACACACACACACAGACACACACACACTGAATGACTCACACATCCTAAAAGACAAACTAAATCAATTGAGTAAATACACAAAATCCAATCAATAGAACGAAAAAAAATTGATTGAATTGAACCAAGTCCCACACATGACAAAATAACCGTTCCAACATGACTGTACATAATGCTGCCCAACAGCACAGCTGCAAGTCCTTAGGTTTGTATGCAGAGGGTCAGGCCAGTGAAGGGCAGGAGGAGGGTAATCAGACCAGTGGGGAAAGAATCTTAACTGTTTGTAATTTTGAAAAATAAGTTAATGACAGGGAAAACTACCCATTTGTAATGAGTAAGGTGGTCGAGGGGTAGGTCGAGTGACCGGGACTCTCCTCTGTCCCCTACAACACCACACTGTTTATATGAGGTGCATTCATCTGAAGCAACACAATTGAATATGCCTAACTCTGCAGAAATGAGAGCCAAACCAATTAACTGGAGTTAATCACTAAATGATGAAGACAGCAATTCAAAGACTCTGAGGAAATAAGACAGTTATGATTCGAAACACAAAGGCACACAATTCAAACTGTGAGTCTATATTCCACAGACTTCAAAAGGAAATGCTCATCTACCGTCAGTTCTCAAAGGGTAAATCATTGGTGGTAATCCCAATTCATTTGAAAAATAGAAGCCAACTGGGAGCTCGGTGTTTTGAGTTTAGATTTTAAAATACTTGCTCATTGGAAGGTCTGCCAAACAAATGAAGATAGTGTAGGATCTTTTGTTATTTCTATACATGCTTAAAAACAAATCTGTAGATTCTGTTGAATGCGAATGCTTTGGTCAGTGTTTCCAAAACTGTGGTTTGCAACCCAAAAGTGAGTTGTAGGGCTCAGGCAAATGGGTCGCGGGGTAGCACGAAATTAAATTCAAAAGTGTCATTTTCTAACCAATACCACAATGTCACAAGCCTTGAAAGTTACAAGTAGGCTTAATGCTTATGTTTTAAGAAATTGATATGCCTGCAAACCTTCATACGTGGCTTATATTAAAATGATAACCGTAGTGCTTTGTCCAATCTTAGTTGACAATAATGTCACAGCATGTTACAAAGCAGCTGAAGTTGGTCGCAGTTCCAAGGCACTTGGGTTTAGACCCTGTTTCAGGTGACTTAACATGGAGTTCAAATGCTGAGCTTAGACAGTAGGCAATATACCGTGAATCAAGGGACTAGTTCTGAATGCTCAACAATCAACATACAGTCTGTGTAAATCTTTAAGAACAGAATTACTGTCATCATGTCTGGCAGTCTCATTGATGGTACGGTTAATTGGGTAGAATCCTTTGAAAGTTCACACATTAGATTTTATAATAATGCTGTATAAAGAATCAAAGTAATCAAATTGACTTGCAGCTGTTGAATTCAAGTTCAGTTCACATAATCTAATGACCTTTAACCGAGTCTGACTGTATATTCATGAAAATAAAACATTGAAGGCAATCAAAAGTAATGAAATAACTGAAAATCTGTCTGGTGCAGTAAAACTTTTCACAGAAACAAATACTATACATGTTGACAAAAATACATTAGCCACGATTGTACATTACATTGCAGATGACAAACTTGTCAGTCATTGGCGAGTACACCTCCTAAGTCCAGTCACGTATTGGGCAAGCACTGAGTCATGGCCATCATGGGGCAGCAAGACCACAGCATGATGATTACGATTATCATAAAATAATATACATGTAAAGATCAACTAAAATACAGACGAAACGTTTAAGCAATCTCTCTGAGACAATTATCTTAACAAACAACGTCATATATGGTACAAATTTCAATTTAAAGGCGCAGAATAAGCGAGTAAATATAGTGAACGCTACATAAATCAACGTGCGACACTGCGTAACAGCGCGTATTAATGATAATCATATTCTGCTAAAAGATCGTTGTCTTTACCTGTGCCAAGTACGATGACATCGTTTTCGGAGGGAAGCTGGTCGGATTCCATCGTCTATATGCACTCCCGAAAATCAATCATAAAATTCTGAGAGAAATACGCATCGGAAACAACACGACTAACTAACTGACTTCTTGGGAAACTAACGATCCTACCTCGCCGACAGGCATTCGCTAGAAGAAGAACTGACTTCTAATCATTTATAGTACGAAGTCTATGAACAAGTGCTAGAATTAGTTGCAAAAGTAACTAGACTAGATCAGTAAAAAAGTAAAATTTCGCGAATTTGTGTAGCGTTTTACTCATTGCAGTAGCACTTGCTGTGAGTTATTTGAAGCAAGCAGAATTGTTTGAATTAAGTATATTTTTAGTGTTAGGGATGAAGAGAAAATTAAGAAGAGAAAATTGCATTGGCCATCAGAGTGAATATTTTCTTAGTATGCTTAGTGCAATGGTTACTATGGTGATTGAATGGGTTTGAATATAACCATAATAATAAGCTTATATGGCCTATTGTCCAAACTCTACATAAAAGCTTCTGGCAATGAGTACCAGTACTCCAAATCAAACCACAATCAATCAATGTCAATTGCTTGCAATGTGCACTGAAATTTAAATACAAATAATTTATTTTTATAATAATAAATATACTGTGAGTTGCTTTTGTTAACTGTAGAATGCAAGGATCATGAGAATGAGACAGAGGATCTATATGATGATAAAATAGCAAAATGAAGACAGGTATTTCACATCTGCTCTAACACAGGTCTGAGTCTACTGAACCACTTAATTATAACAGCCAGACTAAATTAACATATTTTACCACAAACATAGAACATATTCTCACAAAATATTTTATTGACAGCAGGCTGAAGACATGACAAATAAGCATTAATGGAGACATGAAGTGTCCAGAGAGCTTTTATGAAACTCAGTGCTTTTATTCTGGGAAAAAAGGCTTGTGAACGCATTTCCAGGGCTGTAGAGAGAAATTCCTATGTGGTGGTAATGATTTTTTTGCTCATCAAATGTAAAAAAGTGGTGATGACCTCTTTTGCTCATCAAGTGATCAAGACCAAGTGCCAAGTGCAACTGATAAGTAAAACACACACTATAATCTGAAAAAAGGTGCGATAATGCTGTTCCCGTGCGTTCCCACTCGCATTATTTAGACTGATTTGTTTATCAAGTGCCTTAAGACGCATATGTTTAATATATCTTATAATGTTCATTGTTAAGCGCTTTTGACTTTAGTCTTCACTATGCTTACTGCGCTCTATAAATTGTCTTAATAATAATAATAATAATAATTATTGCACATCACTATATAAACGAATCTGGCAAAAAAGGCACGAGAACGCTGTTCCTGTGCGCTTCCACTGAAAAAAGCACTGATGAAACTAGGGCAGACAAATCAGTGATTGACCTTCAACTGAATATGATGAAATCTTTTCAGTTTTGCTCTTCAGTGTCTAAACCAGAGTAAATTGTGCAATAACATCTTTGTCTGCTGAGAGAAAGTAATACATTGAGAACACAAAATAAAGAAATCTCATAATGAAGATAAGGAAATTTCAGTATTAGGCTGAACTGGCATAAAAACATATGACAACAGCATTTCATTATTCATCCAAAAGTCAATCACATACACATTTCATCTACTAAAGAGCAAATCAAAATGATCAAATACAAAATTTCATTTATATATTCGCTAACTATCTCAAATCTGCAAATTACAGAGAATCACACAAAGAACATGCACGCTTTTTAAAATGCAACTTGTGTGTCCAAAAGGACACCCACTAAACTGACTTCGACATCTAGTAAACTAGCTTCAACATGTACTTCATTTGACCAAAATTGGATACAAAGTCTATGTTTACAAGTTCCAGTAAACATAATCACCAATCAAACAGATAGCATTAAATACTTGTACAAAATTATACAACTCAAATCTCTCCCGACAAACTTGCTGGTCACAGTCAGCAACTGTCATTAAAAAACTTTGTAACAACTATTACATCACACAGGAAGTAAACAACTAAAGCACAGATATCAGGAAATTACTGGATTTGTACAACTCTGTACCATTGGCACCTGGTGACCTGGTCAAGTAATTGGCAAGACTGGACCAAAAGAACCACAAGATATCCAGCAAACATTTCTTTAAAAACGCCCTAGGAAGAAGTAGTGCAGAGGACCAAACAAGATGCCATTGGACAGTTGGGGGGCGGGCACCAGGAATATGGGAAATTTAGAATAAAACCTACAAATGGCCAAGCCATCCGTAGCCCACATAGAGAAGCTAGGGCCACTGAATCTGGTAGGATATCGTATGAAGAACAAGGAAATCTAAATTGTAAACCTTTTATACAACTGGCAGTGAACTATGATAGCAATGATGATGATGATAAAATGGTGATGATGAAATGAAATGATGAAATAAAATGATGATGAAACGGATACATCAGTTTAGTTCAAGTGTTAAGTTACAACTAAATTCTTTTCCACACATTTGTCATGAAAATTATTGTTCACGATCACTTGTGACTTATAATAGAAAACTCATAGAAACAAAACCATACTAAATTACATGACAGAACAGTTTTTTAAATTTACTTGTAAGGCAAAATGGTCAACTGGTTTCAACTATAATTATAATATTTATTTTCATCATGCTATAAATTTCAATTTCAGTCAACTCTTTGGTATCACATAACCAGGTTCTCCATAGTCCTACTTTAGTACAGATTTTCCCTCTAGAACATTTAGTGCTTTTTCAGTGCAGCACCTTCTCATGACGTGCTCAACATATTGGGTTTCTCTTTTGGCTGTTCTCTGAGCAGCAATTTATCCTCCCCTGTTTTCTGTAGCCCTGTCTCATTTGATGTTTTGTCTTGCCAACAGATTCTAGTAGCCTTCTATAGCAACACATTTCAAATGCCTGTATTTTCTCTCTTCATCTTTTGGTCAACATCCATTGTCCAGCATTCACAGGGATACATAAATACTGACAATACACAGCAATTCTGTAAACATCTTTTAAATTAACCATATTTGACTGCAATAAATGGGTAGAGGACTACAGCACTATGAAAATATGTACACTTAACTGTATATGTGCAACATCAAGTCTGCTAAATGATCATTTATAGGCAATAGATTAAAGACTGCAAACTGTGATGTTTCAGATGATTTGACCTTGGCCTCTTAATCTTCATCATCTCCAATGACCTTCACAATTGCAGGAAAACTGCTTCCAAAAGAGCAGATGAGAGAATAGAAGGACTGATATAACAATGGAAACAACCTACAAACATTCAAACGGAAATTCATCAACCTATTCAAATCCAGTACACATGGTTGCCATAAGCATAGCAATTTGCAACCTTAAGCTAATGTAAATACATTAGACTGGCTTCACAGTGCCTCTAATACTTAGAAAATTGTGAAAAGGTTCAAGACATCAGAAATAAGCGTGAATTAAATGAAAATGCATTAGGTGTTTTAACAGATATTCATTGCTGATTACTAACAATAAAACTTCTTTCTAAATGAAATAATAAATAAAAACCAGTTATTTTATCAATTACCTATTAAATGTGCTATCAAAACCATAAATACAAGCATAGCACATCTTAAAATATGCAATATCCTACGGTGCTCATCGTATAGTATGAATAAAGTCAGAGCGCATAAACTGCATATCCTAATACCGTTACCTATCATTGGACGGCAGCCGATTGAGCAACGCAATGGCGTCACTTCCAATGGCTTCTAAGACCATCGACCGCAGCTGAAGCAACTGAGCGTTATGACTGAGTGTCGTGTACTTGACCAGCTGATGTTCGTTCTCGTATTTTATTCTTGAACTTCGAATGAGCTTCATGTCTGAAAATCAAAACATCAAACACGGGAAATCAAAGACATTCTTTGCACTGGTTGAGAAGTCAAATGCCAACTGAGAAGCTCAACTAATGGGAGGAGGAGGAGGAGGAGGAGGAGGAGGAGAGCTCAAGCAGAAGCTACAGTCCAATGCGGCAGCATGACTTGTTGACTAAAATGCCACATGAGTCAGATGAGTGTTAGAGATTTAAACCTTAAACATTGCGGCTTTCCTGTATCAGGTCAGGTTTTCGTCCTCTAGCTGTGTCCAACTATCGACTTCTCCATGACAATTCTCTCCAAAGTTCCCTGTCCTTTGCTATTTCTTCCAAAGTCATTTGGTTTGTAGTTGGGCTTCTTATTTTTTCCATTCTCAGTATGTGTAGTGTCCGGTCCATTTCATTCTTCTGTTTCTGATGACTTCCATGATGCTCAGTAGCATTTATTTTCTACTGCTATTATTTTTTTCTCCAGTTCTTCTTTTATGGTCCAACATTCACATCCATAAATTAGTATTGGTATTACACAAGTGTTGAGAATTCTTACGTCTTGTTTTCATCCCAATGTCATGTCTTTGAAAATTTTGGTATGTAGCCTGTTGAAGGTTGATCCTGCCATTGCTATTCTTCTTTTGATCTCCAAGTTCAAGCCTTCCTCTGCTTCCAAATTCACTTCACAAGTAAATGAATTTCTTCATCATTTCAATTTCTTTTCCATAGTGTGTTACTATTGGCCAATTACCCACTTTCTTTGTAATTGGCATTATTTTTGTTTTATTAGTGTTTATTTGTAATCCAAATTTTTCACTCTTTTATTAAGGCCAATGTTAATTCTACAATCCTTGAGAGGCATTCCGCTATTAGACATGTATCATCAGCACATTCTGCATCAACTATATTTCCTGGCTTTAGAGATGTTCCCAACATACCGGTACTTGTATTTTGCAGCTGTATCACTGGACCGTTATGCTAATAAAAACCGTACAAAGCCACAAGAGTCTTAAGCTATAGCCCATCATAAAGATAAAATGTTCAATAAGCCAACATCTAATCTGATTGAAATGAATGAATACCATAAGGTCCGTCGTCTGAAAACCAATTCATAACAATGTCTCTATTGTGCCTCTGCTTCACTTGGATTTCATCAATCCCTTTAGATCCTAGGCAACAACAACAACAACTCTATGTAGAAGTTATCACAGAGTCAATTCAATAAGCCATATAATCAAATAACAGCAGCATAACAATGTTCAGCCTTTCAAACCCAAATCCAACATCAGACAGGTCCATTTTAATGTCCCTGCCTAATAATTAATATTCCATCATTTCAGATCCCCATTATCACTCGTGCATATTCAACTTCTCTTCATTCAAATATGCTCAAGATGTAGATGCTCAATGCCTCAGAATTTAAAGGCTGCTTGAAATGAGTCATGGCTTTCACTCTGCCATTTACTTCCCTCAATCCTTTCAATGGCCAAGCTGGTGAACAACTTGTCAAAGGAATATCAGCCACCAGCTACAGTGGAACAGCTCAAATGTCAACTAAACAGTTTTTGCTTTAACAAACATAACCAATTCTACACTTTTAACAAGCAAAATGAACTCACACAAATAAGACACAACCCTGAAAACTCACATTAAGCATCACATTAGATGGACTTGTATAGTCACCATTAGCAAAAGGACAAGGTTCAAGATTCAAGGCTGAATAAGACATTATACAACTCTATGGTCAGAACAATTTCAGAAAAAAGGCAGCTTCTTCAAAATAAAGAAATGATCTGTTATTATGGATCCTATACAGTTAAAGCTGTTTAATATCACTTCAATGGTCAAATTTCACTCAAATAAAGCATAACTGATATGAAACTTAGTTGAATGTCCCAGACAGAAGAGTCAGTAAAAATTTTGTCTGAAGTATACTAGATCAAATGGGATTAAGAAACCACAGACAGGAAATTGCTGCTTTTCCAACTGTATTAAGACATCACAGAATATACTAAAAGAAGAAATTAGTTAGAAATGAAATATACCATGAGGTGGCCGTTCATCAAGATGCAAAGACCGTAAGATGTCCTTAAGACTCGAAAATTCACTGATGACGTACTCTATGGTTTTCTGCGTCCTCACGATGACTTCAGCCGGACTGTTATCTACATGCAAAACACAACAACAGAACACAACTGAAGAAACAAACAGTAACAAATACCACAACAATTCACAATCAAAGAACGGCCGAGAAAATAATGCACTGCACACTGGAAACAGAGTACTACAATGGCCTAATAATGTCCTAGCAGCTAGCTATCCAACTGTCTGCTGTTGAAGGGACTTGGGGTCAATTTTCACGCCACATCTTCCAACAAAACCTCAAGTGCAGGTCAATCAGAGAATCGTAAGATGGATCACGGTTCCAGGAAACTGTCCAGTGAGGAACCCAAAAAGTTACTGGACATAATTCAAGTCTTCCAAAAGGTAAATGTTAGTGAACCTGGAGAGCATTCATGATGAATAAATAGAGAAATGTGCGAGGGTTGTTCCATAAAGAAGCTACAAAATGATGCAGTTTAGTTAGTTTTAACAATGAAATCAATCTGAAATATACGTTTTGCGTAGAATTTTATGACGGACAGAAATATCGTTGTTTCATAAATATGACATCATTTCTATGACATTCCATACACGTATAATACAGTGACTGTCAGTGAGTCTGTGAATTATTTTACCCAGCAATGTTTTCCGCCACAAACGCTGCATTGAACAATTTCATCCAATGAACATCTAACGAATCAGTGAACAGATGTACGACTTTGAGTAAATGTTTTAGATGTAAATTTTGAAATTACTGTTTTATTTTTCAACATATCCGCCTTGTTCGTTTAAACATTTGTCACATCGAGCAATAAGTTTCTCAATGCCCGCTGCAAAAAATAATGCCGGTTGCAACTTTGAGCCACTGACTAACGACCTTTTGCGCCTTTGCATCTGAGGCAAATTTTTGGCCACCCAACATTTTTTCATGGCACCATATGCTGGACACATTTCAGAGTGAAATGACATTCGCGTTAAGCCCCTTAGCCAATAAAAAAACTAATAACCACGTTGTTCCTTGCGGGATGCATTTAATGGCAACATCGCCGTATTCAATGTCTACAGATGACGTCACTGTGACGTCATGACCATAAAATTTGTCAAGTTTGTTCCAAATAAAATTTTCTTCAAGACGTATCTTTCGGATTTCTTTCATTTTAAAAAGTAACTAAACTGCATCGCTTTGTAACTTATTTATGGAACGACCCTCACATTTGAGTATTTTTAAACATGTATCCTGTGGAACATACATTGCAAAGATCTATTATAGCACTTGTTTAATGGATCCCATTTGCATGTTTAGGCAAACATTATTAAATGCAATCAACTGCTTCATTAAGGAAACCCTCAAATAATAACATATGAACAGTAAGTGTGCAAGTGCAGTCCACAAGTGAACACAATTTACATAAGAAAATACAGTTCCAAAGAGAGGCCACTGTATATGGATGCAAGACATGCACAATTCTGTCTACAGAAGCCAGGCATTCACATCTTATATTTGGACATGCTGCATAAAAATAGCAGAACTATGGTAACAACATAGTAAGCAGAGGCCAGGCAAATTCTATCAGCATATAACAGATTCAACAGATGTGTATTAACAGCAGCACACCTGAAATATCAACAGAAGTCGCCGTATCTAGAAGTCTCTTCAGCCACACAAGGACGCCACTAATACGATTGTACTGTAAGCTCTGCTCAAAGGAATTGCAATTACCGGTACAATCATCTATCTAAAACTACTAAGTAGAAATAAAACTCAAACAAGTTTCTGTCAATTTGCACAATTTTTAATAGCACAATGGCAAAGCCAGAAGCTGGTAGAAATAGCATAGATTATGAGCAGATAGCTAAGCGCATCACCAACAGGCTATGCACAGATCTCTATTATAAGATATTCAATTTATTTTTCTACAAGATCATTGTGCTCATGATTTATGTTCTATGATGTTCTAAGTTCTTTATCTCCAGGCTAATGTTGTTTCACTGTCTCACCAGAAGTAGAGACGTTGAGAATAAATTTCAAAGTATAGATTGATAGAGAAGTACTAGAAGGAAAGATGAATGGGAAAGCACAGAAAGGGCGACCAAGGACATCGATGCTGGAGTGGATGTTCGACACTACGAGGAAAAACAAGTATTCAACCCTGAAGATAAAAGCTCAAGATAGAGAGGAGTGGCGACGCTGGAGTATGGAACCTGTCTTTGGACAGAGCACCTGAAGAAAAAGATTGCACAATCAGGATGGAATGTTAACCATGAAAATTCTATTGTATGTCATTTGAATTACTATCAGAGATGTTTTGTATACACAGAGTATAACAATTGCATATTCTTGCTCTGTTCAACGAGACAAATGTGCAGTGACAAGATATCTATGGTGACCTAATGAATATCGCAAACCAAAGATACATGTCGCTGAAGAAGATCACAGAAGTTCTGCGAAGAACTCTCGCCGTCATGAAGTCGTCTCTTTCGTTCTTTTGATGATTCTAGTTTTGAATTGAGCTGGTAATTTTTTGACAAAGCTTTGCTCAGCTCAGAAGGTAACTTCAAAGAAGAACTATAACAGCAAATAAGCAATACAATTGAAGAGTCTACATAAAGAAAATTCATATTCTATCTGAAAAAAATATCAACTGAATAAACCTGGCAGAATGAAAATAGAAAATAGAAAGATCACAGAAGTTCTGCGAAGTAATAAAATATTAACATAATTAACATAATAAATAATAAAATAATTTGGTTCCAAAGCCAGAAGATGAAGAAAACTGCTATCTGACAAATTTTAGAAAATTAAGAACAAAGTCCATAAATGTGCATCATAATAATTTTTGGAAAGCAAGACAAATATTTTGTCAAATACCAGTCATAGACTAACAGGATAAAAAAGGATTTAACAGATGATCATACATTGTCCCCCCCCACGTTGCCATTTCCCCACTCACTCGTAGTAGTTTTCAGCGTTTCTTTGTTTATTTTAGAGTTTTATAGTTTGCCATAACGAAAAATGGTGATGATCTTTCTTAGTCCTCAGGCGTTTTTAATACGATGGCTGCCAAACACGCTACATGCGTCTAAGCCATTTTTGTCACGTTCACTTTCTTTCTGTCCACCGAAAGAAAGAGACATTTACTGTCTGCTATAGCGCCTGTCTTTGTATCATTATTTGTTCGCTTATCTCTGCAATTTTTAAAAATTTCTCTGTTTTCATCAAGTACCCCCTGGCAGCAGCAGCTCCCGTACCCCTAGGGGTACGCGTACCACCGGTTGACAACCTATGAACTAAGAGATCAACTCTCAAGTCCATCATTCTATTTAGCCTTTAAAACCAATCTACAGAAAAAGCATTCCAATGGCTGAACACAGAGACAGGATGCCAAAAGAGCCTCTTTATAAATATATATATATGCATATATATTGTACATATATACATACATCAATGTATATATATATATATATATATATTACTTATAATTATTTATGAATTTTGCCACAGAAATACACAATTAGATATCTTTTATATTTATTTAACCATTATTTTACACCATAATCCCAAACTTAAATTAAACAAGAATGCTTTATTTCACCCGTCACGAAGAAGACGAAATCTCGTATCTTGAGTTTCGGTTGCGTCTGCATCACGCCCAACACCAACTGCAATGGCATGGTTGGAGTTTTCATCAAATGACTTCTCTGAAGGAAGAACTTGTTGAGCAGCTGCGTCTGTCTGAGGCTCAGTGAGAAGAGGCCGTCCAGTGGCATTTGGCGATTCTGAGCAGCAGTCGTCAGCGACAGAGCACGACATTCTACTTCTCATTTTGTCCACATTCAAATGGTTTGCATTGCTGTTTCTATTATAATGGTGGTCTTTGGATGAAGAGTTTACAGACTGAACATAAGTCTTGCTGTGTAAAGAAGAAGAAGAAGAACGTCTATCGCCAATGGATTTGTGAGTATGGAAGGTTTTGGTGGATTTAACCTGAGGTAATGTGAGAAAAGGTGCGTTCTCGTGGGCCGGTCGATGTCTAACTGATGACTGAGCTTTTGAAGTTTCTGATTTCGACAAAGCAGAATTACGAAGAAAGTCAAGAGCAGTTTGCGAAATAACTGCAACATCTGAAGATTTTTCCTCTTCCACATTTTGTTGCTTTTTGCTTTTCACCGAGATGTTTTGGGTTTTGGTCGAATTGACATTCCGTGGACGTGTAATTCTCGTTTTATCCGACATCTTCTGATCTTTTGGATTGATACCAGTTCTTTTAGGGCAGTCTCTTAAAGGCAGTTTGCTTGACTCAATGGTCTTCACTGATTCCGTATCAGAAGAATTCACACTGACAACAGGAGCAGAAAGATCAACCACATTTTCACAATCATTGAGCTAAAAAATAACAAACAGAAACATACACAACACTTACCCAGTACTATTACCAGTGCTTTTTTTCTAGAAAACAAGGTTTGGGAACTCATTTCCCGGGCCGTCATCGACAGGGCAGGGCAGTGACGGGCCCCTAAAAGTTTTGACACTTTTTTTAGTGTCATCAAGTGTCAGAAAGTGGTGATGACCTTTTTTACTCATCAACAAAAACAGTCGTGGGTACACCATACCTGTATGTTCCCAAACGCATTAGTACATATCCTTAATTAGATATACAATCTGGCAAAAAAGGCGTGGGAACGCCGTTCCTGTGCGTTGGATTGGATCTGTAGTCAGAATTACATAAGTATGAGCCAAAGGTCCTTAAAATCAACAGGAGAGGATAAGTCCAAAGCAGTGTCTAGAGTCTTCTATTGTAGAAATGCCATTCGAAAGACACATATCTTGGGGTATAAGACATAAATCCTAACAATGGCATTTAAATAGCTGAGGTGTTTGGTTAAAACTGAGATTTTCAATCTCTGAATCTTTAGATCTGAGTCTTTTCTCTCAGGTCTTTGCTAAAAAAAGAATCTCAAGGATTAGTAATTATTGGAAAAATAATATAAAGTTTAGCAACATTAATATATATATATATGTATATATATACACACACATATATATATATGTATATATATATATATAACACTTTTTACAGCAAAGTGGTTTAACATGAATTACTTCTCTTTTGAAAAGTTGTCTTGTTTTACCAGCTTTTCTCAAAGCTCTTTCAACAAGTTTCAGTTCCTCAACGTCTGCTGCTGTCAAATGCTCACCTAAATTTAAGAAAAAATCCACCATTTAACATGGACGAATGAAGCAATGCAGAAGTAATCACAGCAAAAAGCATGGCTCCACACTGATCATTCAATTTGCAAAGGTTAAAATCATTTTAAAAATTGTGCATATAACCGAATTCAATTGATTAAAATTGCTAACTTACTTTGCATAATGACCTCAGATGAAAATATGTCTCATCTACATAACAGCTCTGCATAAAATGAAAATCAAACCTGGTCGATCCTCTGACTTTCCTAAAGACAATGAGTCATTACTCTTCCTCTGCTTCTTCTCTTCCAAAACAGAGGCTGGCCTTGAATTCATAGAAAAAGCAATGCCATTATTATTATTATTATTATTATTATTGCTATTATTATTAAACTGACAATTTGTTGTGTGCCATATTACCAAAATGTCAGCAACAAGGGCACATTACAGACTCCAATAAAAATAAATAAAATGACAGTCATAAAAAAAAAATATGAATGGAAAACAATCTAAGGCAGAAAAGAATAAGATTTTCTAAACAAATAAGTCTTAAGATTTTTCTTAAAGGATGTCAGAGAACAGGATGATTTCACAATTATCGGTAGTTCGTTCCATGTCTTTGGCCCTGACACTGCAAATGACCTGGAACCGAGTGATGTTTTACAGTGAGGTATCTTCATAAGACTTTGAGCATCGGACCGCAGGGACAGTTGCAACTTTTCGTGATGTTGTCGGTACGAAATACTCCTGAAGGTACTCTGGAGCAATCTGGTTTATGGACTTGAATGCAAGACGAAGAAGACATTACCAGTAATAAACAAGTAAGAAAGTACAAAGAGAAATAAACAAAAGACAATATTCAGTTAGAAATAATCAAGACTGCTTCTAAGCTCTCATAAAAAACAAACATTTCTATCTTAAATGCAGAAGTAATTTCTAAATATGTCCCATGGATAGAAATCTAAGTTTCTGGCTCAACAATAGAAAAGATAGACTGTATGTGTCACTATTTGTCACTCAGTAACTACATTCGTTTGATATTATTTGACATAGATAAAAGCAGGACAACAAATTCTAAACTAATTATGCAAAAGACCAAGAGGACATGGAAATTAGAAAGATGGCAAACTCTCAAACACATCCAGATTGAATCTAGCAGAGAAAATCATCAGAATCGGTTAAGTAATTGAATTCAGACATCAGAGTAACTAATGTCAACTAACCAAGGTTTCATCAGCTGCTGACAGTCGTTGCATATTTTGACACACCACTGTTTCCTACGTTCCACATGATTGCACAGATTAATCAGCTGCATGATAGCACTGCAATTAACAAAGACACAGCATTGACAGACACATCACAACTCTAACATCATCTGATGGTCTTACTTCTAATCAAACGACATGAATCACACTTAAAAACAACAGCTATTAAACATGTTTAACAATCTGAATCTAATGACAACACTTATCTATTGATCATCTTAGCTTTAGAAATTGGCTCACAGTGGACACAACTATGAATCAAACACCACAGTTACTGCTAAAATATGATCAAAATGCGGGTCAACAGCCTATTTATAACATTCTCAAAGCACAGGGCAAAGCTGTCTTCAAATCACTCTTCAACAAGAATGCACTACATAAAGACCTTAAATGATTCATTTGCTGCCTGCAATATATATAACACTTTTTACAGCAAGGAGGAAAGCCTCGATGCCCATGATCCCACAGATCTGCAGTGCTGGGAACATGTTCTCATGCTGGTGTGTGGGCAATTGACCTTAGGCAGCACATGTGAAATTGCTCCAAGTTTTTGACATGTGAGCAATAGTGTCCAGGACTCACACCCATGAGTAATATTGATAGTATGGCTGCTTTGCATACTGCTACTTTGACATCAAGCCAGATGTCATGGATTTTCCAAATCAGAATGCTGGACCATAAAGAAGAAAGACGAAAGAAGATTAATGACTGCAGAAATGAACTGGTAAAGAGGAATAGCAGAAGCCAGAAGAAAACGAATAAGAATTGAAACGATCTGAGAAAAGACAGAGCAAAAAGAAACGATACTTCAATCAATGCAGAAACGAAGACTGAAATGGTTTGGTCATGTTGAAAGAATGAAAGAAGAAAGACTACGAAAGAAAGCACTATACAACTTTGTTGAAGGGGAAAGGAGAAAGGGAAGACCAAGAAAACATGGATAGAAAACTTAAACGAGGATGCAGAAGAAATGCAAATGAACTTCATCCAATTGACCAGAGCAGCAAGAGACAGACAGAAGTGGAAGGAACTCGTTCAGACCCATCGTCCAACCCAATAGGGAAAGACGGAAGGAAAGAAAGAATAAACATAGTGCTTCTCACACAGGGCAGACCCTCCTGAATCACTTTATACCTTGTTGTTGTATATTATATCAATCAATCAATCAAGTTTATTTTTCTCAACATACTGATGAGTACAAATCAAGAAAAAAAGACAAGCTTAAGTTAATTAAACTATTAAAGTATAATACATGAATGTCCATTTGCTTGTACATACTTTAAAGAATAATGTTTCAAACTCATAGTACAGAAATCAGTTGAGAGAAAAAAAAAGGATTGGCCTAAGGGATTTGTATCCCGTACAATTGGCCAACCTCAAAGTTTGTAATAATATGACATATAAAAGTCTTTAAATGATGGAAATTAGGAATTATTTAGGGATCAAGTAGGAAGTGATTTAGTTTATTGGATGAAAGTAACCACAGATAGTACATATAGTCATATTGATTGTATAAAATGTAGTTAGTACATATAATGTATAATAAAGGTATTTAGTGATCATAATTGAGAATTTGAGTCAATATTAAATAATTTTAGCCAAGAGAAAATTAAGTTTGCCATTTTAAAAGAAATATTTTTAAGTTAGTTTTAAATGAGGTTAATTGGTTTAGATTTTTTAGATCAGGAGGGAGGCTATTCCAAATTCTAGGTCCAGAAAATTTGTTAGTAAATACCGGTAATCTGGCATTAGTAGATGCATATTGAAGATAGATATTATTACTATTTCTGAGATTGGGTTTACATTTAATGTTTAGATTATCAAAGAATTTGTTTGCATAGAAAATATTGGGTAAAAAGTTATGAAGATATTTAAATACAAATAAGGCAGTTTGCTGTTTATATATATTTTCAATTTTTAAAATATTATATTTATTAAATAGATTGGTTGTATTAGTATAATTCTTTTCTTTAAATATTAGTCTTATTGCTTTATTTTGTAGAATTTGGATTTTGCCAATAGTTGATTTATAAGTATTTGCCCAAATTATATTGCAATAGGTTAGATATGAATGAATAAGAGTAAAATAGAGTTGCCTAAGAGCAGAGAAGTCAATCATATCTTTAATGTGTCTAATTATATTGAGATTTTTGCTATTTTATTTGAAAGTTCATTTGACTGTTCTTTCCAGTTTAGGTGCTGATCGACTATTACTCCTAGGAATTTTACAGAAGATTTTTTTGTTAAGGTAGTGCCATCTATCTTTATTGGATCAAGATTGTACAAATGAGATTTTAGATGGAAATGTATGAAATTAGTTTTTTCAAGATTAAGAGCTAGTTTGTTTATTTTAAACCAATTTGATATTTTTAATAATTCAGAATTGACAAGGGCAACCAAATCTTTCAAGTTTTTATGACTAGCAAATAAGTTAGTGTCATCAGCAAACAATAAAAATTTAAATAGCGTTGATGTATTAGGTAAATCATTAATAAAAATATATATATTATATATATATTATATATATTATATATATTATAACTCAGCCTTAGACGGTCATTGCAATTGTCTTATGTATTTAGATGCTACATAGCGATGATCGGAGATGAGTTTAACCTTTCAAATGAGATTTTAAACGAATTCAATTCCATATCTCAACGATGTCAACGACGCCAGTAGCATAGAATTCAATTAGCACTAGACGGTGTGACCGGTGTCTATGGTGCCAAAAGTGGAGCCAGGTCTCCAATCATCCAATGTCAAAACCAATCATGACACCTTCTCAGCATTTCAACCGACCTCCAATGCTGTTGTGGCTATTTTCCAATTTGCGTGGTACCGATTTAACGATTTCCCAGAGAATATTATTTTCTCTGCCATCTTTGGCCCGAACAGCATCCGCCAATCGATATGTATGAAGCATCATTTTTAGCAGTTTAGCAGCAAGTGCTTATTTTAATTTTCTTGGTAAAATCCATTTTCTTAAAACGATTAAGACACGTAAATAGCAGAGCCCTTTCAAGCGGATTCAGTATCAAATGTATCCTTACTATCCTTAGCTTGTAGCTCTTCTGTCAAGTCAAGACAGTACGCCATCGATCGTTACTTGGCGACTGTTGGCTAAAAAACCTTTGAATCTGTTTACTGTTTCAGTATCAAATGTATCCTTACTATCCTTAGCTTGTAGCTCTTCTGTCAAGTCAAGACAGTACGCCATCGATCGTTACTTGGCGACTGTTGGCTAAAAAACCTTTGAATCTGTTTACTGTTTCAACTGTCACTCCCATAGAATAAGGATATATATAGCCCCGAAGGGGCTATATATATCTTTATTCTATGGTCACTCCCATCTCGTCCAAACTGTTCCATTTGTCAACAACCCTTGCACAAAAAAACTTAATCGGTAAACTTTAAAATTTTGGATAGCAATTAATCCAGCCAATCCGTCATCGATATCACGTATACAAAGTAATTTAGTTTCCTTGTTTTTAGGTAATTCAGTAGTTCTTTTTCTATTTTGGCCATGTTGTAGCATAAACTTGCTAATATGTTAGTATAGTTTTGTCCATATCACACGTAGTAGTTTTCTTATGCCCTTGTTCTCAAAGGCTTGTTTGCGTTTTTCTTCTTTTCTTAGCGTCCAGGATTCGCATCCATTTGGCGTCAACGACCATACCAAGGTTTTCATCAGCCGCAGTTTCCTGGTAATGCTTATTGATTTGTTTCCATAGTTCTGTAACTTCTGTTAGCTTGATCATTACTGTTGTTCCCATAGCTAGTCTCTTAATTTTCACTTCCATTTTGCATTCTCCTTAATAGGCCTATTTGTTATTTGACATCTCAGATACCTTGATCTCTGCTATGTTGTTGACGTTATTAGTCATTTTTGGGTTTTTTATTAACTCTTCTACTGTGGTAGTTATGTACCTGCGGTGGGCGTGGCGTCAGACGTGACAGGTGCTTGTGACTGTTGTGAGTAAAACGAGGGAAAGTTTTTTTGCGGAATACCGTTCGTTGAGTTCAGAGCCTCAGAGGTGATCGTGACTATTGGACGCCTACTTCTGCCGACAGTCGTTTAATTGGTACAGATTTTCAGATTATTCAGCTAATCAAATGTATATATTGATAAACACGAATTCGTTGTCCTCTTTAGCGCCATTGTAATAGTGCGCTGAGACGATCGATGATCGCATAAAGAGTAAAATGCAAGAGAAATGAAACCGAGAAAGAGGTCGGGACGGTCAGCTTAATGAACTTGTGCAGGGAGAGACCCTGAGTGTAGGCCCTTAGACAATAGGCGGTTACCTATTTCGCCGAATTCCCATTTCGCTGACGCCTTATTTTGCTGAATTTCAACACTAATCGACACCTTTAAATAGCTTATAGCAATGGTTTGTTCACGAATGTCACTCATAACTGATTATAATGCATCATTCAATTACTACAGTTCTATTTTATATGTCTTTGCTATTTAAGCACTTGTCAATAAAAAGTAGGCATAATTTGTCGAGCAGACTATAAATGGGAATTCTGCAACTGAGAAAACACCAAGTAGACACAGTGGCGTAGCGAGGGGTGGGGCAGAGGGTGAAGCGCCCCAGGCGGCACTTGCCCTAGGGACGGCATTTTCGAGATTTCCTAATTTTAAAAATAAATATTACACTGTAGCCTTTATTAGGGTTTTTTGCTTGTCAGACTTTTTTATAGACTCTATGATGTTGTTTTTTTTGCTTGTCGGACTTTTTTAAAGACTTGATTGGTAAGGTTTTTTCCAGGAAATTTTGAAAATTTTCTGCCGCAAAAGGCGGCACTTTTTATTTTTGCCCCAGGTGGCACGTTGCCTAGCTACGCTACCGAGTAGACATGCTGGTGGTTCAGATGACAGTTCCTAGATTGTGGAGAAATTGAGCAGTTTTAATTGGCAAATCACTGAAAGACATTTCTATGAGTTTTTTTTGGCTGAGTTGGTGTCTTTAGCAGAAGATATAGTTTGCAATGTTGAGGGAAATTTGATTTGCCAACTATCCAAACTTGGCTAAAGAAGATAGACAATATAAGAGTGCCAGGGATTTTGAAGTTGAGGGCTGAAACTTAAGATTTGGTTTGATAAGATAAGGTTGATCAAAGTTTTAATATTTGGGGGTCATCCACAGAAGCTAGTCAATATTTGGCTGTGCTAACAGATTCCAATATTATAATAATTATCATTATGACTTTGAATAAAAGTAATTGCGTTATCAATTGTAACCACACTTATGGTTGATTGCTAGATTGTATAAAGATTTACAAATGTAGAAGATATAGCAATTGATTTTGTATGATTTCAAATATTTGTTTATGTCTTACATTGAAAGTGTCAGTTGCCACAATTAAGCATTACAATGCATTGAGGCTTTACTTTGATTAGACTCCAGTCTTCATTCTCAAATGCAAAATTTGTTCTCAGTGAACATCTATAGCTGATTAAAAGACTGTAATAGAAACAGCAATGATCTGTAATCTGTTTGTAAGTTCATGATAGTGTAATGTAATGTAGGATTTGTATAGCACCTCTTTGTTTTTCCCCAGAGGTGGCTCATATGGGGCAGGAAGTTAGATGAGTGGTAACAACGCTGGACTGTGGATCAGAAGGTCGCGGGTTCAATTCCCGCAGGAGCCCTAAGGTCGACTCAGCCTTACTCGCTAGAGGGCGGTGGTGAACTGAGGAGCAGCGTTAAGCTGCGAGGTAAAACGTAGGTCTGGGGAAAGTAATGGCAACCTACCCCAGATTAATGGATTATACCACCTACGTCACTGATTGCCCAGCCCGGAGATAAGCGCCGGAACCCAGCGATCGGACTCTAGTACGGGACCTACATTTACCTTTCTTAATATAAGAACTAACATATACGCCCAAAAGTCAGGCAAACAATAGAGATATCAAGTGATCAACTGCATCTTGAGATTGTTTGCTTGGTTAGATTGAGTCAATATCAGGCATTCAGATAATAGGGATATTTGCAGGTGAAGTACCGGTACTTAGATTCATACTGTACATGTATCATAAGCATACGTACATACATACATGCATATGTGCGTATGACATACACTGTATGTATGTGTTCTTATGAACAGGCAACTAACATGGTAACTTCTGAGCAATTAATAATAAGAATTTATAATAATTAGTTATTATAACTGAATAACAGCATTGTTTTTATGCCAGATCCAATGTAATAGGATACAACAGTTGAGCGTTGATTGCATTGGGTCAATTGGACACTTAGAATGGAACCATTGAACATGCTGATAACGTGGCAATGACCACTCCATGCGCTCTCTCTCTCTCTCGCGCTCTCTCTCGCGCTCTCTCTCTCTCTCTCTCTCTCTCTCTCTTAGCCTGTAATCTTCAGCTTTTAGATGCATATCTGTTGAGCAAGTGTTGATGATTCAGTGTACAATGTGTATGCCATTTGTTCACTCACTAAGTGTACATTTTAAGGGTCTTTAATTAAATAGATAGTTTAGTTCTAACTTGAATTTTGTCTATATTAACACATGTGTTTATCTTTGTTTACAAAGTTAACATGGCCGAACCTAAACAAGAATGGCCGGAGCTGGTTGGAAAGGTAAATACTGTGTTTTCACTGTGTGAATGTGTCTGTGTGAGTGTGTACCGGTAAATGGATGAGAATGTACTTCTTGTTCTTAAAATAATCAGAAAGACAAAACCAATAAGGTCTGTTTTATAATGAATATTCAAACACAATTATCATTTTTGAAATATTTTCAATAATACTCTGTTGGAAATTCTATTAGTTTTACTTGCAATGTGCAACTATGCCAGGACTTTGTGTTTAGCACACTCCTAAAAGTTGATACAATTGAGTTCATAGAAGTTATTATAGACATTCAGAAGTTTAAAACAAACTTTTGCATCATCATTCATTAACTAACTTGAGAAGCTGCTATGAATGTATACTGGTACGTCATTTTCAATTTGTTGAAAGTGTTTTAAATTTTGAAAAAAGTTTTACTAATGATGGACTTTCACAGTTTTGTTCAGAGACATTTTAGATATGCGGCAATGCAGATAGATTGGAGCAAGTGTTGTGGTATTCTAAACTAACCTCTCTTGAACATTTTAGGAAGCAGTGTCACTATTTTCATAAGCCATGGATGAATAATTTTAGATTCTTGTGAACCCTTAAACCGCCAGAACTGAGTATACATCGGTTACATTGCATGTATACTGTAGTTACAAAGTATCTGGTGGTTTAAGGGTTAAACAAACTTTATTGCCAACCAAGGCTTTATGGCCGTTGCTAAATAAACTTAGACTCAAGAGTGTTATAAAGTCAGATTGCCAATACATTTTAAAACTTCTTTGGAGATAAAACTTGCTACTGTCATCTGGTAAAAATATTCAGTATTCAATATCCATTTCTTACAAAGTGGATGGCTTCTCATTGTCAGTAATTTCTCATCTACATTTCAAAGGTTTCCCTCATATTTCAAAATGAAACATGCAAAATGTGTTTGTCTATGCCAGCTGCTGCTAGTCTTTTGCAGTGTTTTGATGTGCTAAGATCAATAGGCCTTACAGCTATTTAGTATCACCATTTGCCATTTTTGATCATCCTTCCGTGCTGCCTTTCACTTCCATTGTAGGAAAGTCAACCTCAAGAAGCTGTTTTATTATATCATCTCTTTGTTCAGTCTTCAGCTTTATACACCATACTGACTGGGCTCAAATTTCTCTACTTGACAAGCACCAGCATGTTTTTAAAAAGCATGGTTAATATGATGACGCATACGTTTTTAGTGATAGCTTTATCGGTAGTGGCAATACATAACATGTGCATTTATTGTGCACTATGTGTGGTTGCAGGCTAAGTGAGTAAGTCTACAGTAAGTCTACAGTATTTGATAAATGACTGTTGCATTCATATTCAGTATTTGAGTGTCTGATATTTGCTTACTGGTACTTAAATATCAAGATTTAAAGCAATCATAATTTCTTCACTCTGTATTTTCATCTACTCTTTTGTGCAGACTGCCGAAGAAGCAAAGGAGCAAATCCTCAAAGACAGGCCGGGCCTTACGGTGAGCTCCAGAAATAAATGTACTAACCAACGTCCACTTACAATGCCATAATACCAAACTTACAATAACACATATGCACACAACAATCAATTGCTGATAAATACCAACAGATGGCATTGTTGATCCCAGTGTGGGTCCAAGTCTACCAGGTCTCCAGTTTTTTAACCCAAGCATACTGCCTCTTTAGTTAAAGTTTCTTTAGATTTTTATCTATTAATGAAATTCGGGTCTTATGTGATTGTTTCCCCTATGCTTAATGAAATACAGCCCCTGAGCCAGGCATCAGCTAAAATATATCTTAACCACATCTGCCTATTTCTGCCGACTGCGTCTGTGACATCTTCTATTCCAAGCAGAGTCCTTAAATGGCTGCTGGTCATTCTCCTATCTCAGTTGAGTCTTATTCTCGTGCTTATTATCCCAGATTTTCACTAAGCCAATATTTTCACTGCTGCTAACCATAAAGCTTCTCACACAAGCCTTTTAACCTTGACATTTTACTAGTTTACCATCAGAAAAGAGAAAGCTTGAAACATATACACAGATGAATGGCAATTTCTTCCTGCAGTATTCCTATCTTAAGTTCGTTATAAGCACAAAGTGCACTGGACAATTCATATAGCACTGTTTATAGGGTGAGTAGGTATTGTGTTCTGTTCTGTTCTCTAGCCATCCTCGATGCGAGGTTGGGCCGCACTATGTATCACATCTCTCCATATCTGTTGTTTTTCTGAATAATGTTTTGAAAAGAGAGTCCAGTCCATGTTGTTATGTTATCTAGCCAGGCTGTTCTTTTGCATAATTGATTGATTGATATATTCTGGTTAGATACAAATCCTGAATGAACTGAGCATGGTTACAGCTGATTTTCGTCTGGACAGAGTAAGAATCTTCAAAAACAATGAAGGGAAAGTGACATCTGCACCAAGAGCTGGATAGGCAACTTCTTAAAATCAAAGAATGCAAGTTTTAACCAGACACTTCATCAACTTTGCCGTTGCAGATTAGAAGTCTATTAGAAATGGAATGCCTTGTCTGTGTTGTCTTTTGTGAAGAACATTGTAACACAAATTGAGCCCTTGTTAAATGATTTTTAATATATTTTTATTATGCTTTCTGAGCAACATATAAAAGAGGGACAAAATTGATATTTATTAGATCAATAATTCTATAACTACCAGGTTACATGTTAAAATTTGTGTAATAAAATTTTGCTTTCCATTAATTATAGGAGCTGAATGTGTTATTTTGTCATTTATTGAGCACATTAATCATACATGCCAAGCTACTTGTTTGCATATTAAACTACAGATACTGTATCATAATCATTATTGTGGGTGCAACAGTCAGACAACCAATAACTCTGATAAATCGATGGTGGATAGTGCTGTAGTTAACAACACGTGCTAAATACACCATTAGGCATTAAAAAACAAACCATTTTATTTGCCCAAAACTTTGGCAAATGTAAACCGATTTTCAAGATGTTTTCACTATTTGACTCAGAAATGAGTGGGTGACAATGCCATATACTGGTATATTATTTACAATGCCCTTAATGTGTAGCAACCCTACCTAGCAAAACCAAAATAAGCAGAAAAATATCTAAAACTGTCATGTAAACACATATAATGTGCCTGCTGGTAATTGTTCACCAAAATTTAATGTTCTGAATTTGATAAATGAATTAAAGCAAAGCCGCAATCCTTCCCAAACTGTGTAGTTAACAGAGAGTTCAGATCCGGGCTGTTTGGGAACCACAGTTCTTGTGGAATGAATGCAAGCTCTGTTTGCGACTTGTCAATGCAACCTTCATCCGGCCAAGGGTATTAGGATTTAAAAAGCTATATCTATGCCAAATGTGATCTAATTTTCAAAAGTTTGGAATTGTTTTCTTCCAAATACATTTCCCTACATCTTTGCCATTCACAAATGATAGATTGCCACTCAAAAATTTTAGCTGCAGAACTTTAAAAAATTATTTGATTTTTCAGAGGGTCTGTATTAGGCCAGAGAGTGGACATCCTTCCAAATTTGATATACTTTTGCACGGATGGTTAGAAAGAGGAATAAAATTGCAGGAGAATGGTGTATACCTCATTGCTTTAGCTTTCATATAGCCCAAGATATAGCAAATTGAAAAAAAGTCCATTGTTACGTGAAAATACACAAAATGCTGGTACTCGGGACTTTCCCGCTCGTTTAGTTTTGCCACGTAGGGTTGCTACACGCTGATGGTGCCTTGTCACCCATTCATTTCTGAGTCAAATAGTGAAAAAATTTTGAAAATCGGTTTACACTTGCCAAAGTTATGGACAAATAAAAAGTGGCGTATTTTGTAATGCCTCACAGTGTAGTAAACATTATAAGCTCCTCAGTTGGTTAGAACCCTCCTATTTTCACACATATGCATGTGCACACACACACACACATTGCTCTAACAATTGAGTCCATTTTCTATGAAAGAAAGCCAAACCAGAGTAATTAAAACACTGTTATAATCACATAAATCAAGTAAATGATCCAGTAAATCCATGATAGGCTCCATGTTCCATTCTGCACTTTTAGCATTCAAATATAAAATTCTCAAAAATGCACACCAGCTCCTCTTGTGTTCTTGTTTTTCTAAATTCACTAAATTTGCATTTTTTAAAACCAATAATTCACAGTTGGCAATTTACATCTGAAAATATACGAACACACGAGAGAGTGGACATAAAGTTTATTCAGACAATTGACAGATAATTAATTCTACCATTCACCCACCATCTTAAAGTTCTACAACAATTTATTAAAATGTAAAACTCATTTTGAAAAGTTCTCTAATTTAAAATAAATGATGATTACAAGTATCAAAAATATTTACTTCATCTACTGTAACATATAATATTGCATAATAACTCTAGTTGCATTGAAAATGATATTTAGACAAGAATATTATGTAAAATATAGATGTACAATATACAAATGCTGTGTATATTCTAATGTATCTGTTGATTTTCATCACAAATTTCCACTGCAATTCTAATGACAGAAGTCTTGCCAATATATTCTTAAAGCAAAACACTGCAACGGCATAACATGAAACCTCAGAATTACTTTTATAAAATTACCGTTGGTTACAGCAATGAACATAATGCACCTGTTTCTATTTATTGTTAATAAGACGTAATCACTTTAAGCAATATTACTAGGTGCAAGGCAAAAGGAAGCATTAAAAATAACTACATTCAAAGCACACCAGTGGGTTTCTAATGAGTACTAAAAACCATATCCCTTCACAAATCACCAACTAATCTTAACTCACCATCATCATCACTACTGCCTTTGTCATAGTTGCATTTTGAATAGGGTCAAAGCATAATGATATATCAAGTGACTGAAGCACAGGTGTGTACAGTCGATAGACTATTTAAACATTTAACTAGATATGCAATTTTTAAAAGTATAAATATGCAAACAGATCAAAAGCAGCATTGGCAGTCAAATGGAAGTAAACGCTACTTTGTTAAAATTCCAGTTGAAAACTAATTAAAAGCACATCTTTATGTTGACAACTGCCAACACAATTGATAAATGACAGCAACAAACCTAAGCACTTGTGATGAACTTGAATCTCTTGATTAATTAATTATTTATTTATGATTAATCATCAAAAATAAATAAAATGAAGTTGTGCTGGGCTTTGCAATACAATGATGTGTTCATATAAATTATCCTTAATATATTACAATTAATAAGTCAAATAATTGCAGATTATTAGTTATGATTGTAGAGGGTGAAAACTTCAAACTTGCTGGAAAATATAATCTCAGTCAGTTAATGAAGAGTCAAGATTAGCAGCAAGTAAACAGAGTCATGTCTCCTCAAAAACAACGACCAGCAAAGAACAAACATCAGTTAACTGGTTATGTGAAAATAAAAAAAGAAATCTGAACAGAGGTCCCAGCTGCAAACAAAATTTGACACAGATGACGTAATTGCAGGAAGCTTTCTTAACAAATGTTGGATTGTTTACATTTCTTGTCCACTTTTAATTTAACCTTTTAAGGGGATTTTTACTTCAAACCTCTAAATTCCCACCATGAAAGCACCACAGTCCACTGGTTTCACTCATCAATATTCACCCATAAATTGAGTTAAACCTGCACAATGCCAAACCCCTATTGAATGTTGGGCATAAAGATTGCATTGAAACTTTTGTTTAGTCCTCAGTTTACAAACTGAATCAATGAAAAGATGATAAAATCAGCATAAATTCTATTAAGCATCTTAAGCTTCAACTCCTCCAATACCAAAAGTATAAAATAATCCACAGAGAACAATAACCAAAAGCAGAATAAAGTTCATCTGCTGTTCTATGAAACTGTTGAAAACCAATGTCATAGGTAAAGTTCTTCCAAACAGCAAAGCCAACAGCAATCACTACAGCTGAGGATTTTCCAAAAGAAGGCACAGGATAATAAACAACTTGGAAAAATACTTAAATTTCATGAAAGCAGGCTTCATCTCTCTCATCACATTTTGTTTCCATGAAAGTACGCACAAACACTACTAAGGATCACACTTGATGCTATGAAGACAACTGAGCATGATTACAGGCAAATGTTGTATCTCTAATTATCTCCTTCCTTAAAGTTTAGTCAATCAAAGTCAAAGCCCTTCCCGAGCCTCGTGGGATCATAGATCTCCGCTGATCTCCATTGCTATAGCCCTCAGAAAGGCGTGCAATACCACAGATAAGGGGCTAGTGCATCGCGTAGCGTACCTGTTTGACTTATTGCAGCCTCTTACCACTGCTCATTTTACCATGGCCCTCTAGCGAGTAAGACTGAGTCAACATTAGAGCTTTTGCAGGATTAAAATGCACAACCTTCTGCTCTATCGTCCAATGTTGTTACCACTCTGCTAACTTCCCAACCCCCTAAAAGTTTAATTTCATAAAATATAGCAAAATGCACATCCTCAGTGAAACTATAATCTCTTTCATCAAGAACATTAAATGTAAATGAATCCAAATACTCTGATAAATCAAACGATCCAGACAGAGAGCAGTCTTTAGAAGGAGGCCTACAGCGATACAGATTAGATGCAAACTAAGTAGACGAATCGAGGCTCACTAGATGACGCCATCTCCAGCATTTAAAAATTCTTATATGTATTTTCAATACGATTTGCACTGATTAAAATTCTACATTTAATAATGCAAAAATAAGCACATAAGATAAATGAAAATAAACCAACAAATTGAAAAAATCAATTCAAACGCCAGCGGTCACAAAATCTCTAAAACAGAGCAGAAAAGCAAAGAGAAGTCAAAGCAGCAGAGGAACTACTACGGCTGATATGACGCAGGCACAACTGCTTTAATAATGCAATTCAAAAACAGCAAAAACATTCAACGCTGAATCTTGACTTCTAACGATAAAGGCAACTGTAGATAAATGTTACGAAAGGCACTTCTTCATAGCAACCTGAACAAGGGAAGTGAAGCTGTGCAAGATTATTGTTTTTCCTTCTTCTTTGAAAAGGATGGAAAACGAAATCCTCGTTTCTTCTTCTTCTCTTTGGGAAGTGTTCCTCCCTCAAGTGAAGGAGTATTCTACAAATAAAAGAATGTGACTGTGTTAACTGGTGGGGCTTTATCAAATTGCTGCATCAAAATACAAAATGCTTACAAAATGTAACCATTGCACAATGCACACGCGATCAGCATAAAGCTATGCACAGCATTAACCCATTAACTGGGCACCCCGAGTAACGCTCGTCCATTTTACATTGAGTTACAAATAGTTGCCCAGTTAAGGGGTTAGCTGGCAAAACCTTCAACATCTTAATAAAGCATAATTCTTTTAAAATATAAATTCTTTTCTGCCAGTAAATCTAACTAAAATTCACATAATTAAATTATCAATCAATGACTTCGCTTGAACTACAGTAGTGGCCAAAATTTAATCTCAAAGTCACCAGCTAAGCAATAGGTGGAAATTTATGATTTGCCACAAGAATCAGTTGAAGTTTAAGACATTCAGACTGCAATTAACCACCAAAGGTCAGAACAGGTCTTCATCCTCCAGCTGTGTCCAGCTATCGACTTCTCCATGACATCTCTCCAAAGTTCCCTGTCCTTTGCTATTTCTTCCAAAGTCATTCGGTGTCTTCCGTCTGTTTTTTCATTGAGATTCAGTCCTGCCGTGTGCAGATCCTCTTCCAATCCGTCCACCCATTGTCTTTCCGGTCTTCCTTTAGATCTTCTCCCTTCTGGTTTGTAGTTGGGTTTCTTATTTCTTCCATTCTGAGTATGTGTCTGGTCCATTTCATCCTTCTCTTTCTGATGACTTCCATGATGCTCGGTTGCAGTGTTCTCTCTCTCTAACTTCTCCATTTGTTATATGTTCTTTGTGTCCAATCCTTAGTATTCTTCTAAGCCATTTATTTTCTACTGCTATTATTTTTTTCTCCAATTCATTTTTTATGGTCCAAGATTCACATCCATATATTAGTGTTGGTATTACACAAGTGTTGAGAATTATTCGATTAAAACAGCTCTTTTAGGTCTTCATAGTAAAGCACAGCATTCATGAGCTTAAGCTCCATTGCTGCAGTATATACTAAGAAAACAATTTATCCAAATATGACTAAAGCATTATTTTGACATATAAGTCAAATTGTCTCACAGATCAATTTTAAGGAATTTTGATCCCAAGTTAAGCATACTCAATTGCAGCCAAAAAATCAATTCAATATTTTGACTAACTACAAAAGAAACTGATTGCTCAGAAAATAAAACATGTCCGGGACTCAAAAATGTCTTTCCATGCCACAATTTCACAGCATCCGACAAACTAAACAGTAACAAAATGAGACGCTTTACCTCCTTACTGCTTCGATCGATAGTCCCTTCGCGGCTAGATGGCGCATCGTGCAAGACATCATGAGAGCCAGCTGAATATACAGATAACAAACAACATCTTCTCATCAGAATCATCAAACATAATTGCATTCATTTCATAAAATCGTGCCTGTTTCTGTCTAAATTTCAGCAAATGTGTGTCACCACAAACAATCTGAGCCATGGAGACCAAATTCAAGTGAAACAAGACATCTACTCAACCAGAATTGAGCCCAAGAGACCGCCTCAATTCGATAAGCTTCTTTTAAACGACTTTCAGGATCTGATAAAAATTTTCGAGTACTTGAATACATCTTGAGCAGAACAAGTGAAGTGCAGTGCAGCAGTAGTCCATCATGCAAAGTAAAAGAAGCCCATCAGGTCTAATATGGATGACACATGAATATATCTAACAAAATAGGAAGGATTCTTCCAACATTAAAACGTAGAGGGTAAAAGTACTGTAATCAAGACAGCACCGCATTTCAATGTTATTGATTCTCCGTCTTTGTAGATGTATGAGCCTAATTTCACGTTTGTCATGGCATATATGAGTTTGACTAAAAATGAATCCATCAAAAACTGACCTAATGTGGTTCAGCTCTTCTTGGAATCTTAACGGTTTTCTACATCGTGATCTCCACCTCAAAGATGCAAACATCCCTGCAATCTTGGAGTAATATTTGACTCAAAGCCGTTGTTTGCTGCACACGTCTCCACAACTGTCACATCTTGCTTCATGATATTGCAAAGGCTCAGAGAAATACAAGGGTTTCTTTCCACAACTGATTTTGCCAGTTTGGTAACAAGCTTTGTCATGCCTAAAGTGGATTACTGTAACAGTCTTCTTTATGGTCTACCTGACTACGAGTTGAATCGCCTGCAGTCAGTGCTGAATGCAGCTGCAAGGCTTGTCTTTGGTGCTGGACGTCATGACCACATCTACCCCATTAACTCACCGACTTTGCTGGCTCAAAGTTCGAGAGAGAATTGAGTGCAAACATTCTCTTCTCGCATTAAAGTTGATAAACCGGATTGCTCCAGAGTATCTTCAGAAGTTTTTTGTACAGATAACATCACAAAGGTTGCAACTGTCCCTGTGATCTGATGCTCAAAGTCTTATGAAAATACCTCATTGCAAAACACCACTTGGTTTCTGGTCATTTGCAGTGTCAGGGCCAAAAACAATTTTATTTGTAGACCTATAGCTGGACTCCGTAATGTGCCCTTGCTCCTGACATTGGGTAATATGGAGCACAAGAAATTGTCAGTTTAATAATAATAATAATAATAATAATAATAATAATAATAATGAGTTTGCATATGTGAGCTAATATTTCAATGTGCAATGACCCATTTAAACCATATATCAGTAACTATATAACTGGAGTGAAACCGATACATTCGGCATGTGATCACACACACAGCCATAAGTATAAAATGACTCATTTCTGTATACGGTGGCCTGGGATTGGCTGGATGGTAATTTTCACAAAGCCACTGTGTGTGTGTGTCATCATTTCTACTTGAAACCCTTACCAGATTTCTTTGAAAGGCGAAGAGAACCAGACTTTAGCATCTTTTTGTCCTTTTTCACTGAAGGCAAATTCCAAGAATAAACAAACAAGAAAAATCATGCCATAGTCAATATAATGCATGCAAAAGAAATAAACACCAAATACATGAAAGCTCTTCCATATGAAAAATGTTATTTCTCTCACATCTTCAAGCAATACTTTATTAGAATACATGTACAAGACGATCAATACACCAACATGCATAGGACCAGAGAGCAAGAGAAGAGGGTCACATTCTTCCCTCTTTGCTGCTTCAAATAAAATCCTTATACTACTTGAAATGGAGTGGTCTGAGTTATTACACCTCTGCATTACAACCATAGGCAGTAAATCCACGAATGTCATAATCTGCAAGGATATTACAGACAATAAAATAAAATTAAAGACAAACTATTCTGATTCTTAGCCAAGAAGTTTAAAAGCTCACATCAGCAGACTTCAAAAACAATTTAAAATCCCTGTCCTTGCATCTTATGAGGTTCTGGTCATAACTGAGCATAGCAAATCAAGAAATGTTCCAACACAAATGAATCAGCAGTTCCCTTAATCCAGACTCAGATCTCAAGAGTAAGCACCAAAAGACATCAGAAGACTTGGCAGGAGATGACCCCTCATCAACTCAATCTCACTTACTTTCTGGCGCTCTCTCCGGGAACCGAGCCGACTGGGTGCGCTGAAGCTGGTCCAGTTCATTATCCGTATTTGAGGCTATCGAAAGAATTAAATTATAAGAACAAAGCAACACACAACAGACAATCTCACACATAATAAATATGAACAGAAAGCAACGTGCAATTACAACAACTCAACAATTGTTATTTATAACAATAGTCACACAAAGTAATAAAACACAGTCAAGGCCAATCATCAGTGCATAGTAGTGTATCAAGTCATCGACTAACTCGGGTCTGAAAAAAGAAACAATAAAAACACAAAACCCTCATTTAAAACTAAACTAACTGATTCAAATACAAGAAATTTTAGAGAAACTTACACCACAAACCACACAACTACTAGAAATTTGTAGTGAAAACTAAGACAACAGATTATTAGACAACACTGACGTGCAGACAACATCAAGAAATAAATAAACACACTCGGGAAATTGTCCAAACACACAAAAAAAAGACTGAGAACATATCGAACAAAATGAAAGAGACCTTTGAGCAGCTCCTGATGCTTTGGTGGCGCTGGCTCTGGGGCCTTTGGCTGCGACTGAGGCGTCAAAACAGGTTTAACAACAACAACTGGGGATGGAGACAAGTCATCAATATTTGTCTCAGTGACTGGAGCTCGGATGCTAGGAACTAAAACCAGAAGACATGAACGCACGTCAAAGTAAATGCCATCACAGGAACCTTTAATTAGGACCATAGATTAATCTCATTAGCCTAAGGATTGAGTTAGATTCTGTCAAGATTAGAAACTTCTATCAAAACCATACAAGGCCACAACCGTGCCCTGTGCAAGGCATGAATCTGGCACCCCCCACCGGCAGCTGTCCTACATCAATTGGTTAGCTATCTTTGTCAGAATTTCCATTGTATTACATAGACAGTCACAATTTTCTTTCAAATTCTGTTTTGAAATTGAAGTATACAGGCCTATAAAGTTTCCCTCCACTGTTGACCACTTAGAATCTTTAGATAAAAGCCCTTATAACATGCAAGTTATATGTGAGAATATATGGAAAATTTTAAATCATGTATGTTTATGTACATAAAATTGCATGCACATAAAACTGATTCTTATGTATAATATGCACCCACACTTTGCACCAATTTTTTGAGGGAAAAAAGTGCGTCTTATACGCAAGATAATACGGTAATTAGCTATTTAGATTGGTCATAAGAAAGTGAACAACTAACGTAGTTGTGATAAAGGTTTGAACATTGTGCAAAAAGTCCACACTACACAAGCAGACTAACTTGATGCTATAGAACACGGAATACATTCATAATGACCCACACTTCTACAATTACTAACCTGAATGACTAAAAAGGTAGAATAGCACTGATTTCATATTCTGGTTTTAGTCATTGCTACATAAAATCAATTAAATATAATATCAATTACAACACATACTACTAATTTACACCTTAACAATTAACCTTAAATACTTAATTAAACCACTTTTAAAATTCTCAATCAATCTTCAGCTCCAATTTTAAAGGATCAATTGTATGAGGAAACCCTTCAGAAAACATGTAAAAGCAAGCTCAACAGAGTCTTATATATTAGAGAAGCAACCTACCCATCGGAGGCAACGGCTTTGACTCTCTCATATACAATTCACTGTCAACGCTCTTACGGCCGTAATCAGCCATTGGTTCTGGCGTCACAAATCTCCTGTCTAATATTTCACTATCAGAAAACGACATCTCTGAAAAATCAAGGACAATGACAACAAAACATTAGAACACAAAGAACTACAAAGCAAAACCATCCGACTACATTCAAAAACCACCAGCGACAGCTCATTTGCAATATAAAGGAAGAATCTGCCTGCCCCCATTAATCTGTGTGTGTGTGCTAAATGGCTTATAAGAAAGCAGCCGTATCATTGAAGAGTTCTTCGCTTGATGGATTACTGAGGACGACTGTTGTGACTGATTGGACCAGATGCCTAGATTGTGATATAGCCCTGCTTTCCTTTGTCTCGGCCACAGCACTGATCATAAGTCAAGAGTTTCCCCGCTATATGCCGAGTGCAATGGCACAGTGTAGCAGGTAGCAGTGTCACTCGTTTATGAAATCGCCCAAGAAAAATGACACAACAATAATGCATCATTTTAATGACTAGCGGTTAAACAACAGGCCATCACACAACAGAACCAAATACACAAACCGATGATCTAAAAGACAAAAAAAGTTCACTTTAAATTCTTAAAAACAAACTGTAACTTTCCTGAATATGCCATAACACAAAAGGAAGCCAATACTGTTTTCTGAAGACGGAATCTCAACAAATTAAACCAAAATAAATAGCAAAGTAAAGAATTAAATTTTTTCATTGTTCCAATAAGAAACCTACCAACTCCTTTCTTTGATTTTTTTTCAACTTCCTTTTTGTACTGCTCCAGTTCACGATCAGTCACATTCTCAAATGGATTTCCAAGCTGAAAGTTCTTATAGAAGAGAGCCTTAGGCTGATGGTCACGCTGAATGACACCTCGAGATGCCGCTGAAACCAAGACATTGTCAACATCTCCCACTGCATATCCTGCCTGAATAAATAAAACAAAAAAGACTTATGACATTCATCATGCATCAAACAGCATACTGCTCTAGAATCTGATTAACGCCGAAACATGTGGAAGGTGACCTGGTACTAATGTTCTGACATTATCTATTACCAACCATTCCAAAAGCTCAACTGCTCAGTCCCTAATGTAACACCCACGCTTGACCTTCATTACCACAACCCAACAATGGACAAATCACAAAGGCTTAGAAGTTAGAAAACAAAGAGTCACTCTCTGTAACACTTCAACTGCTGCTCAGTTTCTCTTTTCAATTCGTCATTAGCTAATAAACAGTCGAGTAATGAGCAGAACGCCCCAAAAAGCCTTTGGTGAGAGGTCAATCTTATGAAGCTCCAAGATCTCTCCCACATCAAATCACAAAGTCAAGACATTTAGAAGACATACATGTAACCATATCGAGTTTCCACTCTGTTTGGAGTGCCTTAGCTTCAGTGAATTCAGGGCTATATAAGTTGTCATGATATTAACATTAGATTGCACAGCCATTCTAAATGCCTGTATTCCAATAATGCAGCTGGCATGATTCTCATTGCGGCACCTCAAGTGTTAGGTCTAGTGGCAAACTGCAGTCTGCAGGTCCCTGGTCCAAACTGAGACCGATATTTAAGTCCAATGTCAGCTGAAGATGACAATTTCCAATCAACTCTTTTAAATAAAATTCCATCAAACAATGATCATGAAAACTAAATGAATGATTAAACAAATGAGGCAAATTAAGTTTGGGACAAAGAAGAATAAAAAATAGGTTCTTTATGCTAGATCAATTTCAAACACCTTTAATTAACATTGTTGCCTAATAAAATTCCAGCATTTAGGATATAAATTAAAGCTTAATGTTCTAAAATTTACTGTAAATTCATTTTTGGAAAATGATATATACTGCAACACTTGGTTGTGAAAGCAAAATGATTTTATTATAAGTAAAACGTACAACAAACTTCTTTTGTCCTCACTTGCTCTAAACAGTAACTTAAACCACTCCCCTTGAAAATGACTTTGAAGGGTGTCCTAGCAGTATCCATCACCATAATTAGTTCCCCTCTAATAAGATGGTACAATAATTAATAGATGTTGAGCTGGATAATCATAAGCTGGATAAGCGCTTTTGTTGTGGGCCTCAGCCTTGTTACAGCGCTATAGAAATCGTCCAAGAAAAAAAAAAAAAATCATACTTTGATTCTTCTAGCTTCTTCCCAAGTCAATCCCTCAAGTACTGTAGACTGCGGTCCAGCAGTTATTGTGTCCTCGTAATATTCTTTACGAATCTATAGAAGTTTCCAGAAATAAACAATGTAACAATTAATCAAATAACTTACACTTTCAAATGAAACATATGCAGCAATAAAAAGCCAATAGTTTAAAAACCCAGTTGTTCAAACAGCAGGAAAAACGCATCCAAAAATTCTCAGTTTCTAACATAAGATAAACAGATTACAAAAACCAATTTCATGACAGACAAGACCTGGACCTCTCAACATCTGACCATAACGCCTTCAATAGTCTATTGTTAGGCCATCCCATAATGCAACAGAACACAATTGAATGACATCTGTGCTCATCACCTGCATCCCAGAGATGCAGAGCACTCTCAGTGTATTAAGAGGCCAACAGAAAGGCCGACTAACCTCCTTCACTTTCTCCCTTAGTTCTCTCGGATTGTTGCCCTGAGGAGCAAATTTGTTTTTACTGACTTTAACGGAAGAGCTTTGTGGCTTTGACAATCCTGATGAATTTGAATCAGACACCCACTAAAAGTCACAAAATCTCACAATAACAATCAACTGAAAATTAATTAATTATTTAATTAATTAAAAATTAATTAATTAATTTTTAAAATATAGAAGAAGAATAAAGATACACTATAGAAAATTCATTTGGCCAAAGGCAATGATGCCAGAATATGACACTGAACACTAATCATGTCTGATCAGAGGGAAAGTAGCCATTTTTCTAAACATTAAGAAACTTCAAATCAACGTATAATGCCACCACAGCACCAATACACCTGGAATACCACACAAGAACCACAGTTCATGAGAGAGAGAAAAACAAAGACCCTGGTAGGAGTCTTTTTGTCCAGCGGTGTATCACGTCCCGATGAATCTTCTTTGTGATAAATGTTGGGACTAGCGGTCCATTCCAGTCGAGCCGTTCTCTTCTGAGCCAGCACTTGACTGAAAACAGAAAAACGAACTTGGCTCTAGGAAACTTCACTTGAAACTAAAAAAACTTCAGAGAAAAATATTAAGGTTCTTATCTAACTGATGTAAAAAAAACATACACAGGAGAGAGATGGAATAAAGTCTATGCACAACTACATTGCATAGGGTCATGAAAGGCTAAAGGCGATGATGACCAACTGCCTTTGATTTTAGCCTCTGTGCAGTTCCTGTCTCATGTTCAAAACTTACGATAAATTCGACAAATCTCTGTTGTCAGTCATAGGAGAAGGAGACATTGGAACATCAGTTGTACTCTGCGACCGAAGTGTCTTTTGGCGTGAATCACGATAAATGTAACCAGTGCAGTATCCCTAAACTCAGAAAGCAATACAAATACATGCACACATACAGGCAAAATGCCAACAGCACATCTGAAGCATCACTTCAGACACTGGTGCTTTTACTTGATTAAATCTGCACAACTCTTAAAGGCACTGTCAGTCAAAGGTCTGTTGAGTCAATATATCCACACAGCTCATGACCAGTCAATGCAAAAGTGATCACAGAGCACAATTATTATTATTATTTATGAAGTGCAGTAACATAGCCATTAGCCAAAACCAAAAGCGCTGTACAGTCTCAACGCAACAGTCAAATATAAGATCTTGTGAACAAGTGCACTTTTAGGTCTTTGGCAAACATTTCGGGAAAATCCCGGTCAGCTCATCAGGGAGCACATGCCACAGAAGTGGGTTTCCATGAGTCATTGAACGCTCGCCAAACTCTGGAGTCTTGGCCAGAGGAGGAACGTACAGCCAGTGGCGGCTGCTGGACCTCAGCTGGGGGACGACACCCGGTCATCGTTTGTCTCTGTACTAGACATGACAGGTAATAGGGCAGGCAGGGTCCTGAAGGGCGCGAAAAGTCAGCCAACACCGCTTACAATTGAGATAAGGCACCCGACATCAGTGAGTGATGACAATATTTAGTCTCATCATCATTAAAATGACTTCAGCATCAGCATAGCATGTTAGAGGAGAAGCTATAGCTTATCAGTCAAGTTGCTATTTAAATAGACTGCAATAAAATAGCTGGTAAAAATAATAATAGCACTAAATGTTGCAAAGTAATAAATGAGAAAGGCCCAAAAACCTTCCCATGGCAACTCACAGCATTGTCAAGCTGTCGCATAAGAGCTTCAAATTCCACTTCACCATAACACCACTTGTTTGCAGCATTGACACCAGGTGGCAGTTCATGTTCCGTGTTACTTGTGACACTCAGCGTGTCACTGGATGGCATATGAATATTGCTTAAACCGAAAGGCACCAAGCTCATCTACAATGATGTCTACTTTAATCAAACTTCACAACATGATAACAAACAGTTCCCCCCCTTCAAGTAAAGAGCACGGGTCAATCAACAAAAACCTTCCAGAATAAGACAAAACCAGGAACTAAGGTCAGCAAAAGAATTCTTAAGCGATTTTTAAAATTTCAACTAATAATTAGTGGTCTCTTTTCTTAACAGATGACGACATGTCAACTACAATTTCATTAAAAATGAACGCCAAAAAGTATATTTAATTTTAAACAGGCTACGTAAGTATATTTTGCAGAAATAGAGAACACAAAATATCCCAAAAGAGTTGCTAATTCCTAGAACTGAATTAAGTAGTAGACACAGAGCATAATTCACTGTAAGTGCAGAGTGCAATTTCTATTAAAGTGACCAAATGAAGACATTTTCCAGTCAATTACCTGTGTTTCCACAGCAGTCATCAGATTATTCACCAGATGAAACGCCTCTTCAACCGTCTCTCCTCCCACAAGAACACCGAAATTACGGACAAACAACACCTGAAAAAACTCATATCTACAATGGGAAGGATAAACGCAATAGGCTTAACACAGGATTGAAAACACTCAGATTCTAGGCAACAACAGAAATTAATTGTTTAAAAGCCGGCATTTTACACTCCTGGAAATATGGCTTTATAAACAATGTACCGCTGAAAATCTTAGTATCAACACTAAATGAGGTCACAAATTAATACAGCAGTGCAGAAAAGATTAACTGAGAAGATGCTTTCCCATTAAACAGCAGTAGCAAACAATAGCAAAAATGCTCTTGCCAAACATTTTTAAAAATGTAACATACTTCAATAATTATTATTTAAGGCACCAAAAGGCAATGCAAAAATGCCAGCCATTGGATTCATTACTTTGCTGTCATTTCCAAATGAATTGACCAACTGATGACAGCTGTTTGCATCGCCCAGACTTCCAAAACAGTCAGCGTACGAAATCTCACCAAGTATCATTGATTCATAACAGACTGGCAGAAGACCACACTTCAATATGGACAGCTGGAACACATATACACACACACACACACACACACACAGCCACACAATACCTATCATATCACAAAATGATCAGATCACTATTATTATTGAAATTTATCATTGTCATCATCATATAAAAGTACGTACTAATGCAAACACACATGGAAATATATCATTCTGACAATTCCTTACAATCCTTAAATTCGGGTTTTCAGGCCATGGTAAATGTCAAAATTTGAGAAAATACTTCAGTTCACAGTATGGGGGCCATATTTTTGCCAATCACTCAAATATGCATTATAAAAGCTAAAAAGATCCTTACATGTTCTACTGAATATCTGCATTTGGCCAAATAGTCCCTGCAATTAGTCATGCTGGCCAATATTGAAATTTGGGGCAATCCAAAAGTTTTCAGTCAAAATAAATTGACTGATTCAAAATACTTACTAATTAATAATAAAAAAAATTGAAAGCGATCTTTGAGTTCCAATCAAGGAAATGATCACAGTCAATAAAACTGAATCAATGAGACATAAAATGAAATATCAAATAAATGCAACTGAATCAAATGCCTGTTCTTTAACTTTGATCATTGAAAGCACATTTTTAAAGTGAAGACATCAAACATTTTACCGAAACAGCCAAAGGGTTTGTGATAAAAAATGCGCAGTTGATGTCTGGTCGGGCAGCGTACAATGCAGCATGGAGTGCAGTCACTTCGGGGTAGACGCTACGAGCGCTACAACCACTGTCAATCACATTTCCACTGACATCAACGCTCATCAGATGAGCGGCTGTCACTTCGTCACACAGAATGCCATTTGGACCAATCAGAAAGTGATCAGCTGCTCTCCCATTACGAGCCTAAAATGACAACGGACGAAACCAGTTGAGAGGAGTAACTGCTCGTGAGGCTTCTACAGATGTTTCTCCTCTGTAATTAACCTCTCTTCAGAGCAGAATACAGTTTGTGACTTGAGGCTAAGGATAGAATAATTTCTTATGAACTATTTCTTATGCAAAGCAGCTACCTACCCGTACACATCATAGCTCCTATGATTATAATTATCCAGCACATTTGCATCTGTGTAAATTGATTACTACACTGTGATGACCAATGGACTCTGACCATCAGTGGCACCAGCAGTTTGAATTCACAGCAGAGTATTTGATTTAAACATTTCCTGCTATTTGGATGTAATTACTGGCAACAGGCAGCGGTGTATACTGCATACTGTATAGGGATTTCTAAAAAAGAATCTATGACAGTCGTTCACTATCTAGAACTGTTCTATTTATATATCAGATTAATATTTTATTCCCTGTTGAAATGAATGAATTTACCTCATTCATCAGTGAATGAATTTCCCTCATTCACCAGTATTGGTAAATGATATACTACTCTTAACAGGTATCAGACTGTGAACACAACAGGATAATGAATAGCAGAACTCAAGAATGTAGAAACAGAAGGCTAAGAACTCTGTCACAATAATTGACTTAGAACACTTTCAATTTTACCTAAATGCTAGATTTTTTACTGGTGCCAAGCCAAAATCAAGTACCGGTATTGACTTGTGCAACATTTGCTTCTAAAGAGCAAAATTAAAATATCAATACACACACACACACACACACACACACACACACTTGCAATAAGCACAAAGACAGCAATCTGCAATAGCCATGACATTCCACAGAAATCAGTTTCTGTTCATTAACCATCTTTAATACAACAGCTCAATAAGTGCATAGATCTAAGTATTTTTCTAATGGAACTGATGAACTTTTAAAACTCTATGATCTGTAGACTGACTGTTATAGAGCAAACAAAGCCATTGTCCCATCTGTAGATGTTGGCCAGACGATAGCACGCAGCCAGTTTGCACCTCAGCACCTTCTCTCCCTTTCGGTAGTTTAGTGTCTCAGCTCCTCGAATGTCAGAGATTACAGCTATCTGTCCAACTACAGTCATTTTAAAAAAATACTCTACTAAGTGACTGTGAGAGAGAATAACATAACTGCTTCTAAAGGACAATTTATTCTCAAGTTCAAATGACAGCTGTTTGATACATTGCTGTCTGAAGCAAAGTTGCACAATTAGCACAGAAACAAATGCAACATAGTTTAATGGCACCGATGCTGTAAATCATTAAATGGGACAGAGCAATGCAGCTACCAAGGACTACAATGTTAGGTTGCTATTAGCCTATCTCTGTGTAGCTCACTAATAATATTTATGCAATGGAAAGACATTAGGTACCAGTATATCAGATATCACTCTAAGCAGAACTAAGTAAGCTCTGAGAACAGTCTCAGTCTCCAGTTCAACAACTGGATTAATTGCTCAATACCAATTCCTATTCAAGCTAATAATTAGAAAGTTAAAAACAAATCTCTGTGGTAACACTGCAAAACCTTCACAATATCAAATGATCAGAAATACTTCCTCACACAACACATTGCAAGAGACTCATCCTGCAAGATAATTCAGTCAGTAAAAGTACAGTTCCATTAGGGGATATGTCACCGGGATAAATCCCTTTACGAGTCCATTACGTTGTCCCGGACAGTAGTAGGTGGATGGACCTAGGATAAAAGGGAGCCACGCCTATTGCAAAGATGGCGGACAACAGAACTGTTGCAATTTGAGTGTTGATGTGCATTTCAAAAACTGTGTTTGATTGGAAAGAAGAGTCGCAAGCGTAGATAGTTTCGGTCAGACTGTGTTGGTGCTGTTTCAGAAATTATATTTATTTTGCGAAGACATTTTAATGTGGCATAGCCATTCGAGTTGACGCAAGACATAGCAGTCAATCGAGCGATGACCTACTAACCTGGAAGCTGATTGGTCGAACGGCAAAGATATCTGGCTGAATTATCCACTCATATGTGCACACACATTCACTTGGATATATCCAGGTGGTATTTTTTGTTCAAAACTAATATTTTGCACATATATATTTTTAAGTGGAGCACCCATCGCTTAATGCCAGCTTATCATTCACATGAACACTGTCTAGGTAACTACTTAAGGACTATATCCCCATAACATAACTCATAATGAAGCTGTACCTTCAAAAACAAAGTACTGAAATCTTTCATAACTAGAAAATGTATCTATAGCTGTATGTACCGTGCTGATGAGCTCTGTTCAATCCACTGACGTTCATCTTGATCTGCTCAGCCACAATTTCCTCAACTCCTTTTCGAAGCACTTGATGAATATAAGGAGAATGAGGATTACCTAAGAACCAAGGCCAAAATAAAGTACCGTATGGTTCCTGCTATATAAGGTTATTTTACCGCAAATATAAATGTTTGTTGCTGAATATGCTCCCTTTTGACTAGAATAATAAAGCATTAATAACATCTCAATTCTGTCTAAAGCAAAACAGCAATAACAAAAGCATGTTATTGGAAAGCTTTGTACAGTAATCAAATGATACCTTCATCTAAGAAATGCTGGTGTCCAAGGCCATTGATGCCTGTAGTTGCAGCCATAATGCCAGAAATATGAGTCACGACTCAAATCTACAAAGAAATAATCTATATGTAAAAGACCAAACAGGTGAATATAATAAAACATGTCCAGTCAAAAATATCCATCATCATCATCATCACCATCATCAACATGGTGTGCCATCTTCGATTCGAAGGTTGGCAGTCACGATTTGTCTCCATTTGTCTCGGTCTTCAGCTAATCTTTTCATTTCCACATGATTTTCTAAGCCAGTCCAGCTTTTTATGTCATCTAACCTGTTCTTCGTGGTCGTCCTTTAGTTGCTTTTCCTTCATATTTCCCTTAAAAGACATTTAGAGCTTGCTGTGTGCATGAGCCTCTCATTATATATGTCCAGCGTACTGTGTTTTCCTTTTAGCAATTTCTTTCATCAGGGTCTTTCTGTTTTCCATTCTCTTCAAACATTCTTCATTATCTTTCCAACTGATTTTTAGCATCCTTCTGAAACACCACATTTCAAATGCATCAATTTTCTTTTGCATAGTTTTTGTTAAAAAAATTTAAATAATATATATTATGCGACAATTTATATAGCGATATCTGCATTGCGAAGGCTATAGTCAAGAGCGTTTTACAGAGACATCTCGTATGAGATTCCAAATAGGTGCATTTTTAGTTTGTGTGAACCGATCTTGGGTGGTCTCCCTGGTTATTTCCTCGGGGAGGGCATTCCAAAGTAAAGGATTCCTTCTCGAGACAGATCTGTCCCCAAATTTAGCCATCTTGGATGGAGGGGGGACAACTAGCTGAATTCGGTGACTAGAACCGAGTTCCATCCGCCTGTCAGTTGGCGAAGTTTGGCACACCAGTTCCGATATATATCCCAGGCACAATGACACAAATAATTTTTACGAAGTACTGATTCTGTGGTCAAAGAGAATTTATGCTTTTCAATTGCATGGATGCAGATAAAAGAAATACCTCTGAACTTATTATATATGAGCAACAAACAGTGAATAACAAACAAATGTGTGAGATGTGAGTTCAGATGAGTTACTATGGCTAGAGGTCTGATTTCAGTTCTGGTTTCTTTAAGGATAAACTTTTCCAACCTCTGTTTCTGTGAAACCTGGTAACCATTTTGCTAACTGCTCATGAAATTACAAAATTTCCTGAATTTTTATTTTACTTCCTTTCAAGTATGATGAACTGAAAACATAATTAAACATGATTCTAACAAATAACATTCAAAGCACATGGTATAGTTTTGTGTTTCTATGTTTTATTTCATCAGATGCCAAGCAGCATCTACTGAACTACTGGAAGTTCTTAGGGATGTAAAGCATTCACTTCATCCAATCATTACACTTTTTCATTTGTCTGATTTCTCCCTGCAATTTTTAGACTAATGTGATGGAAATATCAACATCATCCCAAATGGCCACTTGATTACTTACAACATGAATTCCTTCCCTACACTGTTCTGTTACTATTCTGTGTACATGATAATTGGTCCTGCATTATGCTTAGGACACAACACATCAAGTTAACATGCTACAAAAGAATTCTTTCAAATAAGCACTTTGGGAAAGGAGCTTTGAGCTCAGGTCTTGTTCCAGTTCTTTTGTAGTAGAATTTCAGTTCATTTAATATCTTTAAAAATCATTTAGGGCTTTGCTTCAGCTTTTGTAAGAATCCAATTTCTAATAAACATACAGCAAGCAAACCTAAATTCAACAATGCCATTATATTCATCATCACAGTCTAATAAATTAGAAATGAGAAATTTCATCAATAGAAATGAGAGTTTAATTCACTATTCTCATTTCAGCCTTAAACTAAAAAAAGACAAAAAGCAACAACCAATCAAATTCAAGTACCTAAGCAACTAGACAGAAGGCCAACCCCACGCAGACATCCTAGTTGCTTTAACTCTGGGCTTTTTGTCATTTTCACTACAGAATAGGGGTCTATGGATGGCATGTATCTGCCCAGTACATCTAAACTGCACTGTTGCACAGAACACCAAGATCAAATTATGCAGCATTTATGACACTAGATGCTGAACAGTAATATCCCATACATAGGCAGTAAGGACAGCAGGCAACTGGGGCAATGTTAGATGGGTATACATGAATAAGCACTGTATTAGTACCAACTATTTGACCTCTGTTTCTCCCAGAAACGCCCAATAGGAAAGGAATTACCAAGGGCAATACCAAGCAACTCCCCACTCAATTGGAAATATCAAATACCAATCTCATGACATCTTCATTTCATCATAAATAGGGTAAAACTCCAATGTCAGCTTATAATAATTCCAGAAATTGATAATTCAAAACGTCAACCTTGCACAGAAAAATTTCTTCTTTGACAAACACGCTTACACATATTGTGTAACAACAGTAACATACTTATTCACTATACATTATACAATAATTTACTTAATTTTATTACTTTTTAGCACATTGTAATTCTAACTGTGCTGAAATTATTAACATGAAACCATAAGCAGGAATACTGATATTGCCACTGACCAACCTCCCATATGACCTGATCACAGTCTTTTCCAGCCTGACCTGATTTTAATTTACCGGTAGTTATGATTTTAATATACCACTGACTGATGTCCAGACCTTGAGACCTTCAAGTCCAAACATTATGACAGAAACTAAATAAGCTGATCAACTGATTGATCGATCGACTGATTGAACAACTTGGTTTCCAAATGACTCAAAACAGCCATTCTTCATTATATATTAAAACATGTTCTGTCCATGCCTCAGTCAAAAACAATAATTGTGAGTTTAGCAAAAAATTATATTTTGTATTTTAAACTACATACACACAGATTAATAGACTATGTCTGCTGGTGGATATACAAGATGAATATTTATGGAAAACTTAAAACCACTCAGACAAGTGATTAAATTTGTATATTGACAGTCATTCTTTTTAGCCTGTATTCCTTGTAAACTGAATCAACTAAAACACTTATTTAAAAAAATTCTTTGTCAAACCTGAGATCCCCATAACTTTCAAAATGCATGACCTCTAAAGTTAGATAAATGCAATGCATATTGCACATTCAGAGATGTCAATGGCTTTGAGATCAAAGTCCACTGCATAATGCTCTGAATATGAAAGCAGACTATGACTAAGAAAACAAATTAAAATATTGAAATGCATTACTGTAACTTCATAAAGCAGGGTCCCAAAACCGATCAAAACTCCAGCCTCATGACAGGCAGTGAATAAAGAATTGCAATACCAAATGCAAGTGCATTAGATCAAGGTCAAACTGTCTAGACTGCTCACAAAGATGCCATCACAAGACAGTTTCATCTCATATCATCTGGGTATCTTTGTTCCTGGACACACATTAGTAATGCATTGATGGCTAAGGGTCATATATTAACCAAGTGCATAGAAAATCAAAGGCAGTGCACGATTAGCATGCAATCAATTGGGGAAAATATGAACAGGTGCAGTGGATTTAAAGATTCAAACAATTAGATTCTGTAAGGATATTATAAAAACCTCTTCAGATACCCAGCACCAAACAATAATCTTTAAACTAGCATAAACAAGAAAAGGCAGTAACTCCTATTTGTTCAAAACACTGGTTACAGTTATTAATCAATTCCACAGTTTAGAAGAATTCCACTTCATTTGCACACAAACCCAGCAATGAATACACACACAAGTGCAATGGACACCAACTACCACACTGGATATGTTTGCAGTTGTGCAAAACTAGAGCAGGTCTGTGTGCAAAACCGGTGGCAAGTCACTCAGTCACTGGTTAAAAATCCAAACAAAAGTCTTACTACTTATAGAACATGCTAAACAGACAAGATGGTGGCAATGTCAACATGTCAATCAAACAAATTTTAACAGATGACCATGTGATAGCAAGTAAACTAGATAAACAATTAGATAGAAAATGCAGCTCTTCAAATGGCAGTAATAAATGCAACATTCAAAAAGCACTATAATTCAATTTCACACCACTGGTTATGATGTAATGTAATAGAATATTTTGTACTCTCCTAACTCCAGTCCCAAATTATATGTTTTTCAATTCCTAATAATAAAAGTAATATTCAGCACTAATAAAAACTTTGTTTTAATCAAGTTTCACTTCCACAAACATATTAGATGCTCTAATTGTTACACAACAATTGCAAATAACTGCCAAAAACATATTCTTTATGGCTGTTGCACCACTGGAAAGCCGATAAATAGCTTGCAAACAATTCACTGATGTTCATTGTCTTTTATACAGATGTGTCTTTAAACAAACACAACACACATCACGGCTAGTGCCCCCTGGTAACAAATGCAATTTACGCTTCGGTTGCTTCTACAGACTTTCAATTGTTTCAGCGTGAATTTCACTGTGAACTGAGTAAACGAATTCATTGGCATGAACTATGATGTCAAGCTCAAAGATGCCGTTTTTTATTTGACCGATATTATTGTAACCTCTCCAGGCATCACTCACAATCACAGTGCCCGGTAAAATATATTCGACCGTTAATATAATTTTAAGTTAAACACAACATATTTATTCACTATGGTTTAGTTACATCACATTTTGTCCTATAAATATTTTGTCACTAGTAGGAAAGCAATTGATTTCTTGACATGCAGTACATTTTAAGGTAACAGTGCATTTTTAATCATTTGGGACCGGAATTAGGCGGAGTGTCGAATATTTGTATCGAGCCTCTTCTGAAGAATCACTCGGAAGCGCTCCCGCTGCGATCACTGCGCATTGATAATAACAATTATTATGCACTTCTATAGCACCATTTTTAATACCCAAGGGTATCAATCGATGGTACTTCAATTCCATCCACAAAAGACCGGGTCATTCCAGAGATCAGTCAGAGGGAAACAGCAACACAGCTTGATAAAGCTTAAACGTCTCTGACTCTACGACAACGCCATTCAAAGAATCAAAGTGCAGCCCAAACTAAGTAGGGCGAATGGCATCCGCCCTTTCGATCGTCGAAACCAACGGCAGCCAGAAGTCGAAAACAGGGAGAGGGATCTATGCCTGATGGCGGCGACTACGCCTAACATGAAAGACGACTGTAGTCACTACGACGCCTCCATCCCCACATTTGGTCAAATGCTTCGATCGAAACAATCGAAGAAGAAAGGACGAACAGCAAATTACCTTAAAATGTAGAGAAAAGAAATTCAATCGATCATTTATTCCTCTTCTTCAATGGAGGATCACAGGTCGAATAGATGGCGTCAGAGGCGTCCACTTCCTCCTCTAGCAAGTAAGTAAGTAAGTAAAATCTCGTAAACTTACACAGCGCCAAGTAGCAGTACAGCAATAGCTGCTTATTCTTATGCGCTTAATCTTTCTTGAAATAGCTATAGGCAAGGTGGTTTGTCGGCCGGGCATAGGTCAGTCTATCTATGAGGCAGCGGGTCAGGTTGTTACTGCTATGGAGGAAACGACTTAAGCGGATTCAAAGGCTATCTAGATAAACTAGGTTATTGAATGCAGATGGTTACATCAGTGGTTTTCACACAGGCTTACTTAGCCTCCTAAACCACTTAAAATCACATTATTATTATTATTATTATTATTATTATAAGTAACCACAGCCATCGATAAGCATCGCAGCTGAAATACTCATTCGGAACGAAATTATGTCATGCTTCTGCTACTTCACATTATTTATTATCATTGTGCTACTGACACATGGATATTCATCGTTACTCACAAAAACTCATTGAAAGCACTGGAAACTGCTTGCCAGACCTGCTGCCCTCAATTTGACCTGGTCTTGTGATTTGTCATGCCATTGTCTGGCTATGCATTATTACAGTGTTTTATACAGGCCTGTTAGGAGGGGAGATCCCCCCAAAAAACTCAAACCCAAAAAAAAAAAAAATTCCCAGCACTCACACAAATTTTGCATTGAACTGTGTCTTTTCCCCTCCAATCAATTTGATTTTCCCACCCAAATGCCTCAATTTCCCCACCCAAAGGCCTGGAGTCTGGATAAAACACATTATCATGAACTGGTGCCAGGCTGCCGAAAGAAATTCCGGGCCTATGTGCAGGTCAGTCACGGGCCTCTAACAAGTGTGAAAAACTGATCTTTTGCTTGTTCCTCTTTCGGGACACCATGCAATACATAACCGCCCCGGGCCCCTACATGTCGCCGAGCCACTGCATGCAAAACTGTTGTTGTCTTGTTGACCATTTTTTTGCTTGTCAGCCTTTCAGGGTTTAGGATGTTAATAGTACGTCACCGACCAGGCCCACTACAGGTCGCGCCGGGCCCTGTGCATATGCCTCCCTCTCGGCTGCCCTGGCTGGCACCAAGTTCAAGAATAGATTAGAAAACTTCTCTGCTTGCCTGCAAAATTTCAGTCCTGTGTGTGCAAAAATTAATTTACTCTTAATCCATAGAAAGCGGAATTCCTTTCTGTTCCAGTCTCTACTTATTATTATAATAATTAGTGTCTGCATAAATTATTATAGTTGGTTGGATGTTTCACAGATGGCGATTGCATTAAAAATGTAATGCATCAGATATACATTGCATGAAAAAAGAGAACTCAATAATGGATTCTAGATCAAACCCAAAAAAATGAATAATTATTTTAGAACCAATACAGTATATTGCCATGCTAGGCAAATATTGTATTACATCAGAAATTATTATTACTGTACATAAAGACAAGGCCATGACAAAACAGCGGCAAAAGTTTTAGCTGATAAGATTCAAAATCTGACAAATCCACTGCATTGTAATGTTGGTCAACGATAGGAGTAATGATCATAATATAATAATTTATAAACGCTTAGTCTTCCTTTTTGCATTTTCATTGTAAACCACAACTTCTTTGCAAAAGTATTCAAAAGCATGCCTCATATTCTCCCCATCAAGTTACCAAGATTAGCAAATTATTGAGATTATAAACATGAAAAGAAATAAATTTGTAATAGTTATAATCATCAATAATAATCACCTACGATATAAATTAATAAAAGCACCTGAGTCCATAATAACATCTTAAAATAAAACCAAGAAATGCAGTTGACCATTTCTAATAACTTTTACACCAGGGAAGACCACCTGTTACTTGTCGACTTGTCACAAGATGCAGATTAACCGCAAAATGACAAAAGAAAGCAACATTGAATTAATTTGACCGATTCTTGATATCATCATCTCACTAGCCTTGCTTCACCATAGTTCCACAGCATAACTGCTTATATTTAAGCATTTCTAAAAGACTCTATTTAAACAAATACATAATGCATATGTACATCACATATTTCCTATTGGCTTTACAGTATATTCATAACATAAGCCACGAACCTATCACTGTCGCAACAACAGAGCTCAAAATCTATACCTACATTAAGTACAAATAATTCATATGAAAGAAAAATCGGTTTAATTTAGTTAAAAATTATTCTCTGTTAATTGCAAAGTGTCAACGTCGTCTTGCTGTGTGATTCACGCAAATATCACAAAATGAATTCTGTAAATGAACATAACCAGCTATACAGAATACAAGTCTGGCATCTCAAACGGCTGGTAATGGCTCGAATGGAAAGGAGAAAACCATTTGTATGAAAAAGGATGACCAAATACAGACTTGATGTTTAACAACCACGATCGTTTTCCATGACCAAACTTCTCACGCTTCAGATGTTCAATACCCTACAAAAAGCACAAGACAGGCGCCTGAGGCACTTATAATAGAAGCAGTCGATCATTATCTGATACGTAATGAAGATAACTATTCAACATTAAAAGAAAAAACATTTTTAGGACAAAATGCAGGTGACAGACTGGGTCACAGTAGCAGTGTCTTTAAAATTGGCAAAACTATATATGAATAAGCATCGGTATTCCCACGGCTGTTACCTCCTGTTGCTATTCATAGTATCATTAGTCTACCCAATGCAATCTTTCACCTGTCATGTATATGCCTAGTGCACCTGGATTTGCATAATGGTGACTTCTGACGTGAGCTATTTTAATCCTTATGCTTCGGCAATCCGTATAACCAATATGCTATGAATCTGAAATATCAATCTTATGGGGCCAAAGGGTTAATGGATTCGCCTACTTTGTTTCATATAATTCATTTTCTGCATTACAGCAATTTGTATTTTGTCAATTATTAAACCCAGTTAAGTAAAAAGGCCTGTTGCTTATTCTCTTCTTTAAATGTCTAAGACATGACATATCGTCTGAAATTAATTAAGCCAAAGATCAAAGGAGACGTTAACCAGAACTTCAGAAGTCAGTCATCCTTCAATTACTGCAACGAGCAGAATATTGTCACCATTAAACATTAATAGACAATTATTTCAAACCAAAGTCAAGCACAACAAGTTATTCAGTTGAAAAATAAAAGAAACAACACAGCACAATAATTCAAAGTCTTCTCCGAAGACACCGAGGAAAGACAGACGTTGAATTCACCGACCGTCTCATCATTGCAGATGGACGACAGCTGAGAACCACACATGATGGCCGTGAAGAGACCGAACAGAAGAGCCTCAAACAGAAGGAACATCAGGAAGATGGTCGTGGCTGCCGGAGAATGCTTAGGACAATCTACACATATCCACAAAACAAACCACACATCATCAAGCAATCTATAGCAGCCATCACTATGCAACAGCGCACGTTAAACAGTTATTCAGAGTCAGAGATAAACAATCACCACATGAACCACAATACGATGTAAACATCATAAATAATTAAATGTCACAACTTCAACCTGCATAACTCACCAAACAACAAATAAAACCAAAGCAAAATGCATGCATATTTAATCCCCAAAAAGCACTGAAACTCAGCATCTAACTCCTAACAGAGTCTGCCAAACATGAAAAAGAGTCACCAAGATAGGTAAAGACAAAGAAACTCATCTATCACATGTAATTACTATCTGGATTGAAGCAAAGTCCTGAATGTTAACTCCAATTACAGGTTTGTAATAAGAATAAGAAAAAAACAAATGAAATAGACATATATCATTTTTTGTGCCTTTGGTACTTTGTTTCCAAAGAACTATTTGACCAGAGACGTAGAGAAATTGTGTGATTTACTTTCATCCAGTTTGAGGAGTGAGAGAGACCTTTGGTAGGCGATTGCATTGAAACGTTTTAGTGTGACCAATGCTGGAAGTGGAAACTGCCTTCCCTTTTGTCCCCAGATTGTTGGGCTAAATGTTGACCCAGCTTGCTTAGGAAGCAGAGGGCAATCTCAGGGCATCTTGGTTGATGAGGCCTAGCGTCTCCAATGCAATAGGCAGGGAGGCAACCATGCATGACAGACTTAGATAATTGCACACAGACATACACACCAGGTTTATTGAAGAGTTTCACATTATTATTATTTCACATTAAATCTCTACATTTCCTAAACTGCTAAAATAATTATTGTGCAAACAAATGTCTGAAACAAAATATCTGTTGACCATAAGTGCAGTGAAATGCAATGGACTGTTTCATTGCTTCTGTAGGATTATCCTTTGCACATGCATTTGGCAAAGAGTACTTACCCAGTGTCTAAACCTGCCTAAGAACTCTACAATAAACGTGCTCTGAAAAGCATTAACGGTGAAAATAATTTTCTAACAGAACAGAAGTTCATTTCCAACTCAAAAACTCAAAACATCATACAATGTTTTAAGCATAAGCACAGTGCTTGTGTAATAAGATATATGAATCATTTAAGTCCTTAATTATAGAAATGCAGTTAAATATGGAAAACAAAGAATATATTTATCATCAACAGTGTAAGATACAGATGAAAATAAATGAGATACTTAGATTATTCAAATATCAGAGTATAAGAATCATTTTTCATTATTAATAACACTGAAAAAGTACTAATATAACTGAAAAAGACCTTGATAATGAATACCGATAGGTACAAAGTAAATCTATAATCAAGAGATGTGATCTTAAAGTAAAATCAACTTTTAAGTAACTGGAAACTATATTATTGTTACTTTTGTATTAGTATATAATCACCCAAACATTAATATGAGAACAAAATTTCCAAACTATTAGTAAAAAATAAGAAACGTTCAATATTTCTTACAATCTGTATCATACAGATAGCATTTTATTATACAAACAACAGTAGTGTCAGCATCAGTCAGGAAAACACAGGATAGACATTGTTTTCTTTAAGTTCTCTGCCCGGAAGCAGGTCCTGGTTCCCATTGGCGCCATCTATCTCTGTCAGCAGCCTGGGTCTTTAATCCTTTGTATCCGTCTTTTGGCATCATCCAGTGCAGTAGTGATGTATGTGGTCTTCCTCTGTTGGAGACATTGGACATTGTTGGAGAAAGGAAATTCAAGTTATCACCTGAACTTCCAACACATGAATGAAGAAGAGGAAGAAGATGATGATGATGATGATGATGATGATGAGATGACATTACAAACAATTGTAATTCTGAATAACAAACCTTTCCATTCGTTGCCAACACACACAACGAATTGATAAATGGCCATGTAGAAGGCATGGCAGGAAATGAGACAAATGTACATCTGCAAAATTCAAACCAAAAAGACCTCTTCTGTCGCCTGAGACTTTAGATCATTGCAAATTTAAGCCACTCGATTCTTTTAAAATTTAGGCACCTCATAGCAGCCAATCATAGCATGAAGACTCTTTGCCCTGTTATCATTATACTGTACAGTGTACATGACTGAAAACAGAACATGAATCATTTGCATAATCTGCTAATTTTTATGTCAGTGTTGATGATATTTTATTTACATAATAAACCCCTCAAATTCCAAAAAAACCTAAAAGATACTCTTAATTGCAGCAAACCTCTGCATCCATAATATATGGCAATTACAGTAACACACAATGGCTAATGAACAAGAATCAACTTAAATTAGAAATATGTCTCCTATTATAATGAAATTTAATTGATATGCTATTGATAATTATGGTTGTTCATCTAAAATCAGGAATAACTCACTGTAAATAAGACAAAGAATTTCTGGTTATTTTCACCGACACAGTTGTTTACCCACGGACAGTGATGGTCCATCTTTCTAATACACCGCTGACATACACTAAATTCAACAAAATGTAATAAATACAAATACTAACACAGACAAAATTTTACAGCCTAAGCTTCAACTGCTCACCCAAACAGATCCTAGACCCAGTTACAATAAACTGTCAGCATCTCTAGGATTTCTGTTTCTGACTTAGAACTCCAGTTCTCCATAGCAGGAGATCTGTGACTGGTCACTGTCACAAAGAACTGAAGCTCTTTTGAAGTAACATTCAAAAAATAATTCATGAAAACATTCACCAAAGAGAACCTCTGCGATACAGATTCAAAATTAATTCTCATCTAAGAAGAAGTGAAGTCAAAAAGTTGAAATTCAACCAATCAAATCACAATTCCCAACATTTATCTTATTCACTAATTGACTGGATTTATATAATCATTTATTTTGTAAAACTACAATTAAATTTTAAATTTAAAATGACATGGTAGTTTTACATACTCTTCGACTGCCATCTAATGTTTGTCATTCTACAGAAGATGATCAGCCTTATAGGTTCAATAATAATTTCGCATCTCAAAAGCGGATATATATTCCAATGGAAGCCAATGCTACAATCAAAGCCCCACAGCACAAGCTGTGAGCCACAAAAAGTGACATGAAAAATACTGAAATACCTGAACAGAGCAGCAATCAGCCACCACACATACTGTACTGCACATGAAGGGCTGATGCAAGATCATGAAGACATCAGCAGAATTAGTAATGCTAACAAGGTCTAAGTCACACCATAAGTACTACAAGTGACTCAACGAAAACATAGAAAACAGGTACAGAAGATGGCCGCTCACCTACAGTGATGCGCTCGATCTGGTTTAATGCTAACACATTTGGGGCATTTGTAGACAATCTGACCGTCTTTTAGACCCATCTTGGATATGTTCTCCTTTGTGGCATTGCCCCTGGGAACTGCTCCCTGTGAAATAAAATAATTTCCAAACAATGATAAATTCAAACAGAATCCTCTTTGGCACTTAATCTCAATGAACAATTAAATGAATGCAAAGTCAAATAAAGCTTTTAAATTCCACACAGCTACACTGCACCAATAACAAAATAACTTCAACATACACAGATCATACACACATTGCATTGGAAATCTGTAAAAAGATAAGTATTACATGGCACATAATCATGTACAGTTGGACATCAAGACAAGTACTAACCGGGTCAGAGAGCATTGCTTTCAAATGTGACGATATAGCAAGGAATGCAAAAAATTGAAATATTGTTCCATTGATAATGCTGTGGATTTGATTTGGCGAAGGCAGAAGAATTACGAATACGACGACATACTCTGCATAGGCAATAAGAAACCAAGTAAACATTGCACAAATCAGTCCACAGATGTCCTTTACGAGCCAAATACTTTGGCACTGCGGCCAAACTATTCCAAGTCGAGACCAAAATGGTCCACAGTCCATTAAAACCACGTTCTCATCATAAGAGGTGTCAGGCTTTGCACGACCTACAACCCGAATGATAGGTCCACCGGATTCAACTGAGTCGGCCCTACATAAAGAAAGAGAGACAGCTAATATTATCCACAGATCATGAATAATTCACTAACAAATAATTAAATAATTAGAAGCAATACTTAACTGCCAGAATACTGAGGACATTTACAGAAGACTGATTTACTTCACAACTTCACATCTTCCACTTCACTGGAGAACATTTCTTTAGAACTAAATACTTAAATAGTCTTATGGAAAATATAACATTAGCAATATCCCTAAAGCACTGTCATTTGTTGACAAATGGTAAATTAAATGAAGTGTTCAGTGGCATCCAAAGGTGGACATGGCTAAATCACCAAACAAGTTAATAATAAAACAATTATGCACTTATATTGCACAGTTCTAATACTCAAAAGACATCCAAATCTATATTCAAAAGACCAGGCCCATTTTAAAGATCAGAGTGGTAACAGCAAGATATACATTGTAGTAAATCCAACTAGAAGATATGTCTTTTAAGTCCAGATATGAAAATATTAAGTTCTTTAGAAGATTGATGGAGAAAGAAAGAGATTTCCAGATTTTTGGTCTTGCAACTGGGAAAGCTCTCTTACTAAGTTCATCGTGGGTTGTAGGTACAGTCAATAATGAATCAGCAAATCATGCTGGGTTTTTGGTGGTTTAGCATGGATTTCAAATAGCAATAATATTTGTCATGCATTTTTATAGCACCAGTTCCAATACTCTAAAGATATCAATCGATGGTACTTCAAATCTGAATAGCAATAGACCAGGCCAATCCAGATATCAGTAAGTATAAGACAGCAGGGTAGGCTATGGGGTAAAAGCTCTTTGCAAGAGACGAGTATATAGAGTCATGATTTGAAAGTGCCGAGTTTGTTGGAAGATCTGAGAGTTAGAGGAAGATAGCTCCAAAACTTAGGGCCTATCACTAACTGAGGTTAGCCAGCCTGCAGTGACTTATACACATCAGGATACTAGTCTTGAAAATAATCAATCCGCCTAATTTTCCAACTAATTTAATCTGATCATGCTTGAGAATTTTAGTGACGGGTCCATGTAAACAGACTTCATGGCTGGGTGAAAAACCTTAAACCAGTTTCAAGTAAAATGCTTGTGTCCGGTCTCTCGCGTGATTTAGCTTTTTCATGGGCATCATAAACTCCACATTAAACGGAGTACACGTCTTAATCTTCAACACCTCAAGGCCTCAACCAATGCTGTCGTCAATCTACAGCAACAGATTATGGTCTACACATCAAAAACGAATCGAAAACATTCAATGTACATTTATCTGCATTAAATCTAAAAGAAAAGAAAAATGTGAGCGAACATTTTGCCAGAATTCATCTTCTCAAGTCAAAACTCACGAAAGCAACTCTACGCTCGCCATTACCCGGTCGATTATGTAGCACTATTAGAATACAGACTGATTGTATTCAGGGAGTCTGTCGACTATTGTTTGATTTATTTGCACAAATAGCATTAAAATTATAACATGAAAATAATAAATTCATTATCTGCAAGTTTATAAGGTTTAAGTGCTAAGCGACGGCTTACTGATGGATGAGCCCTCACTGTGTATAGATTTCAGATACTTCAAAACTAAATTGCTAGAGCAATCACAAAAACTACCAGACTTGATCAGAGTAAACTGTTTCTAGAATTTATAATAGTTACCTGTAAGGCTGAGCAAGGAATCACACTTAAGGGGCTGTCCATAAATGACGTCACGCACTCAGGGTGGTTCAAACATTTGTGACGATGTGTGACGACGGGGAGGTTTCCAGAAATGTGACGTCACACAATAACTAAGTATGTTATGTAAATCGCGAGTAATTAGTAAGGGGCTGTCCATTAATTACGTCAACAATTTAGGAGGGAGGGGGTTTGAAAAAGTTTGAGTTGTTGACTGGGGGAGGGAATCAAGAGAAGTTGACGTCAACAATTTCACTTTTTACAAATAATCAAAAAATAGGATATTTCATGGAATACTACTTACTACAATGGAAAAAAGCATGACAAAAAGGTCATCACCACAACATTTTGACACTCGATGAACAAAAAAGGGGAAAATGGTCATCGCCGCAAAAAATAATAACCTTGTTATTGATCTTGGGGGTTGGTCAAAAGTTTTTGACGTAATTATAAGGTGGTAAGTGAAAGTTGACAGTTGTTGACAAGGGGGAGGGGGTCAAAAATTGCCCAAAAATTGTTGACATAATTAATGGATAGCCCCTAACTATTGTTTGCTATACTTGGTAGTCTGCAATATTTTACACTTATAATTATTATTTCATTTTATAAAAAGAATTTGAAAAAGTTTCAGAATATTGCTATAGCTATAATAATTATAATGAACATTTTCAAACAAATTCATTGCAATATCTGCTTCATTAAAGAAATAAGTGAGCTGAAACATTAATTTTGACACTGGAAAGATGGGGAAGAGTTAAAGCATTGTGATGTCATATTTGATGGGGTCTGACTTTTTCAAGGGAGGTAAGGAAGACAAACAACGAGTAGGCAGGCTGGATCACAGGAAATCAATTTAAATCTTTCTGTAGCGCCATTATAATAATAATTCACTCAACATCAGTCAATGGTCACACGAAGTTGAAATCATGCGACAGAATTATATCTGTGGCAGTTTGTGGGTGAAAGTCCTTTCAAACAGGATTGAATCGTGATGCTGTTATCCAAGGCTTCAAAGGTTAAATGCCAAACGGAATTCATGAGACAAAAATGGAAGCTGTCATTAAGCAATGACTTGCGGTCAGTTGTCTAACTTTTGGTCTATGCCTAGACTTAATCTTATGGACCTGGGAAGTTCAATGTATCGACAGTATACAACTTCATGTTAGTAAGTGATAATTCTGTTATGACAAGCACGTTCAACTTCAAGTGTTACTGTGAAACTGTTGCGTGCTTTTTTTTGTAATAAATCAATAATAATAATAATAATAATAATAATATTATTATTATTATTATTACTACTACTGTAATGCACTTTTATAGCACCAGATCAATACTTTAAAGATATCAATTGACAGTGCTTCAAATCTGAATTTGCATTAGACAAGGTAATTCCAGTGAGAAGAGTGAGGTAAATCTAAGGAGGAAATGCCAATTCGAGCAGATATGTTTTAAGCCTAGCTTTAATGTCCTTTTTCATTTTTCCACCTTAATTAAGTATTATATATATATGTTTATAATCGAATTGATGATTACTGTATGCTTTTGGAAATAAATAAACTCATTCATTCATTCATTAAGTCCATCAAAGACAACAAGTGACTGATCATAAGGACATCGACAAGACTCAAAACACAGCAAAACAATTCTCACAAGTTGAAAAGTTCTGAACAGGACTTTGAATGCATAAAGTCGTACAAAATTCAATCAATACAGAACTGCTTCACATGCTCTCTAGTAGCAAACTAATTACCGCAACTACAGAACTTCTATGGCGTCATATTCTAGTAATGCACTTGGCATCAGTCGATGGTCGCTCCGGAGTTGAATCATAATCCCCCATTGTCAACTCAAATAAGCAATAGTGAGTGAACAGGCAAGTTTTGAGTATTGATCCAAATGTTGTAAGGCACTCAGCATAACCGACTGATTAAAATATCAGGCAAATTATTAAAAAATCACATGTAAAATGCTTCCCTATTTAAAATTTTACACTATCCATAAATGAATCACAATTATTTAACACAATACTATGCACAAATAAAACAATAAAATCAACAACAAAAGAATATGACTGGAATTTGATCAAAGTGCTCAGCTTGGAAAGTGAAAGCTTTGAAATTGTACGTGGCTAGTGATGCACGAACACAAGCACAACGGAAACAAGCTCAGACACAAATAAAGCAATGAATAAACCTAATTCGTGAAATATTTCTCAAACACTGATTACTAAATAACAAAGTCAATAATTATCATCACTGAACATCAACTTTCAATTTTTCCAGACAAATAACAGAATTTCAACACAAAGCCTGCATACACTGGTAAGCAAATAATATAACATAGCACAATATTCAGACAATAGTGGGGTTGTGAAGATTCAGACCAGTGGGGAGAATTTTCATTATACTATATCGAACAGCTAAATAAACTAATTACAGCAGGAAACTTCCTCTTGCTATGTATAGTGGATCAGAGCGGGAGGGAAGTCAAATACCATATTGGTGTTATATATTATATTCAGGGCTTTTTTTCTAGGAAAAAAGGTCTGGGAACTCATCCATTTTTACTCTTCAACAAAAACGGATGTGGGAACGCCGTACCTGTATGTTCCCAAAGGCATTATTACATATCCATAATTATACAGTAGAACCTCGTTATATCGAAGTTCAAGGGACCGTGATAAATACTTCGATATATCCGAGTTCGATATATCCGACTCCTTTATCATTAACACTGTTTTGGTGGGAACGGCGCTCAAACTTCGATTTAAGCAGTATTTCGATATAAGCGAGTTCGATATAGCGGGATTCGACTGTATATACAATCTGGCAAAAAGGCATGGGAACGCCGTTCCCGTGCGTTCCCACAGAAAAAAAGCCCTGATTATATTATGTATGTATGTATGTACATATGTGTAAGTATCAATTGCATCATGGCAAAATAAATAACACTCTTTTAATTAAATATTTCAGTTAATCAAGAGCCATTCACAATATATCTGAATTCTTTTGTGGCTCTGATAACATCGCTCTCCAGTCCTTCAATTATAATTTCACTTCTGCTCAACGCAATGCGAACGCAATAGATTGTCTGGAGGAATTTGATTCTTTCCAGCTAAACAAGAATGTCATCGAGAGAAATTTACTTAATTTACATCTGAACAACTAAGTGTAGAAAGTTGATAACTTTAATTATCATAATTTTAAGAATCATAGCATCTGTTATCTAAGAATCTAAACATTGGAGTGAATTGTAGTGAAGTAAATATATCAAACCTAAAATGTGCAGGTGATGTAAGCCTAATTGCAGATAATGCATGAGGATTACAAAGGCTCACAGATCAAGAAAATCAAACAAGCAGAAGATTTGGACTCAGGGGTTAATGCAGCAAAAACTAAAGTCATGGCAGTCAACAAAAAGAGAGAAAAAAGTATACACATATAATTAGAAGGAAATAGCATAGAACAAGTAAAGCATTTTACAAACGTTGGGGAAGAAATTACAAGAGAAGGAAGATACAAACATGATATTAAAAAGAGAGCAGCTAAGGGACTACAGACAATGGGAAGACTTAGGCACTAGGCATATTTGGAATGCAAAAGAAATAAAGGTCAGCGCCAAAATTCAAATATACAACACTATCATTGAACCACAAATACTATATGGATCAGAAGCATGGATCTTAAAACAAGCAGAAGAAGACAGACTGCTAGAGGCAGAAATGAGCTGCTTGAGAAAGATCTTGGGAGTAAGCAGACTATCATAAAGAATAAGAAACGAAGACATCAGAAAAAGAAAGATGAAAGATGAAAGAGACAATAATAGATAAAATCAGAAGCAGAAGAAGAAGAAGCAGAAGAAGAAGAAGACAGATGGTACGGACATGCAAATAGAATGAAAGACAACAGACTCCCATACAAAGCACTCTACACATACAAAGAAGGCAAGAGAGGAAGAGGAAGGCTCAGGAAAAAGTGGATGGATAACATCAAAGAAGACTTTGAAAGATACCAGATATCAGTAATAAATAGAAAGAGACTAACAGCGGAAAAAGATAAATGGAGAAGTTTTGTATTTAGCTATTGGCGCTAGTGAGCTGGCAGAAAGCAACTATGATGATGATAGCAACAAGATCAAACGTTTCAAAGTCTGAAGAAAAAGCTGTTGAAAACGAGAGCTGCTCTGTTTCAAAGTAAGATAAAAGCTATAACTGAATACTTGAATTCAAGAAACATTGAATCAAGCTCAGGAGGAAAATTTGCCTGTTCTGTTATGATTCGATAGTTTATTTAAGGATTGCCAAAGAGCTCTAGACAATTTCAAATTCTCTCAAAAAAGATAGAATGAACATTCAATTTGAGCGTTATGCACAAGTTCAAAGGATGGAAATTATGACATATTTCAACAACTGAAAGAACTAGTACCTGTTCTTCTGTGAGAGCATTTTCAATTGGGTATGTTGTCTGGTCCAAGGCGTTGTCAATGAACTGCTTCAGTTGGTTCTGAATCTCTTGCATCACTCTCTGTGAAAAGGAAGTGATTGTGAAGGAGACCTTTTCGTTGTACGTTCTAAGTAATCTGCTTCTCATTGCGTTCTGTGAATCTGGTAAAAGACAAAATGAATCATTATCACATGCATAAATCACTGACACAGGAAATATGTGCAATAGAACAACATATGTGAAAAATCAAAACCACAATTTTAATTCTGCAAATAGAAAACACAATAAAGGATAATTCATGAATGTACTGTACTTGCTCTAGTAAAACCAACGTTTACAGTAGTTCCTAAATTTTAGATTTGACACACACACACACATATATATATATATACACACACACACATATATACATACATACATACATACATACATACAAACATACATATATACATACATACATACATATATACATACATACATACATACATACATACATACATACATATATACACACATGACTGCCAAAGCAAAGGCCTAACCCCACATGCAAATAGAGGCCTTGCAATCTAATTAGGAATGAAATAATCTAACACATGTCAGGCACACCCTGGCACTCAAGCCACTTTGGACACGCGAGACGGTCGTGCATGGCACGTGTCATGTCATGATTATGAGACAAAAGTTACTCATCCTGCGAAAGCAGTGAAATATGAAATTACACATAAACTACCGGTAATATGGAAGAAAGTCTTTCCAACGCAATCTAAATTTTGAAATGACTATTTTTTGCCATGGGATCATGGTGCACAATGAATTTTAAACAGGCCCAACATCCGCGACATAGCTGCATCGCTGGTAGCCTTACTTGGCAATCAGCTCTATGTCTTTGAAATAGAAACTATTGGCACTCCACCTAAGCAATGTTTGCCACCCATGATCCAGTATCATCAGTCGTAGGAGCGGTGGAAAACAGGGGCATCTGTTGTAACCTTTCCAACGCAAAGGTTCTAAAAGCAAGAAACTTGGATGGTCACATGACCTTCTTATAACAAAGTGTTGAAATGGAGAGATGAGGCACAAGTGCCAGAATTAATGGGTTTCATTTATAGTTACAATGAGTCCTTCACATGTGAAAAGTGTATATCACAGAAGATCCTCAATTAGATTCTTAATATTGCCCATGATACACAAAGTGAACATACATGATACACATGATATACAAAGTACCATTCCTGTTCTTGATATTGGAACTTTTACTCAAATGTTCACCTTATTTAATTTTTTTTTCATAAAGTCGGCTCAGGCACTAACAGACTTACATCAGTCAACTGAGCAACTGATGTCTATCCATTATTCATAACCGCATTAGAACAGCATCAGTTCACTACCAAATGCCCGGATGCTTATAATGGAAATATATCAGCAGAACAGTATAACAGTAAAACTGTTACAAGTAATTATTTATGTTTCACAGATTACTGTGAGCATAACTGAGAGCATCACTAGTGCTATAACTGACAATACAGCTGATGTAAAAGCAATTGAAATGTATTACCTTCATCAAATGGAGCAGGGATCTTTGGTTCCAATTCCTTATATTTCTTCTTGAATGCCTTTAAAATATATACAAATATAACCAATGCTTAGATAGAAGAACTCAATAGGTAAGCAGATGGCTTAAAAAGCTACGACTTTTTCATTATCCAATAAATAAGCAGTACACTCATTTTAAGAACTGCTCCAGTTCAAGATTCACAGCTGATGCAATATCAGGAATGAATACCGGTACACACAAAATACAGCCACAGTAAATTCCACAGCACAATTTTAATAATTCACCAGTCAATGGCTGCTACAGTCACTATGGAGAATCAGCACACAACGTAAGGGATAAACAGCAGAAAACAAATGCCGATTAAATTAAGTTTAGATCTAAAGGCGATGAATCAGCAGAATGGGGCGTGGGGTCCTGGGAGTGAATTCCACAATCCGGGTCCATCCACTGAAAAGCTATTCTAACCAAGAACTGCATAATGCATTTGCTCAAGAAGTAGATTATGATCCTGCATAAGTAAAGGCCTGGACAGAGATCATTAAAGGATAGCATTTTATAATTAGGGCTGCCAAATTAAAGTGTTAACAAACGCATTAACTTGTTAAAGAATTAATTGCGATTAAAAAATGAATGCAGTTAAGAATTCTAACAGAAATATTGATTGATCAATAATTAGAATTATCAAAGCCTAATACACAACTAGCTTAGTTTTTAAATCAAGTCTTTGATCAAGAGCCATGAAGTGAGAATATGAACCCAAGAATTTCAAAAAAGAAGAAAATAACAGGTTGAATTTTTCAAAAGTTTTTGATTTACAAGATGAGAATGGAAACAGGATGATTCTGCACTTAAAGCCACAAGTACAAGATTCATGGAAAAATCTTTCATCAGATCACTATCAAGATATTGTATCTGGCAGTATTACTGCAATTGACACAATGATGACATTTTATATTCTGGGTTTCAAAACGAACCTGGGTTTTGAATTTATGAGTAATTCTCTTGTCTGTTATGAATATAAATATATACATGTTGTCAAGAACATCAGTTAACAAAGTATGCAATTAAGTAGGCAGATCAGATGATGGCCATTGCAAGACATCAAACAAATGTAACAATATGCTCTGCACCCATTCAAAGTCTGAAAAAGTAATACAAGACTTTGGATAATTTCCCCATTGTGCACCAGAGTGTTGAGTGGCTGATTCAAGTTTGACAAAAAGCAAAAAAACCGCTGTCAGATTTGCCAAAGTGAATGCGTCAAAGTTATCTACATATAGATAAATTCTAATTAATTTTTCAGATTGCATCATTTAATCAGACGATGATGCATTACTAACATCAACACTTGGCTGAGTCTTGTCAAAAGCCACAGTGAAGATGGTCTTCAAAGAAGTGTCTGAAAACAGGTTATAACACAAATATTTCTTTAATTTAAAATAACTATTTAGATTCATAAATGCCTTTTCTGCTATGCTTTCAAAATAAATTTAGACACAAAATTTTAGCTAAGTAGTTAGTTAAATCTCCTCTTTATACGATGGAATTGCTTTAATTCTTAAAGGAACACTTTCAGGTGGCAATCTCTGGCAGACTTATCAATCCCCAGGGGCCAGAATTCTCAAGTTGTGGTGGTCACTCCCTAATAATTTTCCATAAAGTTTCACAACTGAATGAGTTTAAAATTTACATCTGATGAAACTAACGACTCATCACAAATACTGCAAATATTTGAATACAAACTTGGGGAAGATTTGCTGAAAGCGAAGATCTCATCGAGTAGAACATCAGCAACGATGTCATGCGGAATCTTCAGCGTGCCACTTCCAACGGCCGGAAAGGCAATCGAAGTCACTTTCTCACTGTCGGCCAGTTTAAGTGCTTCCGATACAAATGTCCGAAGAGTCTACCACAAAATTTCAATGAATCAAAAGCTGCACAAGCAAAGAGAAATTTCCATAAAATCAGGTAATAAAATAGAGCATAAAATATTTAAATGGATCAATGATGCAAAATCTAACAAATAAATATCAATTGAAAAAGTTACCAGTAAACGCAGACGACATCAAACTGATGTCTGTGTTTACTAGTCTTGGTGAAAATAGAAAATTACAGTGGAAAGCTGATGATTTTGAAAAAAAACGTTGAAATAAATATAACTTTGAAAATAAAAACTTTGTCAGGGCTCCACAGTCTGACTTCATTGATCTATCTGGCCTTGGTCCGTTCTTCTTTTAAGGGTCATGGATATGGGAGAGCTCTACATTGATCGATACCTTTGCATATTAAAACGTGTGCCATAAATACAAATTATATTATTATTGTTATCATTAAAGTCACGATTAATGACAATATAAGAAATTATTGCCAGTGCTGAATAAAATATATAAATTATAGTAGAAGTGAATGCTTTCATGACAGAAGTGGCTTAAACGGGACCTATGGTCCCTTCAGTCAACCTTTTTTTTTTCAACTTATTTTTCTCATGCTCTTGACTGTGCTATTTTTTGTTGTTGTTAACTTTTTAGATAAGACAACAGTCTTGAGATATTTTGTTTTCTTTCCTCCATTATGTTCTTCATCATGAACATGGTTTCATTGACTGTATTAATGGAAATGTCTGCTTTACGTTGAAAAATAAATGATGTTTAAAATAAGCCAAATGAGTGGTAACACTTGTTTAAATTTCAGAATGAACAAATTTAAGCAGGAGGAATGAAATGCTGAATGTGACATTTAATGTGTCAGACTTTCTAAATATAACAGTTTCTGAATACCTGGTTATTTTGCTGTCCACTAAACTAAAAACTTGAAAAAGTAGAAAATGTAAAAATTTTCTTAGTAAATCAAAGCAAAAAGGCCATCATTATTTACCTCTACATGCTCAATGTTGCTCTACATAAAAGTCTGAAAATCTGTGACTAAATATCAGCCTTCTTTCTGCCAGAAGTATTTTGAAACCATTTGAAGATGCACTGCAGTGTGCCTGCACTTACTTTGATGCACTCTCCAGTGGGATCACCGTCCCACTTAACAGCAGCTCCATGGTAGACAGCGTTGCAGCTGGTCAATTTGTGCGACTTTGTCTTAATTACTTTGCCAGCTTGGTCGAGTCCTTTTGGAAAATTTGTTTTGCATTCCTTCTGAATATTGGAACCAGCAACCGTAAGTATGGTTTTTGAGATCTCTCCTTGACCAAGAATCAAGTCCTTTGAGGTGCTATTCACTATGACATCAACCTGTGAATAGGAAAGAGAAACTCAGTTGATATGATGATATCGAATGCAAACAATTCCATTAAACAACTTAAAATGTCTAATTGCTCTTCAATAAACTACAATAACAAAGTTCTGCAGATTCACAACAGCAGAAATAAGCGTTATAAGAGTACGGTTAGAGTCCTCCATCAGCAAAAGCTATTCAACATGACATCTGTTGATTTATCCACCACCGCCACTGCCGGGACTCATCTTCATGTATGATTAAATTCATATGAAACCATACAAACGACACTTAAATTAGCCCAACAGACATTAAAGCTTATTAGACATTGAAATTCAAGCACAAACTTAGAAGCACATAGGCCAGTGGTCTCCAAAGTTTTTCAGCTGCGGGCCACATTGCTGACTTTTGATGGCTCTGCGGGCCACATGCACAAGACATTTAATTGAGTAAAATAGGCCTACACTATACAGAGAATGAATAACTGATAATAACAGACTTCCACAAATTTATCCTTCATGATATCACTAGATTGCAAATCAATCATTTCCATTTGCAATTCAGAAGGTAAGTCTTCAATGACAGAGTCAAAAGTCTTATTTTCGATGAACATGCATCCAGGTCAGAGAAACATTCCTGGAAATGTTTGTTCAAGCTTGAAATATCTTTGAGCAAACAAGCATGGAAAGGTAGTAACACTTCTTGGTTATAACAGTCACAACGTGAAAAGTGACTAAAGCAGCTACTTGATAACTGCTTGTCAAAAAAGTGCCAATTTCTGCAGCATGAGTGCTTTAACCTTGGAGTACAAATCGCAGATGAATGCAGTTTTCACCTTGTATTCAAATATTAAAATCATTAAGATGCATGAATAGATCTTCTGAAAATGATAATTTCCAAAGCCATTCACTTTCTGTGAGCAACACCAGTGGACAGTTCCTGTCATTTCACAATATTTCAATCTCACTTCAAAGATTAAAAAAAATCGAGCCAGGACGTTCCCACGACTACTAAGCCCTCTCACTGAAGTATGGTCTGGAAATTCAGGAAATCAGGAAATTGTAGATGACTGAGTCCATGAGATAGCATATATCTATGGTAAAGAGTAAAAGACAGCTGAAAGATGAGGCGAGTTGTGAATTAAAGTCTACGTCTCTATGACACAGATGGCAAAAGAGATTCCTATAATAGATTTGTGCATGTCCCTCATTTCTTGCCGCAGGCCGTATTAATGGCCCTGGCGGGCTGTATCCGGCCCGCGGGTCGTACTTTGGAGACCCCTGCTATATGCTATAGAAAATGTACTATAAAATCAATGTATGCATTCTAGAGTTCTATAATTATATTAAAAATAACATTTCATAAAATTCTGGAAAAAAGGTTCTGGGAAGTCAGTCCAATGCGTTCCGTCAGAAAACAAGCGCTGTTTCTAACACAATTTCTATTCCACTAATCAATGCTTCAGTCGTTGCCATCATCATTGTCGTTGTAATCATCATCATCATCACCTTCTTCAAATGGTCAGTAAATTGACTTCATTGCATTTACAGGCAAAAACAACGACTGGCAAATAGAAATGCTTAAATGATGCTTAACTTGAGGCAGAAAGTTATAATCCACTGAATTTCCAAACATCTTAGAACAAGTAATTTTGATAATTCACTTCAAATTCTCACAGACCATCGAGCAACTCCAACCAGAGGCACTGCAGGTGAACGTCAAGAGGAGGAAACAATGAATTCCTACCTTAAGGTCACAGATCGATCCTTCGAAAAGTCTGACAAGAACACCCTCTGGTGTCATCACAGAGAACTCAGCACCTGCCTCAGATGACTCAGCACCACCACCAGCAGCACCAGCAGCTACAAATATTCACCAGCCAAAGAGACATTCTATTGTGAAACAAGACAACCATTCAGGTATAAATTAAAGGAGATGTCCTCTATCACTTCATCCACAATTATTATTATCTTAATTACAATCTACCGGTAATGCGTTTGTATTTCATACAACTCGAGAACATCAAGACATGCAATCTCTACCTTTCGTTTATAATTCTGTTACCAACTGTTACATCCATGCCCTAACATTAGAGGCATTTGTTATTTTCACTTGAAAGTTATATTTTAGATTTTGTTGTCATTTTATTTATTTTTAAATACTTTCCTTTATGTCTATCATGATCAGCGTCATCACCTGATAATGCATGAAGGTTCAACGTGCAACTGTGAACTTCAATTTAAATGAAAATTCAAAATGTTTACTCCAAATTCCCACCATTTGTCAGATTAAGGTAATTTACTCACCCAAAACAGACAATTCATAGTGTTTAAATTGCTTCTCAAATTCCACTAAAACTTCCACATCGTTATCACAGAACTTGATAATTTTCAAAGCCGTTGTGCTGTTCTTCTGAAAGAAGTCTTTGATTGTCGAAAAAAGCAAATGTCTTCTGAATGCAACGCCAAAATGAAGTGGAAAGACAATACAGTCAAGGTTTCGTCTAACTGCCTCAGCGAGTACATTTCCAATGGCTAACTTATAGATGTTCACAGCAGATTCATCAAACACTACTGGCTCAACAACATGGATTATAAAAACCTTATCAGCTTTTGAGGCAAAGGCATGGCCTGGAAGAAGAATTCCACAGTCTTTTATGTGATAAATAAATTCCTGTTCAACACCTTTTCCTCCTAAAATTTTTTAGAAATTATAATGAATGACATCGACAGATACAAAAGTGAGATTTCCAGCAAAGCAACCGTCAACTCTTGCACCATCATCAATACTCCTTATTTAAGCAAATTTAAATAACAACTCGTACAACAGCTCAGACAATTCTAACCATGCAATGCAACAACAAAATCCTAAGAAATATTTCCATTGAGCGAAATTGATCACTTTGTCATAGTAGTACCTAAGTAAAGCATAGCCTTAGCCATAACACCAATACCAATTCATCTTTAGAAGCAGTAGCTTGCTAATATCACAAATACTAATGTAGCCAAAAGCCCAGCTGCATAATTTATATTGTCAATGGTCTCATTAACTGGTGTTTCTTACCTCTGCAGACAATTTCTGAACCAAGTCCACGAGAATGGTGAATGAAAGAGTTACAAGGGTTGATTATTGCACCTGAAGAGCTTCTCATAATGTCACCTAATTCCAAAATGATTTCGTGACCTTTTTCAATTTCACTGCATGTGTGAACAGATGGTGTTGACAAAGCAGTTGTTGATTCACTCATGACCATCTTCAAAATGATCAAATCCTTATTCTGTAGGTCTTTGACAAACTCTTTTCCTTCTGAACTACACATCAAAGTCATGACTCCAGGCTCATTCAATTCAAGTCGTTCTTCAACCACATCTTTTGCCACCGTCTCAAGCTGATCTCTCACAGCCTCTGCCTCTCTCCGTCGTCCTTTAACAACTAAACCAGACGTTCCATCGGTTCTAAAGTCTTGCCTCACCTCCACTCCATCCGTACATTTACCCAATTTTGACTTCTGAAGTTCCACTTGCCGGTGCAAGAGTTTAGCATGTGATTGCTTTAGGCTGAAAAATAATTCCACAATCGTATATCTGTGAAACATCTTAACAAGTTCAAGTTTAACTGAATCAAGAAGATCGCTTCTGCAGGCAACAATGCAAGCATCGGTCGTTGGCTTTATGATCACAAATCTGTAGTCATTTTTCAGACCATTCACAAACTCTGGCCACTCACTGGACTGCATGGCATCATTAGCAGCGACATTCGCCTCCACTGTGCTCTCAACAAACTGCGAAATCAAATACTCCTCTGCATTTCTCAAGTCGTTCTCAACTCCATAAATCTTAATTCCAGGTTTTTCCCGAGAACGTTGAATCACGACCCGCACTTGATTCTGTTCAAAATAACCCATTAGAAACTCTGTCGTCAGTTCAGTTGTAATCAATTCGGTCAAAGATTCCGTCAAATCAATAAACCTGGAATCAATGTTGTTCAAAGACTCGTAAATGTGGAGCTTGGCCTTACCAAAGTCTTCTTCTCTTCCCAACAGAGAGAACATTTGGTCGCTGGCCTCGACAGTCACTTCGGGCAGCAAGGACTTCATTTCATCCACAATTCCTGCAACCTGAAGATACTGAATTTGATACGGTCTAAGCAGAGTCAAAGGTTCCGACTTTCTGCTCTTAAATTCTTCTTCCTGCCTTTTGATTTCATCTTCCATCTCTTTTATTCTCTTCACACATTCTTTCACACTTTGACTATATCCATAGACAGAAACTTCACAGTTTCTCTCATCAAATTCACAAATCAACCCAAAATTACCTTGAATGATTTCTTTAGTCTTAATCCACTTATCTGGCGTCAGAGCAAAATTCTGGCGAAATAAATCAGCCAAACACTTTTGAAGCAGGCTCCTGCATTTGTCTGGCCACAGCTGACTTTCCTTCAAACTGTTTCCAGCTAACTGCAGTCGCACATCCAGATGTTCAGCAGCAGAAGGCCATGTAACAGCACAGCCATTGTCCCTGAGTTTCCTCTCGATGTCTTCTCTGATAAACGAACTGTTTTGAATGCAAAATAACTGCAACTGAGTGCATCTGATCTTCAGCATCTGTGGACAGTTCTCCACTGGATCTCTGGATGCGTTCACCGGCAGAAGACGTCCAAGTTCTTTGCTCCAGAGATCAAGCTTCAAAGTTTGACCTCCTAAGACATGCGTTCCAGAATGGATCCCCTGGACCACTGTAGAAAAACACAGCAATAGAAATACAAGAAAGCTTATACTATGTATCTATCTAGCGAGTGTTTTTGCCACTATTGTATCCAGCCAAATTAGCTTATACTGAGATCTATAAATCATTTATTTCAAACAATTTACTCAAAAAATGGAGACTGAATTCACAGAAAGAATAAGAACTTCAACTCAAAAGATCAAGAGTAAGTAGAAAAAAAATAGAAAGCCTATTTGGATAAACCAAGGACAAACACAGCGTGTAGACATAAAGTACATTAGCACTTAATGCAATAACCTTAGAGGCTATTAATGCTTAGATAGATAATTTAAAAGTTGCAAACCTTCTCACAAAAATCATAAATAAGATTAAGTAAGACAAGTTTTAACAAATCAATAAAGTGAAAAGCATACCTAAACCAATCAGAATATAGATACCGTAAATGAAAATCAATCAATCAAAACTAATCAATGCATGTGCCAAACTTTTCAAAGGAAATAGATATTCTTATTATTATTATTATTATTATTATTATTATTATTATTATTATTATTATTGACGATTTATGAAGCGCAGTAACATAGCCATCAGCCAAAACCAAAAGCACTGTACAGTCAACAGATATGACTTCCCTGTTATTAATTCTACAAGATATAGAAACTGAGACACAAACAAAAGATAGCATTGAGCTGATGTAGAAGTTGAAAATTAAGACGTGATTAAAAACAAATGGAAAGACAAAGTATCAAGTAAGTTGGTAAAAAGCAAGCAAATGCCATATTCTAGTTCTGTAATTAAATTTCTCTAAGCAAACAATGGTTTTCACACAGGCCAACTAAGCCTCCTAAACCACTTTAAATCACACTTTTATTATTACTGTATTATTATTATTATTATTATTATTATTGAACTGTCTTAATGCACAACCTGAATGTCTTTGAAATTGCAGAATAATGCTAGACTCAGTCTTCTGTTCACAGTGAAGGAACGGCTGATCACCAATACACACTTTAAAGTAATTCACGACTGAGTCAACAGTTTCTGTTGGAGGCAGATTGGACACTTGAATGAAAGTGGTCAATGGCATCTTTTGAATTCCGATCATGTGACCACAGAATGGAAAACAGTTCACTCGTTCTCTCAAGGCCTTATAGTCTGTCAAAGAAAATCAACAATCATCGGAGATTCTCTCAAATCTTTTGTCTGCTCAGCTACTTTAAATGCATAGCTCTGTCTTATAAAAATCCCTGTACATTATTTTGAATACAACAATACAAACAGCAAACTAGTCTTCAGTATTGGCTCGGAATTAAAGAAAACTGCAAATTTCCAACCACAAAAATCTGCAAACCATGAAAAATATACAGGATAAGAGCCAGGAACTGAAAAGCAGAGATATGTTTAAAAATCTAACTGTGAAATGAAATTCGACTGACCCAAATGTTTTGAAGAAGCAACATTAATTGAATAACTATAATTAAACAAAACACTAGCAAAATCGCGTGCATAACATTGCTTCAAAGCATAGCAAATACATTTCCTTCTGATATCCACTATTATATTGCATAAAGTAGAGAGCGCTAAGTCTATGAACCTGGTTCTCCATCAAATTCCAACATGGCTGAGCATTGTTTTGAACTGAGACTCCATCCAACAACATTGCATCCGGCGACTGTTTCCACGAATTCAGTCAGTTTTGAAAGAGTTATTCTGAAATACAATCCTTTGACAATTAATCTATTCTGTTCAGTTTCATCTTCAAAAGCTGGAAGCAAAGACGACGACGACCAGGGATTCATAATCTCCACATGAAGAGGAACTTTACTTAAATTGTGCCCCGATGTCTTTCCTCTTTCCACTACATTCTGTGCATCTACAATAAATACGTTAGCATTACAGACATCATTTATTTAATAAACATATTCACAACTATTGTGTCATCAATCATAGCAGCAAGCATTATGACATAAAAATACTTTTCAAATAGCACTATACACTTTTTCTCAGTTCACATTTAATCTTTATGCGGTCAAAAATTCCTATTGAAGCTGTTCATTTAAATCTTTAAAAGCTGTCGGTCAGCATTTTGCATTTAACAATTGAGCTTTAACTGTGAAATAATATTAATTATTAAATCACTTCTTGAGTAATTTCAGTTCATAAGCAGGGTCTTTATTAACAAATTTCCACACAATATTTTGACGTAGGCATTGTCTGTTGGGTAAAAATACCTTTGCCCGAAGCAAAAGTAATAACAGCTCGGCCGAGTTCTTTGTCAGGCATTATCTCCAAAATATCTCCACCCCCAGATCGATGTTTGTTGCGAAAGTACATTTTAAGTATTTCTTCTTTTATTACGTCCCAGTCGATGCCAGACACTTGAACAGCATGACAGAGAAGATTCAGCTTCGATTCTAACAAGACGACTGGCATCGAATGATCCATAAAACTGTGAATTCTCTTTCTCGCAACAGCCACAGCATCTATATGGTACACAACAGCTCAGATACAGAAAAACAACAGAAGTCAGTTTTGTATGAATAATTTTAATTTGCTATTACTCAACTGCATATATGATGGAATTAGCAGAAGTCACAAAGAATGCAACTCCTTAGCCAGAAATTTCGATACTTCGGATCTCCATCGGTGCTTAAAACTGCTTATACGTTGTCCATTTTGCTTCATAGAGAGTTCACGCAAAGGATTACAGATATGCAAATCCCATGTTCTAAATGGAGCAACATTTGTAATTTAATCACCAGATGAAAAAAGAAAACCTTCTACCTTTTGATTCTTTGTATTGTATAATCGCCTGTCTCTTCTCTGGTATCCGTTCTGCTGATTTGGTTGGTCCTCCATTGGCTAAGCTATCTTCAAAATACAGTTCGAGATCCTCAGTTGTCAAATCCTCAGGCACATCAAACACTTTAATTGTATCCAATTTTTCTGTCAGAAACAAAAGAATAGAAAAAAACACAATGATAATATTCATCCCTCTCAAGATTAAACAACAAGGAACAGGTTAATATCTGATGTCAATATCTGACCAGGATACATGGAAATCCTGGATGACAATAATATTGTCAGTCCAAGTTTCTCTGGCTTCAAGTGATAATTATTATCTTTCAGACTATCTTCGTGTCTAGTGCTCTGCCTCGATGGCTCATCAGTCCTGCCTACCGTCATCCTGGGTTTAATTCTTGGGCACTCACGTGTCCAAGGGCACCGAGTGGAAATTAATATGTTCTGAGTCACATAGGCTGAAAACTACCAAAGTGCTATATTAATGCAAGATTTACATTTACATTTCTGCTAATTTTCAATTTCATGAATGCTCCTCTAAAATATTCATCACGTTTAGACCTTGGAGGCTACTAAACATTGACCAATTCAAAATAAAAATTCTTGCCCCATAATTATTTACCGGTACTTTTCCCAAAAATTTGCTCCAGAATAAGCAAATAACTTCAAAGGTTTTCTAAGCAATATTTTGGTCAATTAAATCCCACAGAAATGCAACATTTTTACTTTCTCAACCCTGGTTCAACAAGACATTTGTGGTGCATGGCAGCATAGGAGTGGATTAGAATGAGCTGCAGCCTAAATTGATACCAGATCTTAAACAGCGATGTTGCTACTTTTTCAAACTGGTCAACAATGCCAAAGCCAAATCTATCATCTCTTCAAATGCATAATCATTCTCATTCTGCTTTCGTTTTCCTTTGGCCTCCATAGCCAATGCCCTTATTTCACCAATGTCACTCACAAAGAGTTTCACAAATGCCCTGTAAACCAGAAAACTGACTCTCATACTGAAGTCTCTTATGACACAAGCTTGTATTCATTACTTTTGAACGATAACTATGTACCGCTAGTGTTTCATTTTTTCTGAAATCTGAAAAATTGAAACTGTAAAGTCCTAAAAATGACAACTGAAAGTAAAACATTGATCAAATGTGTGTAGTGTATTAACCTCTGTAACACAAGGACTAAAGTCAAAACGAGTGCAAATGTACCCCTGCACGGGCCTACAGGCACCTGAAATTGTAACCAACTGCAACATACCGTATTTTTGTGCATATAAGACGCACCCAAGTATAAGAGGCACCCAATTATAAAACGTGGGTTTTGATGATTTGTTTTAAAAATTATTGATAAGGCGCCCCCATATATAAGACACACCAGGAGAGTCAAATATTGAGTTTCTATTCAGTAACCTGGTTAATTACAATCTTATCTCACCTGAATGTGGCTAGTTTTTGTGTTCCACAAAATTTAGATAAGACACCCACGAATATAAGACGCACCAAGAGGGTTAATCGTGCAAAAAATCGTATAACACTCGTCTTATAGGCGTGAAAATACAGTACGTGCTATTAAATGAAGAAATGTACTTCACTCATCTTGTTCAGAACAATTAAGACAGTTCACTACAAATGACAAAGATGAATTTATAAAACTCACGGGACAAGGAGTACAATTCTTCTGACTGAGTGCTACGGAAACTGTCTGAAAATACCAATCACATATAATTACTGATAAATATAACCGGCATCCATAAAAAGTCCAATCACACTCAACCATTCTTCATAAATTTGGCTAATTCCAATAATTTTCTGCATTAGAACATTAAAATTAAGTGTTCTTCAATAAACCTGAAATTCTAATCTATTATATGTGCATGAACATCACTGTGGTCACTGAAATCAGGTTCATTTCCACAAGATTTACAGCAATCAGAATGCAGATCATGTCCATTAAAGCTAGTAGTATTTTTTAAAGCAGTGGGAGTTGGACTATTCCCATCCCAAATTGTATACCTCCAGTGAAAATGAGACAGCAAAAGATCAAGATTTCCACCCAAAGAGGGGTTACACCCACAGAAAATCAAACACTGGTTACAGTCAAGAACCAAAGGAAATAAAAAAGAAGAAACTTTAACTCAGTGCAACATGTACAGTTTTATATTTTAAAAAACAAACCTAAGTTTAACCAACTCACATGAGTTATCGAGATATGAAGGCATCAGATAGTCATCTGGAAGGGGACGTAGTCTAAACACTTCATTCTCTATTTTCAATCTCTGCAGCTGCAAAACAGTCTGAGCATCTATTAAGAACAGAAAATGCCAAAGTAAAACATTTAATAAAAACACATATTATCTTTCATATACATTACTTCAAAGGCTTGAAAAGTGAGTATTAATTTCTGAAGAATGCAATCACTAAAAAACCAAGAAGTAAAAACTAAAATCACTCAAACTAAAATAAAGACAAGTGATAAATAATATAATCCTAGTAACCTTCATACTGAGCAAAACCAATGACTAATTTGTTGGAGACTGAATCGTAGTCCTGCCACGAAACACGTCCTCTGATTTGCCTTTCCAAATGACAGAATATGGGATCCATGAATTTATGTTGAACGCCTTCTATGATCACAGCCCTCTCTCTCATTGGATCAGTCGCAGTTGCTGTGTAGTGGTCAGATCCACGAGGAGATGGAAACAGTTTTGGAGGTGTCTCAGGAGCATCGACTCTTATATCACCTCCATCTACTGCTCGTAAAAAAGAAACTTCATACATTAAACAAAATAAAACTAAACCAACGTAACTCAGTTTATACAGAAACTGCAATCAGATAAAAATGTCTTCATATATAAGAGGATCAACATCTCACACACACACATAAATGGTAAAAATTATGAATGCAATAAGTAAATTTAAAATGCAAAAAAATAAAACAAAAAGTAAAACAATATGCAATACTATTAATACTTCATTGATAAGTCACAAAATGTTTCAGAATGGCATCATACAGTTTGTATCTAAAAGTAACTTTGTCAACTGAAGTTGCAGAATAGTGAGACAAAAGCATTCCTGAACGCAGTCTGCATCTGATCCTCTGCTTACAAATGAAAGGCAAATGAAATAAACTCTCTCTGGCTGTGCACTTATCAAAGTACCAGTAGTTTTAAATAGAAACTGGATTTTTGCAAATCACAAGAGGATTCATGGGCAGTCCTTCAATGGACAAAAGACAGGCAAAGAAAGAAATTGATATAAGAGGAAAAGACAACAAGCCATGACGACTCATCATCATCAGTCAGAACAAAAGTGTTGAGGGCTAAAACTGCTGAAAAGAGATTTCAACAGAGACATAAAGAAACATAGGGTTAAAATCAAGATATAGTTCATGGTCACTTGCAGATCCGATACGTGGAAAATAAGGATAGCAGACAAAAAGAAACTAGAGGCATTTGAGAATTGGATATGGAGACGGATGGAAAACATCAGATGGATTAAATTAAAATCGAAAGAAGTCTTTACCATAGTTGACGAAAATAAATGCTTCATCAACATGATTGAATGCAGACAAAGGGACCAGACAAGAGCTGAAACACATTAATTTTTGTCTCCTGGCATTTTTTTCATAAGACCTTCGAGAAATAAGTACAGATGGTATAAATAAATATATATTAAATAAATATATATATATCGCTACAATATATCAATGACATTGATGATATGTCAACAATTTCAAAATTTTCTGATGGCACAAAACTGTGTGGACAGAGTGGCAGTGAAGCAGAAGCAAGAAATGTTACAACAAGACCTAAATAGACTATCTCGGTGGTCAGTGGATTAGCAAATGCTTTTTAAATACAGATTGATTAATACAATGCTCTGTGATGCATATTGGGAAGAAGGGAGCAGATCATGAGTTTCAGTTTTGTTGGAAGGAACTAAAAGCTACAACCTAGAAGAAAGATCTAGGGGTCATCATGCATAACAACTTAAAGCCATCTAGACAATGTGCAGAGGCAGCTAAGAAGGCAAACAGACTTCTAGGTATGATAAAAAGAACGGTAGTGAGCAGAGAGAAGGATGTAATAATAAGACTTTACAAGACATTGGTACATCCACATCTAGAGTATTGTGTTCAAGCATGGTGTCCATTTCTGAAGAAAGACATTGAGACTTTGGAAAGAGTACAGCACAGAGCAACAAAGATTAATAAAGACTAACCTATGAGGAAAGGCTAAAACACTGTGGATTGACAGCCTTAGAAAAAAGAAGAACGAGAGGGAATTTAATTGAGGCATACAAAATACTAGCAAACAAAGTGGAAGTGCCAATAGAAAGGTTTGTTTACAATGATGCAGTATAATGGAACCAGATGACACAACATGAAACTGTTTAAGAAACGGGTTGGGAGATGCAGACAGCACTTTTTAATGCAAGAGTGGTGGACAGATGGAATGAATTGGACAAAGAGATAGTAATGGCTACGAGTGTGAATGATTTCAAAATAAACCTCAGTACTATAGGATACTAGATTTGGATGGGTACAACATTGGTTCTCACACAGGGCAGACCCTACTGAGCGACTTTAAATCTTGTTATATAATAATAATAATAATTATTATTATTATTATTATTATTATTATTAATTATTGACCTCGCAGAGAAATATCTAAAGATCGGACTTCGTCGTCTCCTTTATTCGACGCCATTCTCTTCGCCTTTCCAGTGCCTAATTTAATTATTCAAACAATCTATTCACAGTTCAGTAGTTTAATCGTCGCTTTGAAAAAAACAGCATTAGAAAAACCGCCATAATCGAAGACTTTAAATTTTAGTGCGAAATCCGACAAAAGTGAAAGTGGATTTCGACGGGGAAATGCCAAATATCACAACCGTAGATCCATAAAACCATAGACAACTACCACATAGAATGTAATAGTGTGTGCTGATCTCTATGGACTATCACTATAACAGGGAGGTTTCGCCTTGGTGTCAAAATCTGCCCCCCAAGACTAAAAAGTATAGTATATTGAAGTTAGCAAATTGAATTGCAGTCCATTAGAACCATGCCAATATAGACGACAACTTCAACAAGTAACAATAAGCTAGTTAGTACAAAATCTGTTACTGTTACAGTCACCTCCATGCAGTGGCGGTTCTAGGATTTGGCAAGTGGGGGGCCGTTGGGGTGGCAACTTCGATCTAATCATGGGGGGCCAACCATTTGTTGTTTAATGTATGTAGCATTAAGTATAGGGTCCCGACTGGGGAGCCACTGGGGGGGCCAGGCACTCAAAAGGGGCACGGGCCCCCCTGCCCCCCCCCGGTGGAGCCGCCACGTACTGCCTCCATGGCTACAGACTACAGTACGTATATTATAGTAGTAAACTTCTAGTAGCCTACTACTAGTAGTAGTATAGGCCTATAGTAGTAGTAGTAGTAGTAGTAGTAGTAGTAGTAGTAGTAGTAGTAGTAGTAGTAGTAGTAGTAGTAGTAGTAGTAGTAGTAGTAGTAGTAGTAGTAGTAGTAGTAGTAGTAGTAGTAGTAGTAGGATATTTGGGTAAGTGAGATGCACAATAAAGTAGAAGAAACACTTGCGAGGATCTTTTTTTGTTCGTCAGCACTATAAATGAAGAGAGAGTTGAGGGGCGCCGGAAACGATGTGAGGAGCTTTTTTGCTTGTCAGTTGTTAGGGGCGCCAACGTACACTTTGTCCCCGGGCGCCGAATACCCTAGATACGCCTCTGTCTTGCGAGCAAAACAGGTCGTCCGTATATATTGTTGCCTCTTAAAATGGCCTTACGAGCAAAAAACAAAACAAAATAATTAATGCTATTTAAGAATAAGAAAAATGAAAACTCTTAAATATCCGAGGCCGGCGGGGCCCCCTGCGGCCGCATGCTTTGCAGGTCCCACGCGCCGGCTCTGAATACAGAAACAATTAGATCGGGCCTTAACTTTACAGACCTTTGATGGATCAATACTGGACTCATGTTGGACTTCACTTGTTAGGCTACACGCTGCAAATGCCTATAGGTCTACTTCTGGTCCTTAATTGTTGGCAGCTATAGGACTTTGCTGGACCTGAAGAATTTCCGGATTTGAGATTCAGTTGAATATACATATTCTGTGTCTTACTTTAAGGCGAAATGATCGCTCCATTCAACCTCTAAACGCTAGAGAGAAGACTTTTCAGGCGGAGAAGAAGAAGAGAATGACCGAGATCCGAATGTGCATATGAAGTCGTCCATTCGACCGATCTTCAGATTCCCTTTGCCTCGATCTCTCCAATTACTCTTCAGCGTTCACATTGTGCTGAGAGAGATCTAGAGAACGCTCAGGAACCACTCGACGAAAAACTGTCGCCACTTCTCTACTCTCCGTTTCTCCCCTCTCTCTCTCCCTCTCCCTCCTCTCTTTGTCTCTCTACCCTCTCTTTCTCCCTCTGTCTCTCCTCCTCCGTCTGTCTCTCCCTCCCTTCCTCTCTCTCCCCGTTCTCTTCCAGGCTGTACGTGTGAGTATGGGGAGTGAAGGGATATCGTTATATATGGCCGACCATTAAAACACAGGGACTGCGGACTTTTGAGAGAGTTCTCTCTATTGCAGTGCTTCCCACAAACTGTGTTCCGCGGCACACAACTGTGCCGCAGCAACGGTAGAAGTGTGCTGTGTCAAAATGTTTGGGCGAATCTTACGACCGGTCCCAATCCAAATAGGGGGCGGCGGGCCCCTTCTCTCCCCGTGGCTACGCCAATGAAACCTTCTGTGCATTCAGCCATTTCTTTACAAATAACACAATGCATTACAGGCACACTCTGACAGGGGCGTATAATGCAGGACGTGGAATACGTGTGCAGATTCAGTTTTTAATATAAGCGCCATAGGTTATGCATAAAACCCGGCGTATCATATTCAGGGTACGCACAAGTAAGTAAGTAAAAATATTAGCGACAATGATACAGAGGAAGGACTTCCGAAGATTTATAGTTATGACCGAATTAGTGATTCATGTCAAATTCAGACATCTGCTGAGTGCTGTTAAAATGTCAACTAGCTGTCTCAGTGAAATTATTTTGATTTGAATTACTATTAAAATCATCAAATTCAAACTATAATTGTCTTGAAATCATTATCACAAAGAATAAATCATGTGATTTCAAATCGCACCCAACACTGACTGTATGATTGACAGATTGACTAAGAGAGAGAGAGAGAGAGAGAGAGAGAGAGAGAGAGAGAGAGAGAGTCGTTCTTTTCTGAGCAATGGCGTGTCCTGTATCAGTGAGATGTCAATTCGTTGTTGTTCAGTGACTGTTGATGGTCTCTTGTGTGTGTCTCTCAGCATTATAGCGTTTAGCAAACATTGGGATTCATTGCGTTGTTAAGTGAGTGACATAAAGAGGCGTCTGTTTCTGTCATTCCTAAGAGGATGGAACCACTGGAGTGACTCTTCGTTGAACCTCAGTCACTCAGCCAACGACATGGTTCTCGACAAGGATTCCACCTCGGAGTCATCATTATTGAAATGGCGCTACAGAAGTTTATTGATTGACCATGGTCTTCAATCAACGGCGGCGAAGCGTCTCATAATTAGGCCGACTGAGGAGGAGGAGGAGGAGGAGGATGCGTCTTCTCTGCTTCCTCCGCTGAAGACTCCGAAGTCAAAGCGATAAGAGACCGTGATCCTCATTCCAACAGCTTTCCTTACTCTGGTCTTCGTTGTCTTTCAGACAAATAAGCCGTTTTAAAAAGGCATATGCAGATCATGACGACGACGACGACACTGATTAACAACATTAGCGTCGCCACGGGGGGGGCAAATGGGGGCAGCTGCCCCCCCCCCAACCTGCTCCAGACCACATACCAGATTCGCGCAAATCCGGTGAGAAGAAAGTTTTCTGTGGAGGGGGAGGTGAGAGTACGTGGGTAAGGAATCTGACACGCTAGCCCCTTTTGCCCCCCCCAACCAACCAAACATTCCTGGCGACGCCACTGCTGATTAATGGTGATTATGATGACGAAGAAGATGGCAAATCCTTCATCACACCATAAACTATAAATCCGCCTATGCATCACACAAAGATGGAGCAACAGTGGCGTACAGAGGAGGGGTTCGGTGGGGCGGTGGCCCCGCGGGTATCCGGATATTGAGAGAGAGAGAGAGAGAGTGTTTATTTATTTTAACGACAGAGAACGGAAGGTGGGTGCAGTTGAAATGGGCGCTGGCGTTGGTTTACGTGAACCTTTTCCAAGCGCCAATATACAGTATATGCAGAGGCGTTGTTTATCAGACACGTGATAATAACTTGTCATTACCATGGAAGCGTCCTCCCTCTTTCAGCTCAGAACATTCGACTGCATTGACACTGATTCCGTGGAATTTGCTTTGCCTTTCATCTTCAGCGTTCTCCCCTCTAATCTCCATAATGTACTCTTCGTCGTCGCCGCTGCCATCCGTCCACCTCCCTCACCGACACCCTCTTCGCTGTGTGCGTGTGTGGGGTGGGGGGGGGGTGAGGGAGGCGCCGTCCGTGGATGAGATGGAAATGATTCTGCAGTAATTCCTGATATCATGATCGGGGCAAATGGACGAGGGGCGGGGGCTGTGTTTGGTTATAGGGTCATCGCCTGAGGGGGTGTTGTCCATTCGCCGTCGTCTACGGCAGAGAACCGGGGTACTTGGCCATTGGGACCTCGATGACCCCATCGACGTCTGCTTATTACGGATTGAACGGCGTCTGTCTGTCTGTCTCAGTCTTTCTCTGAATATATTATGTCACTGGTCTACATAAGCCACGGATTCCGTATACGATCGGAATCTGCCAATGTCTGTTGCAACTGAGACCCTGACATTCGCTTTAACAGTGATCAGGGCCAATAGTAAGTGACTCATTTATAACTGATTGCTCAATCTAGAGCTTTAAACCAGAGATGTCCATGGGTTGGGTTAACCCATGGGTTGGGTTGGGTCAGACTTTTTCATATTAATGGTGGGTTGGGTTGGGTCAGAAAACTTAAGAAACTGTAATGTATTACAGTGAATTGGATTGGGTTGGGTCCAGGCACGCCCGAAGTGGGGGTGCAGAGGGTGCAGCTGCACCCCCTGGAAAAATTTAGGGGGTGCAATGCATCCCCTGGAAAGAGGATGGTCTGCACCCCTCTGCACCCCCTGAATCCTCAAAAACAGGGGGTGCAGAGTGTACAGACAACCTTTTTTGCTTGTCAAGCTATTTTGAAGGTAAATTCTAGCGTTGAAGACCTTTTTTTGCTTGTCAAGGATTTGAAAGAGAAAATTTCACTTCGAAAAAATCTGCACCCCCTGACCAAAATTCGTTCCGGCGGGCCTGGTTGGGTCGGGTCAAATAAACCTATTATCGGCATGGGTTGGGTTGGAGATTTGATGGGTTTGTTGGATTGGGTTTTAAGAAATGGACCCATGGACATCTCTGCTTTAAACTGGTTTAACAGCGGAATAAATTCCATCGCCATAGTCAACAGCAGCAGCAGCAGCATCAGCTTCAGTTTCAGTTGAAACTTTTTTCAATTGGAAGAGAAACGAGACAGAAGAAGAGCATCGAAGCAAACACAAGAGTAACTGTACGCCAGAGTAAACAGTGGCCGTCGAAAGATCGACTTCAGGTTATAGAAGGCCACTCACTGAACTCCAAAGATAAAGAAGGCGATGACGATGACGATGGTGATGATGATGATGACGATGGTGATGATGATGATGATGATGACGATGGTGATGATGATGACGATGGTGATGATGACGATGTCGTATATATCGTCAGTCGGTGACTCGTGGCGGAATAACCACCATTCAATGGATGCTATTTCGTTGTATCGCAATTGGGCCTTTGACAAATTAACAGAACTGCGATCTAAGCCTATGACCCCAGAATATATCAGAAAAGAAAACACTTAGAAATATCATCATCATCATCATCATCATCATCATCATCACCACCACCACCATCATCATTGCCGTCGTCGTCGTCATCTGCAGCAGCAGCAGCGTCTGATGACGTGAGTTAAATCGGCGAGAAGATGAAGGATGGATGGATGTTGGGCGTCTGCTCTTTCTCTCATTACTTTCTTCGACTTCCGTCTTAAAGGACAACAGCGTCTGCTTCGATTTCCCGACAGATGGCGTCGTCGTCGTCGTCGTCGTCTTCGAGGCTTCAAACGGCGGTCATCGGCAGCATTGGCGTAGCCATGAGGGGGCTGGTGGCCAGGCTCCCCATTCGGGTTGGGATTAGTCTTGGAATTTTCGCAAAGCCGTCGATAGATTTTTCCGGTCTGCAAAGGCGTTGGTGCCCTCCCCATTCCGAAACCCTGGCTGCGCCATTGGGCGGGCGGTTGCAGAGTCCGGGTGCCATTTCCTTCTGGAGACGGAAATAATCCCGCCATTTAGGATCCGTCACAGCAGACGACACACACACCCACCCACCCACCCACACAGACAGACAGACAGACAGACAGACAGACAGACATGAAGAAGAAGCGAATGACAGACGAAGGGGACTCGTCTTCTATTTCAGTCGCATCGACACACGACAATCACACACAGACGAATACTAATGCAACGCTCGACGCTATTTGTCGGAACTTTTGGCAATTGGATGAACAGAAAAGAAATCCCATAGATCAGTTCCTCTCCCCCTGTCTGTCCGTTTCTGTCTGTCTGTCTCTCTCTCTCCCTCTCTCTCCCTCTCTTTCCTCCCACTCTCTCTCTTGATCAAGAAGGTCAAGAACGGGGCGAGATGGAAGCATCAAAGAGGCAGAGTTTGTTCTACAGTATTTTGGAAAGATAATGCATTTTGTCGAAACTCAACGAATGTAAAAATCATCGCACATAGGCTACTCTGTATTCTGTAGCCTAGCATAAGAAGAAGAAGAAGAAGTAGTAGTAGTAGTAGTAGTAGTAGTAGTAGTAGTAGTAGTAGTAGAAGATGATGATGATGATGATGATGATGATGATGATGATGATGATGAGGGCGGAGGAGAAGAAGAAGATTAATGTTCGCTTTAGACAATTTTTCTAAGCAATGTTTTGTGGCTTTGGAAGCGTTTCGTTTAAGTGTTATGATTGTTCTTCGATTTCTCTTTTGAAGATACAAATGATACAAATGATACAGTGATAGAGAGAGAGAGAGAGATGTCCGAAGAGATATTGAGAAGCGCAAAGTGCAATGGAAGTCCCCCTGCCCCTTCTGCCCCTCTCTGCCTCCGCACATACATTTGCGCGCTTCATATTACTCGTTGACTGTTGTTCACGGGATTTTATTGCAAAGAGAAATTGGACTCACAAGTCACGATTCCGATTTCCTAGAGAATCCTAGTAGTATTATTACATCTCTCTCTCTCTCTCTCTCTCTCTCTCTGTGTGTGTGTGTGTGAGAGAGAGAGAGAGAGAGAGAGAGAGAGAGAGAGAGAGAGAGAGAGAGAGAGAGAGAGGAGGTGTTAGTTTTATCGTTGGAAGTGTTTCTGCAGAATGCGTCGACTGCAATCTGCGTTGCTGTTTATGTAGCGTTCGGCTGCTGCGTTCGCTGAACGCATTCAACTGCGTCCTGTGCAATTCGAGGACTACCTTCCTCTTCCCTCCCTCCCCCCTTGCCCTTCCTCTTCCCTCCCTTCATTCCTCGCTCTCTTCCTCACATTTTAATTCAGCCAACGACCGAGGAGAAAAATCTGAGGAGAAGAATCTGAGGAGAAAAACGTGAGAAGAATCTGAGGAGAATTCTACGGAAGAAACTGCCACACCGCGAGTCTCTGTCTCTCTCTGTCTCTCTCTGTCTCTCTCTGTCTCTCTCTGTCTCTCTCTCTGTCTCTCTCTGTCTCTCTCTGTCTCTCTCTGTCTCTCTCTGTCTCTCTCTGTCTCTCTCTGTCTCTCTCTGTCTCTCTCTCTCTCTCTCTGTCTCTCTCTGTCTCTCTCTGTCTCTCTCTGTCTCTCTCTGTCTCTCTCTGTCTCTCTCTGTCTCTCTCTGTCTCTCTCTGTCTCTCTCTCTGTCTCTCTCTGTCTCTCTCTCTGTCTCTCTCTGTCTCTCTCTGTCTCTCTCTGTCTCTCTCTGTCTCTCTCTGTCTCTCTCTGTCTCTCTCTGTCTCTCTCTGTCTCTCTCTGTCTCTCTCTGTCTCTCTCTGTCTCTCTCTGTCTCTCTCTGTCTCTCTCTGTACGTCCAAAGACTCTGACGAGCACCTAAGTGCCGGATTACTTCAGAGGCGCTATAGAAGCTCCTCCAGCCGCCATTCGGGTGGTCTGTGGCAGTGATTCGTAACAGAAGAATAGGAATCGTCCGATCAAAGCATCGATGTAAGTATTTCACAGCCATTGCTTTGCTTATTATAAAAAGCACAATAGTCTTATATGACAGTTGTAATAGAAGGACAGATTGAAAACTACAGAAATCCAGATGATATCATGGACGCATGCAGATGATACAGAGTAGGAAAGGTGTCGTTGTGTGATGGACATGACGCTTTTGCTGAATCATTAAACTTAAACTGCTGACTACCCTCTTTTGGAATTATAGGCAGAGCCGTAGCTAGAGTATTTGGCGCCCGGGCAAGGCATAAATGTATCACCCCTCCCCCAACAGTTCAAAAACTGAAAAAGCGGTGATGACCTTTTTGCTTATCAGACTTTTCACCACCAGACTATTTCCCAAGAATTTGCGTGTGTGGGGTCCCATAATTGCAGGGGTGTTAATGTCCAGTGTTTCATCTAGACTCACTGAAACCAGGAGGAATAGAATTTGGCGGGGAGGTGGCGGGGGTTCGATGCTTGGTCCCTCGGAAAAAGAAAAATAGGCCTACAAGTCTAAAATAAGATTTCCGTTAGGCTATGGAGGAGGCAAAGGCAACGGGTGGTTGAATATTGTTATTATCAGATGAGAAGTGCTCGTCTGTTGAAATGTCTTTTGTAATTCCGATGAATAATATTGTCCGCTCAGAAGAGTATTTAGTTTGCTTTTAATTCATGTCTGTCTCTTTGTCTCTTTCTTTTCTTAAAATTCAGTTGATAGAGACTTTTAGATTTCCTGTGGACATTTCTCGCAAAAATAGGTCACTATGGTATATGCATAGGGACCCGCGAGTAAAGGGGGCCCGGTTGTTGGGATTATCACTATAATATTATTATAACAAACAGCGATAAGCAAAAAAGGTCATCACCAGTTTTCGAGAGTTACAGCTTCTTCTTCTTTCAGGTGCCATGCATTGCTGCGTCGGCGGCCATGGACTTCCACTTTTCTCGATCTCTAGAGTTACAGCACCGTATCGTAAAAAATCAGCGACAAGCGAGAAGAAAAAGGTCGTCAGCGATTTTTTCCAGGACTTGTGACTTGTCAGGGGTCCGCCCGCCCTTCTGCACAGAGGCCCGGAATTTCTCTCGGCGGGGCTGCTTTCGACTAGCATTAGAGTGAAACTGTGAGCTCTGGTGTTTGTTTTGAAGGCTTTTACTGTATTATTATTATCACAAAGTGACCGAAAGCGGCCATTCAGATAAGCATAATATTGATTCTGTCTATAATCTTCCCCCCCAAAAAAATTCTAATCGGCTTCACACAAACCCCATGACTCGCCCAATCCCAGATAGGGGGTTAGTCACCCCGTGTCCCCCGTGGTTACACTAATGAAATAATTAAAAATATCTGAATGAAATTTGTGAAGCGAGAATTTCTCGCAGAATAAAAGAAAAGCCCTTAATTGTTTAGAGCAACGCTAGTAATAATTGTCGGACATGAAACTGAACGCAGTCAATCGGAAGACGCTGACTGCCGCCATTGTCAATTAAGCGACTAAGACGACATCAGGCGACGGAATGACATTGACACGATTCAACTGACGAAGAAGACGAAGCGCCCGACCGCTCCTCTGCTTCGCTATGTTTTCTTATGCATATTAATTGCCTGCATTTGTTGCATTTGTCACTTAATCGGGGCTTGTCTTTCCCTAAGACGCCGGGTATTGATTGGCTTGATTGAATAGATTGATTGGGTACTGATTGCGTAGAGGAGTGTGTTTCTCCCTTCCTCCTATTAAGTAATTATTATTGGTCTATACATGCACTGAATGCATGTACAGTATGATGATGATGATGATGATGATGATGATGATGATGATGATGATGATGATGATGATGATGAGCAATGAGACAGATGAGTGCAATGCTGAGCGCCTCACTGGCGCACTAATCGCATCAGTGCAATAACACATCGCAACGACCCAATAGACTGCAGACGATCAGTGAGAGACAGAGTAGTAGTAGTAGTAGTAGTAGTAGTAGTAGTAGTAGTAGTAGTAGTAGTAGTAGTAGTAGTAGTAGTAGACTTCTTTAGCGCCATTGTAGTAGTACATCTGCACCAGTCGATGGTCGCTTCAGACAGACAGAGAAAGAGAGAACGACGCTCATCAGACGCTGCTGATTTCCTTTTCTTTGAAGAACAAAATCAAAGCTCAATCAGAAGAAGAAGAAGAAGAAGAAGAAGAAGAAGAAGAAGAAGAAGAAGAAGAAGAAGAAGAAAAAGAAGAAGAAGAAGCGCTCCAAAGTGGAGTCGATTGTCTCAGTTGCTGAAAGAGTAAGTCATGGCCCAAAAGGGCAGATTTTCACTGATTTCACTGATTCGCAGATTTATAAGCAATCTTCTCTTTTACTTGACTTTCCCTCTGCTCCGTTATCGACCAAACAATTCTGGTCTTCTAAAGCCTTTAATTAAGGATGTTAATAGACCATCGATGAAATCCAAATCGGTTGGCGTTATTCCCTGAATGGGGCTGTGAGTTTGATGCGCGATTTTTCGAGAAATATGCTGGACACGCCGAGACTCAGAGGTCATAAACAAAGCTATTCTACACCCTCTAAAACCCACAAACCTCCCACAAGCAAAAAGGTCATCCAAGCAGGCGCTAATCGCCGGTAAATCTATTACTAGGCGTATTTTGGGAAAAGTATCTAAAAGTGCTATAATATGTAACGAAAATAACTAAAATGCGGATAAAATTGCCGCATATTTGTACAGAAATCGCATATGCGGAGAATACTGCTGAAAATGCGGCGCATTAAAAATTTGTTAAATATGCGATCACATATGGGGTGGGGGGGGCATAATCGCATCAAACTCGCAGTCCTAGCTGAATGAATTCAAGTTAATCGCAGACGAGTTCTTCTGAATCAAAGCGAGTGAAAGGACAAACAGATGAACGCACGACTGCAAGGCAACCTCTTAGCCGTAGCCCTTAGGCCCATGCATCTTCAACGGAAAACAAAACGCAATGAAGGCTTCAATAGGGCCTATACTACCCTATAGGAAAACGCTGAAAGCTGATTTTAGACCTCGATTAGCTATTTACAGTAATATCATTTCCGAGAGAGGCCCTAAGTCTAAATTATAATTGACGTTAATTAGCGGAAAATCTCAGTCGATCGACTTCATCGTCGATCTCGATGTCGTAACCTAATCGACGCATGTTAACGTAACGCATTATACAATTATTACAATGCCTCACAGAATAATGGATTTAGAAGCGATCGGCTGTCTTCCATCGACCGCCGCCCCCATCGGCATCGGCATCAGCAGCAGCAGCAGCAGCAGCAGCGTCGGTCGTCTGCTACCCTATGATGATGACGACGACGACGACGTCCTTCAGCTGTCCGTGTTGGTCGTCTGTCTGGTTCTGTTGAACGCCGTCGTCGTCGCCGGGAACAGCCTCGTCGTCTGCGCCGTCGTGACCGACGACCGTCTTCGCTGCTCGGCCACCAATAGCTTCGTGGCGTCTCTTGCGGTGGCCGACCTGCTCCTCGGACTGACCGTTCTTCCCTTCTCCGGCGTCAACCAGGCCCTTCGCTACTGGCCGTTCGGCGAGTGGTGGTGCAGCGCCTGGCTGGCCATCGACGTCTGGCTGTGCACTTCGTCGATCCTCAACCTGTGCGCCATCAGCCTCGACAGATACCTCGCCATCGCTCAGTCGTTTCGCTATCGACGGCTGATGTCGGCGCCGAGAGCCAGGGCTCTGGTCGCCTGCGTCTGGATCGCCGCCTTCCTCATCTGCTTTCCTCCGCTCATCGGATGGAAGAGAGCGAAACAGTCTCTCGTCCTGCAGCAGCAGAAGCAGCAGCTGCAGCAGCAGCAGCAGCACGGCAATAGAACGGAAGGCCTGTCTGTCTTCGTCTCAACTGCAGAGACGTTCACAGCAGAGGCATTTGCCCATCGCCGACTGCCGCAGACAGAGCATTGGCAATGGCGACTGTCATGCTTTGAACAGCAGGACGACGAAGATGAAGAAGAAGAGGAAGAGGAAGCGAATCGTCTGTCATCGACCTCTGTGACGTCACCTGGACAGGTGCTGCCACAGTGTCAGTTGAACTCCGCCTCTGGTTACGTCATCTACTCTGCGTGTGGTTCGTTCTGGATTCCGATGTGTGTCATGGTCTTCTTCTACTGGAGGATCTACGTGACGGCCAGCAGGAACAGCCGGGCCCTTCGTCGAGGGGTCGTCGTCGTCCAATCAGTCGACGGCAAAAGGGGCAAAGGGCCGGGGGCCGGCAGGGGACTGCTAGCGCCCAGGACTCACTCAGTCGCCCTTCGAGTTCACCGCGGAGGAGGAGGAGGAGGACGAGGAGGAGGAAGAGGAGGAGGAGGAGGAGATGTATTCCAGTCGTCGAAGGCAAAGAGCACTGATTGGCGTCGATCTGTTGTTTTGAACCAATTAAGACACAGGAACTGGACTCCAGTGCAGACAAGTCAAAGCTCCGACGAATCCGGGATCCAGGTAACGTCCACTCATCACGGAGTCTTCCGGAAGAAACCTCCTCCTCCTCCTCCTTCTCCTCCTGCGGATGAATCAACATGTCACGACGAGCAAGTGACGAAGAGGCGAACAAAGCACGGTCTCCGCTGCCCTTCTTCTGCGTTGAGGGAGGAGAAGAAGGAGGAGGCGGAGGGGGAGGAGGAGGAGAGGCGGCCGCAGTCGACGTCCAGTCTACTCCGTCTGAAGAAGGAGAAGAAGGCGGCGAAGACGATCGGTGTCATCGTCGGTTGTTTCATCGCCTGTTGGGCTCCCTTCTTCAGCGTCTATCTGGCGGGGGCGTTCTGTCATCGCTGCATCTCCGAGCGCCTCTTCTTCTTCTTCTTCTGGCTCGGATACTTCAACTCCGCCATCAATCCGTTCGTCTACGGACTCTGCAGTCGGGACTTCCGCTCGGCATTCCGTCGTCTGCTTCGATGCGGAGGAGGATTCAGACGACGTCCTCAGCGGCAGACGACGCTTGAACTGCTCCTCCTCCGATCATAATTCTACGTCTGCGGAAGAACGTCTGCATTAAATCTACCGAACAGAAGCCGAATGCCCGACCAAACTAAGCACGCAGAACTTTAACTGCGGCCGCATTATCAAACTACTTCGTAATTATTGGGTAGTATTAGATTGAGGGTAGATGGAGGAGTATACGCACCGGACACCATGCACGCTTTAAAGCGTCTGAGATGACAACCTTATTTCTGTTCGTCGAGACTTTACGAAGGCAAAAAGGAAGACGACACACACAAAGATCGTCCACAGCCCAGTATAGGTACTTTTCAGCAAAGAGAAACTGTCGTTTAGACCAGTGGTTCTCAGGCCCCTATTCTCCACGGCCAAAATTTGAATTTAAAAAAACTTGCGGCCCACCTGTCAAATGAAGCAGTGGCGTAGCTAGGTTTCCGGAATTAGTAAAAATTAAATTAGTCTATAAGCAAAGAGGTAGGGGACGCCCCTTGACGATCTGTTTTACTTTATATTATTAATTTTACTAGTTTCTCTATTTTCCTGCTTTGAGACTTCAGCGTGGCCCACAAGTTTCCCTCTCGCGGCCTACCTTTGGGCCGCGACCCATGGGTTGAGAACCACTGGTTTAGACGCACCTGTTTCTAGGCCTATACAACGTATACAGCCGTCGTTCACCAGAGACCATCAAATGCACTTCACCATTCACCAGAGGGCGTCGCAGCATTTAGACTCCGCTGTACAAAGACTGTACAAGTGTATACATGTACCTATCGACTGCTTCGGTGATTACTTTTTAGATAAGAAGTAATGAGATCAACTATCTGAGTACAGTATCTGGACCTGACAACCTGGTCGCTTAGAAACGCTCACCAGATAGCAGCAGAACACGCTCTTACGACAGCCAACCGTCACAACAAATGCCCGTACAACAGTATACTGTACATGTACCCCAATTGTGTGCATAAGCTCTGTCACAATCAGTTGACAATAAAAGCGATGATAAGCACATTGTAGTACTGTACACGTTGTCCTGCTCTCCCCCTTCCTCGACTGAAAACTAAAGGCCTCCAAGTTCACTCTGACTAATGCCTCTAAACACACAGTTCTAGACTTATTTTTAAACTAATGCTTAGAACTTCTCTCTCATTCAAAATATCACAGAAGGGGTTTGGAAACATGTCAGCCCAGAAGTGTCTGGGCAGACACCTTTCAATTGAATGAACTCTACTTCAAAATTTCTCCTGAAAATGCTCGAATGTAGTCGACATAAAATTGATTTCAACTCAACATTATAGACCATCATTAGTAAGGTATGGATAGTTAGGTTCTGTTGTGAAATGGTCAGACATTTGACATCAGTGTCAGCTGCCAGAACACAAAGTCTACATATCACCCAAGTATTTCACACTTCACATTCAAGCGCTCAATAGTAGTAAACACCTTGATTTTTAAGTCCCATAACAAAGACGAAACCAAACGAAAACCAGTTTGAGAACAGACAGTCAAAATCAAACTGTCTAGTGAATAATCTTCATAATTATGCCTATGTCTTTATTCTTCCATTTCTTACGATCTCTTTTGATACAATACAAAGCCAAACAGAATCAACAGAAGGTAATGCAATTGCTGTAACCAGAAGCTATTATATTACAAACTCTTCAATGCTTTGCCTGGAAATCTAGGCTCCATCAAAGTCAAAATATTAGCAACTTCATAGAAACACCTGAATACAAATGAATAAACTCTTATCAATTATTACTCTATTACAGTAACTTCATTCTTGTACTTTCAGGTAAACACAGGTGTACAGGAGGCGCCGACTCAAATGCTGATTCACGAATAAATTAAGCTTTTGATTTCCATACAACACTTATAAGGCATAATTTTCTCAGTAAACACATAAGCATGTACATGGTGATTGACAGTTAATTTAGTTACACCAGTCTATCAAATAACACAAGACTGAAATAATATTATGACAGAGTAAATGGGCAAACCAAGCTATCTCGTCAATTGTACGGCTCCTTCTATACAGTACATTGTATTGGCTGAACCACAGTAACTGTTTCTACCCTGGGACTCAATCTTATATTCACAAAATAGCAATTATAATACTAGAGGAAATACATGCAATCTGCTAAGGATTCGAAATTGAATGAGAACAATTATATTATCTGAACAAAGGGTAAAATTACGATTTCTTAAGCGCAATATGAAATAATGATGCATTGATTTCCACAGAGTCATACATTGAAACCAGAAGCATCAGAATCACTCAGGTCCAGAAATAGAGTCGCATCGTCTTTGCGTACCGTACGAGAGCTTCACAGCACGTGTTTCACAGAACGTTGAAAACCAAAAATAGCTTTATTCACAGGAGACGAAATCATCTCGTGACAACCAATATCGCCTTGAAGCCACCACTGCATCTAATGCGTTCCAGCTGAAATAACAACATTTACAAATGCAATCAACAAATCCATTCAAACAGAGAAATACTTCTGATCTCACTGCTGCTTATTTCTCAATCACACAAAATCAATCACATTTGCATCAGTTTCAATCACAAAGAAAATTCCCAACATTCCTTCTGCAGTCGAACAGTAATATATTAAGAAAAGTCTTTCTATCATCCCACCAGCTACAGGCATACGTTTATCAGTAAACATCACAAGGCCACTTTAGACATACATGCCATTTGGTGTGGTAACAACTGCACTAAGACACACAGCCATGGACAGAGATATCTGCTATGCTGTGGCTCAAGAAAGATTACAAGACACATTCAACTTCAACTCATTCTCTGCATTCTGTTAACAGCATTCTTAAAGGCAGTGACTATGTGCTAAGATTATTACTACAGGAGCATTAAAGAAGAATAAACAAACATTTCTGAAAAGATAATCTGAATTTAAGCCTAAGCAGTAGACAGACGTTTACTAACCCGGAGCGCTCAAAAGCTGTCCGCTGCCAGTGGTAGGATTAGCGGCTGCCTTCTGCTTAAGTATCGTCCAATCAAAGACGTAGTCGTACTGATGGTTGAGAGTACGAAAGAGAATGCGGAAGAGTTGACGGAGGTACATGTAATCAGGAGCCTCTTCAAACCGAAGACCTCGACAGTAGTTCAGATACATCGCAAATTCTGCCGGGAAGCTCTAAAAAAATGCAAAACTGAGACTGTCATTCTGTACATGACAGTCTAATAAACGACTTCCTAACATCCGTTAGCTCTTCACATAGAACGTGATGTAACGATTTGATCAACTGATGAATGAACATGTGTCCTCAACATTACAAGATCAGAGTAAGGCCACCATTTTCAATTCAAAAGTAAACACACGTTGGTATCTAATGTTGAACTGAAAGAACCACAATGTTTTACTTTCATTTCCATATCTGCATCACATCTAAATAGTAAGCAACATACATGCATATGGTAAATCACACTCATTTTATTAAGCTTCAAACCTAATTAAATGTTTCATTTCCTATATTACTAATTCATCCAATAATTTAAAAAATAAAGAAAGAAAGAAAGAAAAAAAGAAAGAAAGAAAGAAATGACACAGAATGCAAGACAGCAACTAATGAAGTTTTAGTTCATGTTTCAATTCAAAAGAAAAAACATATAATTTAACAAAATCTCCACTGACTTTGCAGAGAATCTCCACTGCTGTTGACATCTTCTTCTCGCTGATTCGTTCGTATTTCTGCTTTTTTGTTGCTGCCTGGCAACATGAAAACAAGAGACAACAAAATGGAGACTGCAGTCAGCAGAACAACCGACATGAACTGACTAAAGGCATTTTGCCCTTCAATTGCACTTCTGATGCAACAGCAGCTCATATGCAAACTGTGCCATGGTGCCCATCACACTTGCTCACTCCTTGAAAGTGACCGAGAGAAACTCACATTATGAAGACCCTCTCTTCTGTCCTCCTGAATGCTTTTTAAAATGAAAAGACACACTGCATAAATGTTTCATCATAATTGCACAAACATCCGGAATTTGCACTCGCCTAATGAAGGCGGGCCCTGACAGAAGCCTGCCTCTGACAACAGACACACAGCTCAATCCACAATTACTTATATAACGACAGAGGCTGACCTTGAGTCCCTGCCAAGGCAGACTTCCTCTGTTGAAGTACATGATGACATATCCCAGTGACTCCATGTCATCGCGCCTGCTCTGCTCTATGCCGAGGTGAGCGTTGACGCTCGCGTATCGTGCCGTTCCTGTCAGGTTCTTGTCTTCTCTGTACGCTATGTGCTGCCGTGTTCGGTTGTCACGATATTTTTTTGCCAATCCGTAATCAATCAGAAATACCTGACACCAATCAAATATATAAAGCACAAATTCACAAGAAAAACTAAAAAAAATCAGCTGAGAATTGAGTAGATAAGAACATCTCTATTCATTAAGTCAACTAAACATAAATCTATAAACAGAAACCTAAATATTCACAAAAACCAAAGCAACTATTGGAGGAAGGCAGAAGCAAATATCTGAAGATAAGAACTAAAAAACAACCTCTGAAATCAACAATAACCAATAAACTTACATTTACCACCAACAATGGCTGAACTATTTAAACCATTACACTACCAGATCTACAAAAATACATCACTAAGTCAACAATCAATTGCTGTTCTCTAATTAATATAAAACCTGGAACAATGCAGCAGAAGAAACAGAAAAAAGAACCAAACCCAGGCAACATAAAGTAGATTGTAAAATGAAATAAGAATGATTAAATGAAACATTTCTTTGAAGACCATCTACATGAAAACAAACTGAATGACACCAGAAAATATTCAAAATAAATAATTAGGTCCAAAGAAATTAAGAAAAGCAAACTTCTAATTCAATATGATAAAAGGAAATATGCTTTTCAAATTACAAATCATTGTCCATTGTTTAACCCCTTAACTGGGCAACTATTTGTAACTCAATGTAAAATGGACGAGCGTTATTCGGGGCGCCCAGTTAAGGGGTTAAAAATCGCAAGTTTTCTATGTAATTAATTAGAATTAGAAATAGGTAGGTGCTAATTCAATGACCATGGACCTAATTTAATTTTTAAAAATCAGGACATTCACATCCAGGTTTACCTTGTTGCAGTGACGTCCGATTCCCATGAGGAAATTATCTGGCTTTATGTCACGATGTATAAAGTTTTTGTTATGAACATACTCAATACGGCCAATCATCTAAAATATCATCAATAGCAGATCAATAGACCAATGGTAACAACCACTGACGAATGGGAGAATGGCATATTCAAGGGGGACTTTAGTGCTTGACCTCACAAACCCAGGGACCCAGGGTGCTATACATTCTTTTTCAATGCCAATCTATTTAAAACTGCAACAACATCAAGTCATTGTATGGAAAGTCTTAGTTGTTCTGCATTTTACTTACCAGTGGTTTTATATCTTGCAAAATTTTAAAGCTGAAATTCTTAAAATATGATTCTATAACCAGAGTCAATGAAATCATGATTCCTCAGCTTTAATAGCATATTCAGTAGCCAATCACTTCACGATGAGCACTTTAAGATGCACTCCTCGAGCAGAGTGTTCCAGTAAACTAGGATATGTCCAAAATGAAATGAGTCTAATCCGTGAAGTTTACCTGATCGGCCAGCATCAAAACAGTCTTCAAACTGAACTTGCGGCCACAAAACGTAAATAAGTCCTCAAGAGAAGGACCAAGAAGATCCATTACGAGAACATTGTAGTCTTTCTCTTGGCCAAACCAACTGAATTACAAAACCAATCATGTTGTAAGTGAGATTTACATCAAAAAGTCACACTCACCCAGTGTATGCAAACAGAAGCAGACAGAGTAATGCCTACTCATCCCAATTTAGGCAGAGTACAAATTCTATGTGAGAGAGACTGGTCCTCACAATTATTCTACACTCACTCAAGCATATTTGGGAACTGGCTTTTGACATCACTATATATGAGTAAGTAAGGTGATTAACTGAACTTCCCAAACATATCAAATTATCAGCTGGTGAGTTTTAAATACCCCCCTCCCCCCGTCATAGGCATTTCAACTGTACAGGTCTCCAACAAGAAATATGAATCATGACTCACAGTAAATTAAAACAAAAGGGCAACAAATCCATTTGAATACTTAAGAGTATGTTTTTACCGAATATGAGGAATTCCAACTCCACCCTGAAGAATTTTGTAGAGTTTACTCTCATAAAGCAGTTGTGGATGTCTTGCCTTCTGTGACTCAAGCTTCACTGCCAGCTCCTAAAGAATCACAGAAACAAATGCCACAATTTGTCTTCATCAAATGAACTCTTAAAGAGTATATCCTAAGTCTATAATTATTTGCAAATGAAACAATATACTAATACTGACACAGTATTATCTGAAGAAAAATTACTTTTACAACAAATGCATTTGACTTATAAACAGATTAAATAAACAATATCATTTATTAATCAGTTTAACGTGGTTCTTTACATTGCAACATGTATAAACTGACCTCTCCGTTGGCGACATTGATCCCGAGATAAATATCTCCGAAAGACCCGCTTCCTATCTTTCGGACCAGTCGATATTTTCCGTTGACGAGGAACTCTGACCGCGATGAGGACGACGACCCAGCGACCGCCACCGCCGAAGACGACGGCGGAGCAGTCATCATCAACAGCCCAGAGAGAAAGAGAGCGACGGGCGGCGGACAGAGGGGCCTTCGACCACCGTCTAATCCACCGAACGACTCAAAGTATTCGACGGATCGACGGACTGTTCGCTTTATACGGCGTCCGTTCACTCGTTCCGACGATCAAACACGCCAATTAAACACAATTAAACTAAAAATATTGAAAATAATATTCGCTATTTTCTCAGTTTCTTCTCAATTCAGAATCAGTCGCCATCGCTCAGCGCTCAGTAAGTGAGTCAGTCGTTCTTTGATATGTTGAATTGTTCGTTCATTATTGTGCTTCTATAGCGCCATTTTTGCAATCCACTTGGTATCAGTAGACAATTCACATGTCATTTTTTTCGGCCTTCAACGGCTGTTTGTAAGATTATAGAATGGAATAATTTGATCAAATATTAAAACAGAATTTTATGGGTTTCACGCAAGCTAAATTAGCCTCCTAAACCAATTTAAACCAAAAGAATAATCTAATTACAGACTCATGTCAAATTTAAATTTAGCATCCAAATTTATTCAATCTGCTACTCTTAATTGCATAAATTCACAAATTGAAGTCATATTTAACTGTCGAACCACTCAATAAACTACATTTCTCAGTTTAATAACTAAAACGTTTCTTCGCCATTAAGTCATTCCTCTATAGACATCCGACAGGGCTTTCATTTGTTGCTTCGAAGCATAGATCTCTTCGTACCAGAGGCGTAACAGCTATGTGGACAACCTGGCCAGATGCCAACGAGGGCCCCGTCGCTTCCCGACCTGCAAAGGGCCCCCGAGTCCCCGACCCGAGTCACGCGACCCTTCTAATAGGGTCCAGTGTGCAAGACCGCATCACCGCATCTGGAATTTACGTTTGATAAGAGATCACTAAAGCAGTGGCGGCTCTAGGATTTGGCAAGTGGGGGGGGCCGTTGGGGTGGCAACTTCTAATCATGGGGGCCAACCATTTGTTGTTTAATGTATGTAGCATTAAGTATAGGTCCCAACTGGGGGGCCACTGGGGGCAGGCACTCAATAGGGGGCACGGGTCCCCCCCTGGTCCTCCTCGGTGGAGCCGCCACTGCACTAAAGCAGGGACATCATTTGGGGGAACTTTTTTTCGTTTGAATGTAAATTGGCTGGCTATAGATAGGTTAAAAGACTGAAAAGCGAAAAAGGTAATCAAACCCTAAAGGGGGGACTGATAGGCCTACTGACAGTCTGACAAGCAAAAGGAGCGTCAACTTTTTCGCAAAATTGTCAGAGTGGCAGAAATGGCCCCCTGCCCGTTTTTCGCCTAGGGCCCCCGAGCATATTGCTACGTCACTGCTTCGTACAAGTGAATGCATCGACACTTGTCACCTTTCAGTCAGTGTGTCCCCAGATTCTGAAAACCATTGCCAGCATTATCAGTGGCATAGCCACTATAGCCAGGCCCGCCGAGAGGGGGTAGACCGGCAGGGCAAATGCCCAGGGGCCCGGCAATTTGTAGGCGGCCCTAGCGGTCCGTTAAATGCTTGAATGTTTGACTCATGTAAGGCCTACCATATATTAACAACCTGAAAAACTGGCAAGCAAAAAGTCATCAGACTCATCACCACTTTATTATGGTGACTTAAAGTCATAGACGGATTTTATTAAAGGCTAAGGTAGGCTTAAGCCTACACAACTAATCCCACCAAAACAAAAAATTGTTTTTTCCTTCAACACCAGGTCTGTCGCGTGCTGAATGGCACGTGTGCTGGCAGGGGCGTCTTTAACCAGTGCGGGGCTCCGGGCACCTGGCGGCCTGCGGAGCCCCAGACGTGAAGATCAATGTTGACAAGCAAAAAAGGTAATCCTACGTTAAAAAAGCAGTTTGCCCGCGGCGCGGGCCCCCTAAGTTTTAGTTGTAGTTACTTTCAACTTCATTTCGTTCGTAATTGAGTGAGAATTGCAAGAGCTTTCCATCGGACGCCTTCTTGTCCTTCAGCGTATTATCAGTTGCGTAGAATTTGCTGTTCGTTGGATCGAAACTAATTCTTCTTGGTTTACGAAATACATTCGAGAATTCCTTGAGGAATTTTAGGTCTCTGTCGAGGGCTACGATTCTACTGTTGTTACAGTCGACGACCAGAATGGTTCCCTTTGAGTCGAGCGCCAGGTGATAAGGTCCAAAGAGTCTGTCGGGGCCTCGACCCCGAAGATCCCCGAACGACCGGACGACGCATCCCTCGGCGTTGACGACACAGACCCGGTGAAGGGCGCCGGGGTTGCTGCCTCCGTGACTGACCAGGAACTGACCGGTCGACAGCTGCAGAGCGTGCCACGGACGAATGGATTCGCTGACATCGGATCTTATCTTCAGCTCCTTAACTACGTCTCCTCTGTTGCTGAACTCTTTCAGAGAGCTCCTTTCGTGACCTGAGAAGAGAAGGTGTCCTGTGCCAGGAATTATCGAAATACCTCCGAAGTCTCCACCGGTGCTCCACCTCTTAGCCTTCCGCTGCGTCCGCTCGGTTTCCACCTGGAAGATGGCTCCACTGTCCCAATCGGCGACGTAGAGGAACCCGGCCGAGGGACTAAGCGCCATGTCGCTCGTCTGTTTCAGACCAAACACCGGCAGTCTCTTCTGCAGAGCGAAGGTCGTCGAATCGTAGACGAAGATGTCCGCTGAATTTTCAACTGCGACGAACAGTCTCTGTCCGAACGCAGACACTCCGAGCACAGCAGAACCATTTCCCAAAGGCGAACTGGAGTCCAGCGAAAACGACGACAAGATGTTACACTCGTCTGGGGAAAAAATCACAGACATAGGCACACATCCATACACAGGATTAATACACGATTAAACCATCTCTTACTACTGTTAGCAATTATTATTATTTGGACTTATTGGTAGACCTATTTATTGTTTTGGTAGACCTATTTATTGTTTATTTCGCTCTTCATATAGATAATCTGGCTTATCTTTCACTTTGAAGCATTGATTAGATATTTGTGTCATCACAGTGTATCCGCTGTTGCCTACTTCGGAGGTATTGATCTGCCTTCTTCTTCCTCTTACACGGCCTGATTAGGAACCGACTCCCTTACCTTGTGGAGACTCTTTGTATTGCCTTGGAGGAGAATTCGCTGGAGATGTTGATGTGGAACGTTGTCGAGGTGGAAGTTCTGGAGCAAATGAAGATAACGAAGAGTTGCGGTTTGCGTAGTCTGGCGATTGAAGTGATGAATCCGATAGAAGCGAAGAGAAGGAAAGCTCTGCTGATGAACTCCAACGATTGACTGAAACAGTTTCAACGAATCAGGGTTTTTAACTTTTTATAGACTTCAAATTCAGTCAAATTGCGAGCTGATAATTTATAAATCATTTAACTTTTTCTCAATAAAGATCCTCTTCTAGTAGGCTCATGTTGCTTTCAATAAATTAGCAAAACATTAAATCAAATAAATAATCATTAAACATAGAATTGTGTGGTAAGATATTGCTATCTGACTAATTTCTTTACGAATCTGGATTAGCAACACAAGTCGAATTTCCTAAAAAAAACTAATCGACCTACGAAACAGTGAATTCCTCTCTTAGACTAAACATGAAAGTCAGATGTCTTCCTCTTTACCTCGATTAGTTCTAGTTGAGTTTGAGTCAATCAGCTGCCCAGTGGATCTGCTGTTCAGTTAAGTTCGATTGAATCGGAGCTTCCCCTATCACGATTGTTTTGCTTAGTAAGTCATTCGCCTGCCTGTGATATTCCTGGGTTCTTTTATAGATTTCCCATTGATTGTCGCACTCCTTCAGTTGTTCCATCGACGCCATCAGTTGTTTTGCTTCCACCGTCTGTGATTCGATCTGCATTTTCTGTGGTTGAAGTGAATTCAGACTCTGATGTAGAGTTGAAGTCAAGTTCTTTTGAATGATTTCTTCGTTTGAAACGACCAATCTGATCAACTCCGCAGACATCTTGATGACGTCACCCTTCTGCTTCTCAAACAATTCCTTGCAGTTCCTCTCCTGCTCTTTGATTTGTTCGGATAATTTCTTAAGAAAGGAAATTCTTTCTCCCATTTCTTCTATGTTGCTCTGCAGTTGTTCGCGGCAACTGTCGACCAGATTCTCCAGTTCGTCGACTGCATGGGCCGAGTGCAATAGGGACCGACATTTCCAGCAAATGAGACTTCTACACTCGGTGCAGACCAACTCCAGGCTGAATTCAGGATGTTGATCACAAATCGTTCTTTGAAAGATTTCTCTGTACTGAAAGCTTTTAGACGCCGGGATCACGTGATGACTGGCGGAGACTTTGAGTTTGCCGTGAAGTTTCTCGCAATCAGAGCAAAGGTTCTGATCGCACTCAATGCAATGTAGAGTTGCAACAACAGGACTGTCCCCATCGCACGTATCGCAGTACTGTACGTCTTCTGAGTCGTCTCTGTTACTGTCGTAGTTATTCAGCTCCAGAAATTTTTCTACCATGATGTTCTTTGGCAGCGATGAACATCCGTCTTTGGAATGGTGAACTCATTCCTGCAGACCGGACAGAGCAGCTGCTTTCCCTTGGATTTTGATGTCCTTTTGTAGTGTTCGAGGCATTCGAGGCAGAAGGTGTGGCCACAGGGCAGAAGGCGGTTGTTGGTGAGGCCCTCCGAGCAGATCGGACATTCAGCGATTTCAGCAAAATGCTCTTTCCAAAATGCAGCGCCACCTTCCGCCATCTTGTCATCCAGGTAAAAGTTCTATTCTGACGCTTTTCCGAATTCACCTACATCGAATAAAATAAATAAATCTGACCCTAGTCACTGCATGGCGACCTTAGGCAACTTATTCACCCCGAAGACGATATTGTTGATGTCAAATCTCCCACATTTGACCAGAGATCAATTTTTCTGGAAATGGCGAAGAAGTCAAAAGCAGCGAAGACTTCGCCTAGGATTTACTTCGAACTTACCATGTAACCTATAGGTCCATTTCTTGTTTGAGGAAGATAACCCCTCCCCCACCCCACTCGTAAAATCCTTCCCTCCACTCAAACACATCGATCCACCGACGCTAACAAACGACAGCAGAAGCTGAAGCAGTCCGAATCTTTGTCATCAATATTCTTATTCTTACCTTTGATTTTTCAGCGCCTTAAATTCGTCGGACAAAATTATTCTATTAGAACTCTTAAAGATCGCCTCTTTCTAAACAGAATGAATTTTGAGTCGTTGGAAAGATTTTCTTCTGTTCTGACGCGTTTTCGTCCCTGTTCTCTCCTGATTGCAACGCCAGAGAGAGAGAGAGAGAGAGAGAGAGAGAGAGAGAGAGAGAGAGAGAGAGAGAGATACGACGTTCAACGGTCAACGATCATTTCAAGTGGTCGTTGACTGCTTAGGTTTTTCTTGACTTTTGAATTATGATTATCGCGTTAGTAAAACACTCAGCTGAAGAGCTATCTGATGTGGCGCCCTGAGCTGCTCACAATATACCTACCTTACTTACTGAGATCATAGCCTACACATGGGGATCGCTGTTAGGTCTCTACTTCAAGCGATGATACTCTTTAGAGAGACCTTGTTCCAGGCCCTCCGAGAAAGGGGCCCCTGTGCAGACCTTGACAAGTCATAATTTTTCTTGACGACCTTTTTTTTTTTTTTTTTTTTTTTTTGTCGTCGTTGCCGTTATGCACTGTGTCCCGGGCCCCCTTGTTAGGGCCCTCTGCTGAACTGTCATTTTTAACCGTTCTTTAGTGTTATTATTCATTTTATTGTTAATTATACATATTCATCATCGGAGAGAGAGAGAGAGAGTGCAGTTGCCCCTGTCCTTTCACCACTGTCTCAACACGAAGTCCGTTCCTGTTCAGCTCTTAGGCTTAAGAGAGAATGATAACTGGAGAGAGAGAGAGAGAGAGAGAGATCAGAGCTGTCCTTTCACCACTGATATAATGCAAGCGATTACTAATTAATCAGTCTACCTGCTGCCATTTACCGTCTATTAGGCCTATGATTTTTATAGGTTCTTGACATTTTTATTATAGGCTACTGATATGCACTTAATAGAAGAATCATTTTAATGGCTGGCTAAAGGGAATTAGCTTTCTTTTTTTCTATAGCGACTTTTACATTTTTACATAGGATTTTGCATTTTAGATTTCTATCACAATCAGTCATTAATTTTTCATTTGGAAGCTCATAACCCTTTTTATGGGATTTTGACTTATTCAAGTGGCAAAAGTTTTGAAATTATTTGCATAACTAGTAAATAAAGTGATTATCAGGTCTTAGGCTGATTGGTTTTGGCTAACGTAGACTTCTTGATGTTGAGCAAACTCATGCTATTATATTTCTAGCAAGGAAGAGCGCTTCTCTGTTCAATGCCTGATTCGTTTATTAGAATAATAACACAATTCAAAAGAAGTATCAGTATAGAATAAGTTTTACGTGTTCTATAAGTTTTTCTTAAGTAGAATAGATTCTATAATATAAAATTTGAGAGCAGGAAATGATTGCACTAAAACCGACTAATGTTCTTCCCAGTGTAATGCACTCTGAAGTGTATTGCGAGCGTATTGTGCCGTGAGAATTAGCCTACGGATTGGAAAGAGAAAGAATCAAATTGGAAATATCAGCACGTAGGCCTATAGTAGGCCTAATCCAAAGGAAAGTCAAGGGGCAACTTGTCCTCTGCTTTGCAGATTCATAATATTGCGTTTGATATTTTCAATTTGATTTTCTGAAGTTTAGCAAATAATTCCACAAATGACTGCTTAATTTAAGGTATTGATTATTTGAATATCGATCTGCGATTTTGTGTCATTTCATTTTTATTGATTAACGTATAAAATCTCTCGATTCCAATTATTATATTTAGGCCTATGATAAAATTTAATATTTTAAAGCACATCAAATAAAATTAGACAAGTTTCGTAATTGTCATCAAAGCGTTGACTTCTATGAAAGCGGTCACCTGAGGCTTCCCAAGCGCAACGGTGTTTTTATGAAAAAGCTTCTGATATTTTTCTATTCAAAGTCACAACTGTTGAAGTTCGTCCACAAGACGAATTTCAGACTATTATTCGCGGAATAACAACTATACTGGGATCGAGTAATCTTAAATAATCTCTTTAACCTTATTCTGTAGCCCCAGTGACGGATTTAACTTTTTAGGCCAAGGCAAATTTCTTCTAAAAAAAATTACAGATCCAGTGTGAAAAGTGGCGAGATGCCCTTTTTTGTTTGTCAAGTTTTTCAAGCTTTTCTCGGGAAACTTTCGGAAGAGCGGAAGAGTTACAGATCAGGTGTAGGCCTATGAGTAATAGGCCTAGTGTATGAATAATAGTGGCGATAACCTTTTTTCTTTTTTTCAGGACATGTTGCGCGACAAATGGTTGCATTTCGGAAAATGAAGTTGTTTAAACAAATCAATCAGAAAAAATCATTATAAATACTGTTAATAGAAAAGGTGGACCCCAAAATTTTTATTTTTCTGGTGGGCCCTACATTTGCGCGCCGACACTTGCACGCTGACATTTGCGCGATATTAGTTGATATAATTGGGGTTAGGGTCAGGGTTAGAGTTAGGATTAGATTTTGGGTTATGATTAAGACTATGGTTACTAAAGCACGGATAACTTTTAATTTATAGCGCAATTTTTATATTGGAGCGCAGTCGTGCTTCGCTCGAAAATGCGCGCAAATGTCGGCGCGCATTCGTCGCGCGCAAATGTCGGTCGCGCAAATGTCGGTCGCGCAAATGTCGGCGAACCATTTTCTCAGTCGCCTATAATATGACCAACTAGTATAAACGACATTTCAGAAGGTGTGCTCTTATACTAATCCAGGTGAGACACAATATGATGAATTTGGACATGTGCTCTCTATTTAGCCAGAAATGATTTTTAGTCAACAGACTAATACTTCAAGAGTCAGGGTCTAATCCAGGAATTCACTGAGGGGGACCTTTTTGTTGCATTCTCCATTCTGCTTCGATTGGTCCATTCCAAGTGGATTGGTGAATGTGTCAAAATGATTAAAGGCGAAGAAAAGACGATACTCGCTTACTTATTTGTGTCTTTATAACTTTTCTGGTTTTTGCCATTATGAGAAATTAGCAAAACCATTTGGGGATGAGTGGGACATATGCCCTCTGTAGATCCACCCATGTCAGCAATTAATATGGAGTATATACGGATAAGGAGGAACGTCAGTTGTCATCGAATTCTGGATAGGGTTTATATTGCGCATGAAGCTGCTAGATGAAATGTAAGTGAAAATTAAAAGACCAAAAACCAAAGACCAACTTCAAGTATTTTTCATTAACATCTGTTTCGACAAAAGACAGAAAGCTACAGTATGCGATTTCATGCACTGAAATCATTTTACGAATGGATTTTTTAAATAGCTTAAATATTTTGCAACGAAATGATTGTGAAAACATGCAAAATTCAAAAAGTTTCTTCATGGCCAAATGAGCCTCCACAGATAGAGGCATAAAGACATACATGTAGATAATCACTGAGACTGCAGGCAGAAGTATTTGAAGATCGCAATTAAAATATATAGAACCATTTCTATTCAACAAATAGACACAAACAGTCACAATCATTGTGTCATAAGTCAATTTACGTTGACTTCGTTACTCAGAAAGCTCCTTCTTAAAATGTTCTTTTCATAATTTTATAGAATGAATTTATAGAACATAATTTTGGAATTTTTCATTAGTAGCCTATTAATTAAGCACTTTTATCGCACCAGTTGATGCAATCAAAAGGTATCAGTCAATCAATACTCCAGCTCCATCCTCATTCAGTTATAACCACCTTACGGGATTCTTTTCCCTTAGGTTATCCATCACTCATTTTATGATAATGAACCTCTGATAAGCTAATTACTTAATATGCTAAATTATGAACACAACTGTTTAGGTACTTAGGCCCTAATAATTTGTATTCTAGTGTTAATTTTGTTTCGTTTCTAGTATAAGTTAGTTAAGTTTCTTCCATCATTATGTATTTTTGTTTATGAAGCTGATCACTTGAAATCAAAATAAACGTAAACATGAAAACTACAAGACAGAGTGTATATTAACTCTATCTTCAAGACATAAAGAGCTTACTTTTATTTTAAAGAGATAATGTTATCAGATTTCTTCAGAAGCGGAGACTTGGTCCTTTTTTACAGCAAGGCCTAATGGTTAACGTTCTAGCATACAGTAGGCCTACTGCGGCATCAGCGTAATATTATAGGGCCTATTAGGGCGATTATAAGCACATCAATTAGAGCCAGCCATTAGTTATATTACTTATGCGAATCTCCCCTATTTCCTCTATATCTCCGCCATTACAATCCTGGTCAGATGCTGTTTTTTCTGAACGTCACTTCAAATTAGAGATAATGATTAATTAAAGTTAATTAGGTTAATGTTGAATAGTTTCACTTTCTTGTATCGTAAGTTTTATGTAGATGGCACTTTGTAGCTACGAGCGTCCTCATATTGCGTTTCGTATGACACTACGGTAGCAAGGCCTCAGACGAAGCAGGACTGCCTTTTACTTGCTGTTCCTTTCCTCGTTTGCTCTTCTCTCTGTATTTCCTGTTTAGACAAACATTAATACGAATCTACGGTAGACTACAAAGGCACATTAACAATTTAAAACGCATTCGAAAAAATGGAATTAGAGTTTGGCAACAAATTGCTTCAAAATGATCATCGATTGTATTACTATTTATGTTGTAACTTTGATTCTCATAAGAATTATAACTTGTTCATATTAAGCATGCGTTTCAATTATATTGCTGTGCAAATGATGGAACTGAATAAGTAAATGCGTTTGGTTTTCTTTATACCTTATGACAACAATGGCAGCAATCGTCAACGTCACCATTCCAATGCCAAAGGCGATAGGTAATATGTAGATTAAGGCATTCTGAGACGAACCCGCTGCAGCTGCTAAACGAAACACGTCATGAAGTTACTTTTGGCTTTACTTTCAATCAAAGCAATAATTCAAGCTAACAATAACTTGTTATGCTGATTTATGAATGCGAAACTTGGACAATGGACAAGAAGATTATGAAAAAGATCGCGGCCTTTGAGTTCTGGTGCTACAGAAGGATCTTGAGAATCACTTGAGTGGACAAGATAACAAACAACAGAGTCCTATAGAAAGAAGCAAAACAACAGCAACATGGAAACGGGAAAATAATAATAAGAAGCAAAATGTCCAACGCTGGTCACATCATGAGAGGTTCGGCCGGAGACCTACCACCGATAATAATGGAAGCTAGAATGGAAGGAACAAGGAAAGAGGGCGACCGAGAAGAAGCTGGATGGACTGGACAAACAAAAAGAACTATGGAACCTTAAAAAGAGCCGCAGAAGGCAGAGAAAAAATGGAGGAAAATGACTGTCAACCCTCTGATAGAGGAAGACAAATAAAGAAAAATTTAATAGATTTTCTTCAACAAATTCTACGATTAACTATTTGAAAGCAGAATTCGCTGTCACAGACTGGACATTTAATGATTTTGATTAATTAGTCACCGCAGGAGTAGACGCTGAAGGCGAACTTCCTCTGGCCGTCACTCCCTGTGTAGGTTGCAGCGCATTGACAGAGACCTTCGTCTAACTCCACTTCCAGGTATTCGCACTCTGAATTGCAGACGAGAATCAATGAACTGCCCTTGCACTGATCCACGTTTCCAGGTTGGAGTGAAGCATCTGGAAAAGACAACAGAAAGAAGGTTACTTGACTTTGCGTTGTCCTATGCGCTGGACGCAGGTGCTCCAAGATCATCGTCACCTTAAGCAACAAATGCTGTTTGCATGTTGATTTTGGCGTAAATTACAACTGCTGGTCGTTTCTCTGAGTAAGCCGAAACGAAATAAAGAATTTGAAGATGAAATAATTAATTAATCGGCGAAGACATACGTAAGACGGTCACTTCACGCGAAGTCCATTGTGCGGAGGAGGAGGAGGAGGAGGAGGAGGAGGAGTCTTGTGCATTTGATCGATCAGAGACGGTGGCTGTGCATGTCAGTTTCGCTCCGTTTAGTTCTTTTCTTGGCCGCGTCATTACCGTTGAAACTATTGTCGTCGAAGTACTGTCCTCTTCAGTTGAGTGAACCGCGGAATTATCGCTCCATCTCCACTGGAAACGAGGCTTTTGGTTGCCATGGTATTTGAGACTGCAGGAGGCTCTTATTATGTCGTCGTCTGCTATGTCGTTCTTTTCCATGAATCCAACAGGTGGCATTGGCATCGTGCAATTAAAATATTCTATACAGAACACAAATAATTCTATTGCGAATCCTTACAGAGGAGAGCGGCTTATAATTATCTGATCGACAGATTTTCCCATTAACTTCTTTAGCTGTCTATTTTAATATACTCTCTATTATTCACACCAACATGCAGTAGCGTTGCCTCTGAGTTGAACATGACGCTTTTAGGTGTTAGATTACATCTCATTACATTGCTTGGAATAAAAGAAGTAGATTAGATAAAGCAGAAATGACGTTTCTTGATCAAACGCACCAAATACGACCAGCTCCATTTCCTTTTTTTCTCCCATTCCTCCGTCATCTTGGCAGATGTAGACGCCGGCGTCTTCTGCTCTGACGTTGCTGATGATGACGTCATAGCTGCCATTGCTTCTGTTGCCGTCGACCAGAAAGCGATCGTTGACCGAAGACGAAAACCCAAAGGTACCATAGTAGAGGGTCTGTGTTTCTGAGTCGCCGTACAGACGTCTCAGCCAGTAGACGGGGTCCGTGAGATCAGTGGAGCAGCGCAGGCGGACTTCCGTTCCGGATTCAGCAAGAACATTCACCGGAGTCTTTGTCAGGATTCCAGAAACACCTTTTAGGGAGAAATATAAATTCACGATTGAACTAATCGTAACTGAATGCAATGCGAAAATTTAAAACAAAGAGTCCGTCAACTGCAGTGTCTTCGTCGTCGTCGTCGTCGTCGTTATCATCGTCCGCATTCGCTTTCGGCCAAACGGTCGACGCCAATGATGAGGAGAGGGGTAAAGGAACCCATTTGTTAATCGAACAGCCGATTGCAAGAAGACTGGCAGAGATATTTATATTATAATAAGACATTTAAACAAAACGACAACTACATTGGATTCTCAAGGAGTCTAAGATTTCTGCTTAACAAAAGACCAGAATGCAGATGTCTGAATTGCGTTATAGGATATTAATAATATTACCTTGCATTTCTCCAAAGACGGTCAGAATAATTGAGACCAACATCGCGTGCGTTTGGAACGAAAATGGCGACAAAGGTGTCCCCTTGTTCGATGAGATGGTGGAAGCGCCAGTGGTAGCTGCATCTTCTGTTGGAGTCTCTGGAACTGCATCTGCGTTTGTGGCAGCTGTGGGTTTCCCCTTCGAAATGTCTGCCACATCGCTGCTAGCCTTAGGCCTCTTTGATTTCTTTTTACAATTTTTCTTTTTCTTTTGCTCAGCCAACTTCAGTTGTGATGTTTTAGCAGTTAGAGTGTCGACTGTTGTCACACTGGACTCACCTGTCACCTTCTCTTCTCCTCCTCCTCCCCCCTTTTGCTCTCGTGTTTCTCTTTCTCCGGGTCTCTCATCAGTTGTTGGCACATAGCATGGCGCCCCATTGTCATCGAATTCCTCGCATTCGTCGATTTCGTTCTGCATTTCCGCGCTTGATGAGCAATGGCTGGAATCAAGATACATTTCTTCGTCCTTCATCTATTTAGATAAATTGTTCTCTTCTGAAAAATATTATATTCTATTTTTCGTTTATTTTCGAAATGAACCAACTGCGCAGTTGACTCGCCTCTGAACAGATCGGCGTCTTCGTTGATTGTAACTAAGAACACTTTAGACATTCGAATCTAAAGGAAGAAACTAAGACGTCTTCTTCAAAATGAACCATGAACGATTGGTGGACGATAAAGATGTCTCTTGCATTTCAACTTCAACTGATTTAAAATATCTCAGAAAGGGTCTTCAACTTGTCTCAAGTGTTTTCTGTCGAATTTTATATCGGCATCTTATGCTTGGAGAACATATCGATGTATAAAAAACTGCTTATCGTGAAGTCAAAGTCAGTTAAGCCCAGATAATTGCACCGCGAATATCACTCGAGATTTTTTAACCATTGATGATGACGAATGATGATCGAAGATCAAGAAGTCATACGGTATTCGCCCTTGGACACCAGCGACTCTTGTCCTAAAAATCTCGATGAATTTGAGGTAAACACTTGAGAGCTTCATTATAGATGGCAATTGAAGCATAGGCCTACCTCTTGTGCATGAGGACGAACAGAATACTGATTAAATAACAATCTCAATAGGTCCCCTACTGTTTGTGTGGCCATAAAACATAAGCATAAGCATCGATTAAAGTCGAGGCGTTGCGATCCACAATCGAGGGCAAAGTCCACAGAAAAAGCAACGCTTTAACACAGTCAGCCGTAGCTTGAGTATTCGGCGCCCGGGGCAAGGTTTGAAATTTGCGCCCCTAAATTCGGGTGACGACCATTTTTGCTTATCCGCTAAATAAAATAAATTAGCAATTTGGGTTTTCACGTCGGATGAATATATGGTATATGAAAAAACATTAGTGTGCGAAATGCGCCCCCTCCCCCCATGACGCCGCCCGGAGCAACTTGCCCTCCCCCCCCCAGCTACGGCTCTGCGCTTTGGTCAGTTTAATGAGCAGATTCAGATTGCTTAGAGGTGGAATTTTACTGCGTCAAATATTCTAAATAAATACAAATAGTTTATGTTAAAAAATATGTAAATGATCACGAAAGCTGTTAGGCGTCACTGGATAGAAAAATATCCGCTCTTTCCATTTAGATTTATCAGATTTCCACTAAATCTTCTCGAATAGAAAAGTGTATCGACATTCGAAAGTTAACAAACAGATCTACTGGAAAATCAATGTTACAGTTTAACTCAAAGTCACTTCAATTGACTCTCTGCACTTGACTTTGTCTTTCAACTTCTGAGACAATTTCAAAAGAAAAAAACCTTCATCAGGCTCTGAAGACAGTCAACTGCATCATCTACACTGCATAGGATGACACATCATCATCATCATCATCATCATCATCATCACACATAAAACTATCGTCTCTCTTTCCATCCTCTGACCGAATGTCTTGCCATTAGTAGCTCTGTTGTTATCAGATCCTTCTTAGCTTTCGGTTTCTACATTTGTGGAAGCTCTTCGTTTGTCTCTGTCGATCGATATTAAACAATCCGTCCCCGCGTAGACGGTCGCCTCCTCTCTCCCCTTCACCGAAGGCCTCGTGGTCACCACCCCCACTCATCGTCATCGGCACCTAGCACTCGGTCAGCGAGTGCTAGTCAGTGGATGCTACCAGCGCTGCTGCTGCTGCTGCTGCTGCTGCCTGAGGCGCTTCTTTTGTCGCTATCGCTGGGGTTTCTAGCACCACTTCCTCCTCCTCCTCCTCCTCCTCCTCTTCCTTCTCTTCCAGCGTTCTTCCATTTGCACATGCATCACGTGACATATTCGACGACAGCTAAATACAAAGATCCTTAGGAAGCGATAAAATGCTCTCTCTCTCTCTCTCTCTCTCTCTCTCTCTCTCTCTCTCTCTCTAATTGCAAACGTCCAAACGAAGAGCAGTTACTCCTCACTCATAGACAACAGAGGAAGACCTTCGTACTCTAGTTAACTGCTGTAGCTTCAGACCATCGAAAAT